>CM053591.1:70583841-70599532 GCA_028646515.1 Pseudochirops corinnae
GGGTGGGGGAAAGAGGGGGAGAAAATATGTAAATCAAAATCTTGTGGAAATGAATGATGCAAACTATAATAAAATTTAAAATTTAAAAAAAAAAAGAAAGCAATTATATTGAAAGCTATACTTTTTTTTTTAATTCAGAGACTTCAAGTGATGACCTCCTGCTTTAGAATGTATGCATCAAATGCTATTCCCTTCAAAGGAATAACTTCAGGAGGTATAAAGGCATTTATTCCAATAATGCAAACATCTACGGAATTTCTTTCTTGGAAATCTATGCAGGGCTAGTTTAACAGTCTTACGAGAAACCTTAGTATTATTTGTTTATAAGTATGGTAGGTCTTAATACTTAAGGAACTATATATTTGAGCCAGCAAGGCAGTCTTCAAGAATTCAATTTCTATATTCAGTAACATCCTCGAAGCAACACTATCCTGTTCAAATAAGTGGCTGCTACCAAAAATAGAAGTCAGAGGAGTAAATACTGTATTTGTGCATTCAGTTTACACTGTCAGATCTTTTTATTCTGCAGTCCTGCAACTCCATCTGAGAAGTGAAAAGCAAGTCACTCTAAGATTTTTCTCTCTTATAGAAAGCTCTCTCAGCCACAAGGGACTTACCATCCTATCTTAAGACAATTTTGTAGAGGAAGAACAAAGCAAAACAGCCTGAAGGCTCTTGTGTAACCTCCACAATGTCAAAGCAATCATTAATAAAGAGGCAACTAACTCAAGAAAGCAAATGCCCTAAGTAAAAATATGTGTTTTGTTGTTTGTTTTTGGCCTAGGTTTCATTACCTGGAAATAATTAAGACTCTAAAATGACTCCAAGCTCCACACTAAGCTACAGGATGTATATATAAAACATTGCCACAGTTACAGTAAGTTAATTTATGTCTGTCAAATATGTACCTAAATGTAAAACATCTGCTACATGGAAACTGCTTTACAAAGTCACGTTGCCAGTACAAAATTCTCGTCACACATCATACTCAAGAATTTTCTCCATTATGATTAGAAATGAAACAACTGAATGACAAGTCCATACTTTGGAAACACGGTCAGAGGAGAGATTTTACAGATTTACCAAGAATAAGCTATTTTGTATTATACTAAAGTAAATAAACAATTTTCCTAAATTAAAAAAAAGACAAATTTTCTCCATCATGAAGGGATGGTTTTAGAAAAACCTGGGAAGACTTATATGAACTGGTGCAAAGTGAAGAGAGCAGAACCAGGAAAATAATGTACACAATAATAACACCAAGACTGTAAAGATAATCAAATGTGATACACATTTCATTTGATCAATGAAATAATCCATCACAACTCCAAAGGACTCATGATAAAAAATATTATACACCTGCAGATAGAGAACTGATGAACTCAAAGTACAAACCGAAGCACATTTTTTCCTTTATCTTTCTTTCTTTCCCTTCCCTTGCCTCAAACCTGACTAATAAAGAAATGTTTTATAAGACTTCATATGTATGATGGGTATTGTAGTTCTTGCCTTCTCAATGAGTGGAGGACAAGGTAAAGGGAGGTAGAGAATTTGGAACCGAAAAATAAAATAAAAGAATTTCTCCATCATAAAAAACAAGTTTAACAATATTTCATGTAGTTAATTCTTTGTATCCTTACATGTGGTAAACTACAGTGCAAGTCAGGCACAAGCTAATTTTTAGAAAAATCTTTTTTCTCTTTTTTCTTGCAACATGTATACACACACACACACACATCTTAGACAAGAACTGCAGAAGGCTAATGAGCGGGGTCCCGAATTGTACAGGAGCAGGAATTCAAGTCAGAGAGCATTTCAAAAAATGGACACTATTTTCAAGGATTCCCAGACTGTAGGGCACAGAAAAAGTCCATCTCCACAATTCTGAGCAACAAACTATGGCTGTTACAGATTACCATGATCTCAGAAGAATTAAAATCACAACCTTAAAGGTCACTGGAAAGATGCAGAGTGAGTATAATCAGACTGCAAAGGATACTACTGATACGCACAGCATCCAGGATCTACTCGGCCCATGCATTTTCTCAACTGTGTATATTTTCTCATAAAAGGAAAGGTAATAGTAGTACCTCTAAGCTGTTTCTCTAGAAGAAAACATAGGCAACTGGGATATTCAAGATTCAGAAGATGTGGGCTAGACTAGATAGATAACCTCTGATGTCTCTCCTAGCTCTGGACTCCTTATCCTATGATCCTAATAAATGCTTGTAGAATTGGACTGAAGAATAATGTACAGGAGGAAAAGGTATTCTAACAGGTTCTGATTAAAGGAACAGGCATATCAGTGAAAGCCAAGATCAAAAATTTTTTTTGTCAACACAAAGATAAGGTTAATTCCTGGAAAAGCTATTCCCTGGCATCTTTGGTCATCAAAAAGTTATAAAGTAGACCTTCCATGAATCAACAAACCATTTTTAAAGCTTTTTATTTTATTTTTTTTTTTTTTTGCAGAGACAGGCAATTTCAACTTTCCTCTGCTCAATGTCCTAGAAATCATTGTAATAAATAGTCAATCCACAACTTTGGGAAGGGTGCACCTAGAAAACTGCAGGAAAGAAAAAAATATGAATGTTGATACACTGAACCTGGTTAGGTTTCTGTAACCACTAAAACCTGTAATCTTTCTCTAGAGATTGACAAAAATACACTTTTCTGCATAAAATTCTTTATAACAAAACATTAGTTCTGATAATATGCACTTCTCCCAACACAATAACCATGAAATAACCCATAAAACATAGCACACAAAATAAAATTGATAACATGCAAAACATTTTTTCTTAATTCTGATTCCCTATAATTAATTCTGTGTGACTTTTTATGCTAACATCCCGATTTAAAAAAAAAATTGATGTCAATAATACTTTTCAAAACACATGAAATCTACAGTACCATAAATATTGTACAGTAAATAAAATTCTTAAAACAATTATTTTTTATCCTGAATCTTACTTTTCACTGTGTCAGATGCAGGTATGAGGGTGTTGTGCTATACATTATGCTGCTACAAACCTCTCTATCTGGGCCATCCTCTGAAAACCAAGGGAGAGGTTTCTGGAACTTTAGTGGTTCAGCCCAGTGGGCCAGCACCCCAGTGTGGTCAGTTGGTTCCATGTGACACCCTGCACCCTCCAGCCCCTTTTTAATCTCCTGGGAGCAGAGCCAGTGTCTACCAAAAGCTTCCAAAGGACAGTGCCCTCCTCCTCTTTGTGCATCACCTCAGGCCATGTAGCTGTCTTCCTTCCTTCCTTCTCACCTTTTGGGCACAGAAGAATTTGTCTCCAGGCTGAGCTGGGAGGAACAGAAAGGGGTGGCCAAGTTTTAACCCTCGCAACTTCCACATTTGCTTAGAAGACACTCTGTCTATTGCCCGTAACTGAGAAGTGTACAAGTTGACAAAACTAATAAAACCGACACAAATGCCTGAAGTTGTGAAAGTTAAACATGAGAATGTAGAAGACTGACTGTATATCTATAAGCAGGAACACAAGTTTCTCCAGTGTTAACCAAGGATTTGTTTAACAAAAATATCAGAATCTCCCATTATCTTTGAGATATATATGAGCGTATATATGTATACACACACACACACACACCATGGTTTATGGATGTTTCTCCATCTTCTTCCCTATAGAAGCCACTCCGAACCTTCCCTTCCTTCCTCTAAACACTCTCATACCTCCTGCCTGTCTTAGCTGAAGACCTTGCCTCTTTTGTTTACTTAGAAACTGAAAAGTCATTCAATCTCAGCTTCCTTTTTGTTCCATCTCTTCATCCACATCTTCTGACTAATGACCTTGTTCTACTTCCTTTAATCCAGTCTCTGACAAAGAGATGTCTCTTCTCTTTCCTAAGGTCAACTCCCCTCTACATATGCAGTTCATCTCGTGTCTCCTCCAGTTTCTACCAACTAACTATAACCTCAATCATCACCCTCCTCAAGCTTCAACCTCTCCTTATTTGTTTCTCTTCCTGCCTTCAAACGTGGCCAAATCTTCCTCAATTAAAAAAAAAATGCACCAGATCCTACCATGCCTTCAAGTATCTCTCTCTTCCCTTTGTCAGCCAAGCTCCGTGAAAAAGCTGGATCTCCTTCTTTTCTCAAACCCTTTGCAATCTGGCTTCTATCCTCATCATTCAATTGAAACTACTCTCTTCAAGCCATCAGGGATTTCTCAAAGCTGATGATCTTGTCTCATTCCTATCTTGAACTCGACCTGTATTTGATAGTGCAGACAATCCCTATCTTCTTGGATACTATTTACACTGCAGACCACCTTTCTTCCTGTTTTCTACTCTTTGAGTTTTTATGAAATTTCACTCCCCAGGTTTTCTTCCTACCCATGTGACAGCTCTGTCTCCTTTCCTGGCTCATTATCCTTATCACACCCACTAACAAAAGCTTGTTGCAAGGTTCAGTCCTAGGTTCTCTAATCTTTCTACATTCTTTTATCAACTTCCATAGGTTTAATTATCATCTCTATGCAAATAACCTCCAATTTGTATATCCAGTCTCACTCTCTCCCCAGAGCCTCAGTCTAGACAAACCCTACCAACTTTCTTTTAGACATTTTAAATTGGATGTCCCAGAGGCATTTCAAACTCAACATGTCCAAAGTTGACTCCATTTCCCCTTCACCCCCAATCTACCCTCTTCCAAATTTCGCCATTTCTTTGGAAAACATAATACCTCCTCATCTTCCAAGGTTATAACCTTGGCATTATCCAAGGAGGACGACTCCTTACTCACCTTCATTTATATAATATATCTAATCTGCCAAATGCTGCAGCTTCTTTCTCAACAACCCCTGTCACATCCAACTTTTCTTTATTCACAAACCTGACTCCAGGCCCTCATCACCTCTCTCCTAGATCACTCATATCATAACTTCTTCAATGGTCTGACTCAAGTCTCTCACCAAGCCAGCTCGCCCTAAAACAAAAATGATGGTCCTTAAGGACAGATCCAACCTTGCCACTCCCTCCTCAACAAACTCCCTGGTGATACCATAATAACATAATACTTAGCTTTTAAAGGTTTTTAAAACCTGTCCCCAATCTATCTTCCCAGCTTCACTGGACAGTACTACCCACCCTTCACGTGCTGTGATCCTGGCCTCCTCTACATTCCTCACAAATGATACTCCATCTCCTATGTCTATGTCTTTGCACTGGCCAGCCCCATGACTTTCTCACCTCCACTTCATACAATCACTCTCTTCAAGACAAAAACTCATAGGATACCTTCTTAATGAAGCCTTTCTGAATCCCACAACTGCTTGTTCCTCCCCCATCTTGTATCTAGTTACTTTGTAATTATTCTCCCTTTTTTTTTTGAGGGCAGAAGGCAAGGCAACTGGAGTTAAGTGACTTGCCCAAGGTCACACAGCTAGTAAGTGTGTCAAGTGTCTTGAGGCCACATGTGAACTCAGGTCCTCCTGACTTCAGGGCCAGTACTCTATTCACTGAGCCACCTAGCTGCCCTATATTTATTCTCTTTATGTTTGTGCTGCATATACTTATATACGTACTTGTTACACACCTTTGAATTTGTATCTCCAGTATCTAGCACAGTGCTTGAGGCATAGTATGTACTTAATAAATACTTGTTGATTGTCTGGCTGTTTTTAACGCAAAGGAAAGTTTTTATTTTTTTAAATTGAATAGTAGATGATTATAATAACGTAGTTATAATAATATAAATAATCAAATGATAGATAACATAAACAAATAAAAAATAAGAATATTTGCCCCAGTTAGAACTGAAAAAATATACTCTCATTCTTTTCTTGAAGAGCTTGGGCATCCTGGACTAAGAATAGAGGATACGTTATCAGACACAGCTGATAGGTCTATGTTTTTGCTGAATTTGCTTTTCTGTTATCTTGAGTTAAGTTTTACTAAAAGAGGATGTTCTTTTGGGAGAAAAAGGGATAAAGGCATATTTGGAAATGAAATTGATATAAAAGGAAACGGCATCAAAACTTTTTAAAGTATCTTTTTTAAAAAAATCCACCTTGTTTCTGTATTTTGTTATTACTGGAAAGCATACTGCTAAGACAGCAAAATTCAAAAGTTTTCAATTCCAGTCCACCCACCTACCTAAAACTCTGACCCATGGAGAATACCCCTGTCTATTACTTCAGTCAATAAAAGTTTCTGGCACATTTTTTTCAATGCATATGTCAAGAACACACTTCTCAGATACATCAAGCTCCTGGGTATCTATCTCAAAGACAGGAAAAAAAAGGAAATTAAAAAAAAAAAACCTCTGACAACAGAGTACCTTATTTTATGATGTGCTCCTTTTCTGGATAATGTGTTTATGTCACCTTAAAGTGAAATGGTAAACTTTAATAAGGTGGACAAAAATCAGACTCTTGGCCTAGATCCGAATATCACAAAATGGTGTGCATCTAATTTCTTTCCAAGACATCACCGTAAGACCAAAGCTATATGTTTTTTTTTAAGCCCCAAGGCATACTAAAGGTCATTACTGAAAAATAGTAGGCTTCAGACATGAGATTAATGCCTGGAACAGATTTGCTGCAAAGGTAAGTTGTTTTTTAAGTCAGAGTTAAAATTTTCCTCTTTGCAAAAAAAAAAAAAAAAAGTAAAGCACACACATCAGTTGTCAATGTGTCAACTGGCATTTTTTAATCCACACCTGATAATATTACCTATTCATATAGCAATTAAATAATATGCCTTAAGATTTAAAGAAAGTAAAAATGAGCTTCAGGTTGGGAAGACTGTGTGGCTGCCGTGGAAAAAATGCTGGATTTGGAGACTAAATTCTGTCTCTGCCAATTTCTTCCTTATGTGACCTTGTACCAGTAACCACCTCTCTGGGTCTGTTTCTCATGTATAAAGTGAGGGGGTTGGATTAGACAACTATGAAGGTCCCATTCATCTCTAAAACTAGGATCCTATGAAATCAACAAATATTTATTAAGCCTCCACAGTGCATAAAACAAGGCACTGGGTCCTAAACCATACAAAGTTCAGGCAAGAAATCTATGTCAAACTTTGCAACATTCGGTTGCACAAACCTAAACAGAAAACACAGTAATTACTCTATTGAAATGGTTGACAATTAGTTACTTTTCCTGTGCAACAAATTATGTAGCTAAAATCAGGAAGGTTCCTTGATGACAGTAGAATAGTGACTTCTGGCTTGGTCATCATTATGATAAGACTACAGTACATCAGCTGCTATTATCCATAATAAAGAAAAGGATTTTTCAGGGGAAAAAATTTCTTAGAGTCCTGAAAATATCCTTTTATTTTAAGAAAAGGTCAGAGGTTTATCATTGGGAAAATAGTTTAAATTTCAAGATTATATTTATAAGAATAACTTAATGGAGAGATTTTTTTTTCTCTCCCATTTCTGTTTATGTCAGGAGTATCTAGGTTTGAGTCATCCTTAACAAATTATTCTCCCAACAAATCCCACTTATTCCTTTACAACATCTTACATCTCATGGCTTTATCATGTCATAGACTTGGCACTAGTGGTGAGACCTTTAAATCAGATCTAGTTAGATCTAGTAGATCTACTTATTATTAACTGCTTCATCCTCATGGAAGGTGCAATGTCTCATAGTTGAGGCAGTTCTTGGCTCCTTCCTGTTTAAATTCCTTTTCTCTAGTCTTCACCTAGTTTCCTTGCTAAGCGTCATTGTGGCTGGTCAATTTGCTCAGGCATACTCAGTATACCTCACTATGTCCTAATGGTTATTGCCTCACATAGTGCTTCTCGGTCCAAATCCTACCCCCACCTCCACCCCCATAAACTACCACCAAAAAAGGACTTCTCTACCTGCGTCTCAAAGTAACTTCATCCCTGGCTTCAGGTCAGGGACAAAAATCTGTAGAAGCCAAATTCTCTCCTGCCTTGTCCCAACTATCACTTTCTTATGGTTGATTCCCATGAAACAAATTTTACTGGCCAAAACTGCCACCTCTGTGAAGTATCAATACTCTCTAAGTCTGGATCTTTGTACCTCTTCACGGCATGGCTCCTTCTCGTAGAGACTTACTGGAGCACCAGTTGAAAATCAGGCTCCAAAGCAGCCTTCTCCTAGCTCCCTATTATTGACTGGCAGAAATGAGTTGACAGGCCCTAAAATGCATACAGAGGAAGCATTTTTTTTCCTTGCCCTCAGCTAGGGATCCAGCTACTTCCTTCCACGTGAATACTACCACAGAATCATAAAATCTGAAAACTGGAAGGGACCTCAGCAGCTAGCTGGTCCAATCTGTACCCCAGAAGAAAACGTAAGATTTCCAAGGACAGAGCACGACCTGCATGGGCTCCAACAACCAAGGATGAATTCTGCTGATAGGTACAACACCAATTACAAATGAAAAGAAATATGTAACCAAATAATCAGGCTCTAATATCATAATATCACCCTGCCACAAATAATCAGGAAGAGTCATTCCACCAAATTCCCCTTCAGTGTGGTTCCAATACACACATTAATGAGACATAAATTCACCAAATTTTATTTTGCAACAGTGGTAGGCCTAAATTTCAGTAGTATATGACTCTGGACAAATGTTGCCTTCCCTTATAATCCACATACAGTAAGGAAACAGAGAAGTGTTTATGTTGTGTCTTCTAAATCAACTGTCTCCTTGCCTGACACCTGACCTAGCCTCCTCTATCCACAATCTCCTCAATCAACTATCATATCCTACTCGCTTTACTATCAAATTTCAAGAAAGGATCTCTATACTCACTCTCCCCACTCCCATACTTGTTTCTCAACCCATTGCAATCTACTTTCTGACCCTATTACTCAAAGGATTACTATATCTCAACTGCTAAATCCAATGCCTTTTCCATCTATCTTTATTCTACTTGATCTCGCTGCAGATTTTGACATCGAACACCTCCTTTTCCTAGGTACTCTCTCTTTTCTTTTAGCACTACAGACACTGTTCTCATCTCATTCTCCTACCTCTCTGACCACTCCTCAGTATTCACTGATACTTCAACCATGTCCTGACCATTAAAGTGTGGGTTTCTCCCAAGAGTCTGATCTGGGTTCTCTTCTCTTCTTGAATTTTCTTTATGTAAATGGCTGACAAATCCATACTCCTTAATCTCTCTCTCTCTCTCTAGAACTCTGGTATTGTATCACTGCATCCTGGACAATTTAGCCTCAGTCACCCAATGGCATTTCAAACTCATCATGTCCTAAAATGTAACTCATATTTTCCCCAATACCCATCTCTTCTCCAAATTTCCATATTTTGGTTGAAAACACCACTATCTTTCCCAACACCAAGGCTTACAGCCTCTTCTCTTCCCTCCTCCTCCATCTAATCAGTTGTCAATTCTTATGGATTGTATTTCTAGAACATCTTATATCCCATACAAGCAATGCTAGGGAGCTAGGCCCTCATCACCTCTCACCTAATGAATCAACCTCTTGATTAATTTCTTCTTTTCCAGTCTTTCATCTTTCCAATCCATCCTCCACACAATAATTTAAAAAGTAAGGCTAGAAAGTTAGGTGGCAGAATGGAAAGAGTGCTAAGTCTGCAATAAGAAAGATCTGAGTTCAAATCCAGCCTCTGGAACTTACAACCTCTGGACAACTCAATTAACTGTTTCTGACTCAGTTTTCTCATCTGTCAAATAAGGATAATGATAAAAACTACATCTTAGGGTTGTTGTGAGGATAAGATGTGATAATGTCTGTAAACCTTAATGTGTCATAAATAAAGCAATTTTCCCTTTCAGGAAGATTTGCCTCATTCCTGAGAAAATCCAATCATTCTGGAGAACAATTTGGAACTATGCCCTAAGGACTACAAAATTATGCATATCCTTTGATCCAGCAATAATATTAGTAGGTCCGTATCCACAAAAATATTTATAGCAGCTCTTTTTGTGGTGGCAAAGAATTAGAAATTGAAGGGATGACCGTCAACTGGGGAATAGCTGAACAAGCTATGGTATATGAATCTAATGGAATATTACTGTGCTATAAGAAACGGCAAGCAGGCAGATTTCAGAAAAACCTGTAAAGACTTAGATGAACTGATGTAAAGTAAAGTGAGAAAAACTAGGAGAACAACGTACACAGTAAGAGCAATATTGTAAGGCTTATCAACTATCAAAGACTTAACTATTCTGATTAGTAAAACAATCCAACACCATTCCAAAGGGCCCATGCTAAGCAATGCTTTGTACACCCAGAAAGAAAACTGATGAATCCTGAGAACAGACTGAAGAATGCTTTTTTCCATTTAATTTTCTTGCTTGTGCACGTGTCTTCTTTCACAACACGGCTAATACAGAAATGTTTTGCATGACTTCACATATATAACTGATATATTGTTTGCCTTCTCAAGGAGTAAGGGAGGGAATTTGGAACTCAAAATTTTAATGAATGTTAATTTAAAAAAATTTTTTAAAGAAATAAGATGAGCAAAAATATATTGTTTCCGCTGTTACATGTGAAATTTAAATCTGCACTGAGATTCCTTAAGTAACATTATCTTAAATATTTCATTGTTGTCTATACTTTTATCAATGCAAATTCATAACTGTTTTGCAACTTACTGGTACACAAAGTTACCTAAGGCTGAGAAGAATTTTTTGCTCATGGTCATACATTCAACATATGATAAGGGCAAGACTTGAACCCACATTCTTTTTGACTCTGAAGCTACTTTTCCATCGAATAATATATGGCACCTCTCTGAATCCTTCATTAGATGTTTAATGCATGCCTTATTTAAAGTCAATGTCTAAAAAAGGACATCTATTCATAGAAGAAACATGTCTCCTCAAACCATACTGTTAGCTTGCTATAATGCACACAAGCAGAGCCATCACAATGATAAAATAATTCACCCTCTAAGTACAAATCAATCGTTTCACTTCTCTATCGATGTTGTCATGTTACTATAAATTTTGTGATGACTCATTACTGTTTAATCTCATATTTAACTATCTCAAACGTCCTTCCCCATCATTTAAAGAATATGATGACTGAAATGCAAAATTAAAACCTTGATGGACCATGTCATGTCCATGCAGCCAGCAAAAATTATGGAAGCTCACTGTTGGAAAAGCTGTGGTAAAATGGAAACATTGTTTCTCTGCTGATGGAGTTGGGTGAATCAGTTCAACCATTCTGGAAAACAATTTGAAATGATGCAAAAAAAGTTACTAAATTGTCTATTCTCTCTGACCCAGATATTCTATTACTTCAGTTACATCCCAAGGAGAGAATTCATAGCAAGAAAAATTTCGTGTGTATAAAAATGTTCAAAACAGCATTATTTGTGATTTTTTTTTAAAAGCTGGAAACAAAATGTGTCCAATGGCTGGTGTCAGAATGCAATTATGCCATAAGAATTGAGTAGGAAGGAACTGAGAGACTTGTCTTGAGATGATGAAGAATAAAGAAAGCAGAGCCAAAAGAATATACGCTATAACATGCAACAAAGCTCTAGTCAATTACAGCAGTCAATGCTAATGCCCTACCGGCACAGTTAAAAGAGTCTCCCTTTCCCTTGAAATCAGTTTTTTTTTTGGAGGGAATGTATTTGGTAAGATGGTATCTCTGGTTAATTTTCTGGATGTGTCTTGGATCTAAACAAAAAGTATCTCTGCAGCCAACCCCCTCCCCCCCAAAAAAAAGAATGGGGTTAGGTGTGGTGGTACATGCCTGTAATTTCTGCTTCTTAAGAAGCTGAGGGCTAATGGATCTCTTGCACCTGGGAGTTCTAAACTGCAGTGGGCTATCAATCTGGTGTCCCCACTAAATCTGGCACCAATATGGTTGTGGGTCATGAGTGGGTAGGGGCACCAGGAGGAGGACAGAAGTGGCCCAGGTGATAAATGGAGCAGGAGAAAGCTCCTGGGCTAATCAGTAGTGGTACTGGACTCAATGAGTGGCAGATGCATTTACAGCCTAAGCAAGGTAGGGAAACTCAGTCACCTCCACTCTTCCTTAAAAATAGAGTCTATAATTCCATTTTTTAAAATAAATCATTATCAAGAATAGATGCAAGGGCTGCCAAATTAAAAAGTAATACGATCCTACTGACAAAAAATAGGTTAGGGTTAGATATGTAGAAAGGGAACTGCATTTGAAGTCACAGGGCCTGGGTTCAAATCCCAGCTATAGTGTTTACAACCTATATGATCTTAGGCAAGTCTCTGGGCCTCAGTTTCTTCATCTGTAAAATTAAGAGGCTGAACTAGATGATTTTTCCAAAGACTCCGCTATTTCTAAATCTTACGAGCCTCAATAGTAATTATCTATCTTGCCTAAGAAAAAATACCAAGCATCTCTATTCCATTCCCATGATTCCCACTGACAGTATTTCATTCTCCCCCACCCTAAAATGCTAAGAGATTACTGCTTCACTCCTAGTGTAGCTTTGCCTTTGTCACGTATGCACATACTTTTCCCACTCAGGATTGTCATGCCAGTCTACTTGTTAACAAAGACTGAAGATTTTTTCCTAATCTATGCAAGTGGTTTACTTATTTTTTCCAACTTTTCAGAACTAGATTTGAACTCAGGTCTTCCTGACTCCCAAGTTCAGCACTATCTACTACACCATTTATGCTTCTGGGATAGAGTAAAAGATGGAAGGATTGAATGGGGTTCACAGGGGTGGGGAACCTGTGGTCTCAACCCTCTGACCAAATCCAAACTTCACAGAACAAATCCCCTTAATAAAAGGATTGGTTCTGTAAAACTTGAACTCACACTAGAGGACCTAGAAGACTGCATGTAGTGTCGAGGCCACAGGTTCCCCACCCTGGGCTAGCCAGATTATTACAGTATCTCAGATATGAAATGATACGCTTGAGAATAAGAATAGTTAGTTAAAAAGAGCAACTCGGAGAAATTCCAAAGGAGGAAAAAACAGGCCTTGGTGACAGATTGTACTTGGTGAAGGAGAGGAAACCATCAGTAATAGCCTAGGATGATGGTGCATTTGTCTTCAGGAAAAGGAAGCTGGATCAGAAGACCAGGATTTTGGTCTTGTCCCTAACCAGGTGTGAAACATCAGGCAACTCACTCATCTAGTCTGGGTCCTAGTTTCTACATCTGTACAATGGCAGGTTTAAACTACCCTGATCTAAGACCCCTCTAGTTCTAGCTATCTGAGCCTAAGCATAAGGTAATTTGAAGTGTGCATTACTATAAAATCTTTAAAGTGTTTTGGTACAGATTTCCTTTGAATGGCAAGAATACAGGTCTATAGGGTATGGCTATGAAATACAGAAAACTAGACAGAAGGAGTAACCACTAATTTTCAGACAGATTCGAGTTGGAGATTCACAAATTCAACATAAATTGATGTAAATAGGCTTGCTGATTTTTGCTGATATCTAAAGTCAAATTTGACAATTTTTAATGCTAATCATAGTGATGAGAGTAGAGGAAAGTAGGATAAAGAACAGCAGGTTTAGGTTCAAAAGGCCAGAGGTGTAAGCTCCTGTTCTATTACTTACTAGCTGTGAATCTTGGCACAAACTGCTCATTTCTCTGGGCCTCAGTTTACTAAAACTGAAAAATGGATAGTTAGACATATTCACACCCAGCATATGTAAAGTATTAGCAAATCTTCAAATACTATATAACTAAACTATTAATACTTAACCAAGCTCCTAAGAAGCAGCAGGGCAGCACAGCAGATAGAGTGCTAGGCCTAGAGTCAGGAAGACTTGAACTCAGATCTAGGCCCTCTTACTAGCTTTGGGACCCTGGGCAAGTCACTTAATTCTGTCTGCCTCCTCAGTTTCTACATCTGTAAAATGAGCTGGAGAAGGAAATGGCAAAGCACTCCAGTATCAGTCAGGAAAAATCCAAATGGAGTCACAAAAAGTCAGACAAGACTGAAATGACTCAACAACAGTATTTCATAAGGTTGCGATAAGAAAGCACATTTTGTAAATCTGTAATATGTAAAAGGTTGCATAAATATAATCAACTGTTTTTACTGAGTTATTAGTACATTATTTTACTTAATGATAAATATGAAATTCCTTTAACTACAACACAAATGAGTAACAATCTTCCAAACAGCAATCTTGGGCAGCAATATCCTTAACCCAGAGACGCCACCACTGCTCAAAACATTTTCAGAGCTCCAATAAGCTGCCAAGTCATGTTCTTTGATTCTACTTTCATTTCCTATTTCACACTGCTCCCCTTTCAGGTCCTCTATGTTCCGGCCAATTTGGATCACCAGGTACTCCCCACACTTGATATATTCCACCACCCACCTCCACACAGTCCCAAAAGCTTTCCCTCTTTCCTAGTATAATCTTTACTCATCTCCACTTCTGTTTAGATCTTCTTTCAAGACTTCGCTAAGGCACTACCCTTCAGGTGCTAAAACTTTCCCCAATTCCCCAAGTTGTTTTCTCCCAAAAATGACCTTGAATTTACTACATCTGTCTACATGCAGTTTCCTCTCTCTAGAACACCATAATCTTCTTTTGGGCAAGGGTTGTTTTGTTTTATTTTCCCAGCACCTAGCACAGTCCCTCGCACACAGGAAGCATGTAATTAATATTTGTTAAATTGAACTTAATTCAAAATATTTAAAAAGGAATATTTAAAAAGCACAATAAGTTTTTAAAATGTTTAACTTTAAAGATAAATTGGACTGACTTTTAAAAATTACCTTCATGGTCAATTTATAAATCACAGAAGAAAATCAGTCTAATTTCTTTTCAAGTCATACCTTGTTTCTGATAAATATATATATAGTATATATTATGTATAATATATATATTATATAACATATAATATAATATATATACAGGGTGTCCCAAAAGTCTTGTTGCAATTTTAAGCTAAATGAAGCTTATGAAGTGTTAATAAAGTCTGGAGGTGAGAGATGAAATATCAAGTTTGGGAAGTACCTAGTAATCCAAGTTGATGGGGAAATAGAGTTACTGTTAGGTTTTTTCAGTTTAAATTGGCCGTGTTATTGTTAAGCTTTATTACCTTAAAGCTGCACTAAGACTTTTAGGATGCCCTATATCTATCACTCAGCTTGATCAACTAACTTGTCTACCAGATATTTCCTCTTCCACACAATTTTTTTTTCCTTTTTCACTAATGCAATGATAATGGAATTTAAAGATTCCCCCTGTATTGGGTTGGTTTTCCGGCTGAGTGTTAAACCCAGAGCTTGTGAATCCCACTTGTGGGACGGACTTGTTGAAGAAAGACGGCTGAACTGGGAAGAGATGGTGCT
Organism: Pseudochirops corinnae; assembly: GCA_028646515.1. Lineage (NCBI taxonomy): Eukaryota > Metazoa > Chordata > Mammalia > Diprotodontia > Pseudocheiridae > Pseudochirops > Pseudochirops corinnae. The sequence continues at coordinate 70,599,121 of CM053591.1, forward strand.
ATGGATTTGAAAAGAAGCCCAAGCAGAGAGAGGCCAGAAGAATTTTGGGGGAGCAGTATCATGGAGACAGAGCGAGAGAGGAGAATTGCCGGGAACCAGAGTTGCTGAGAGTGAGACTGCTGAGGGCCAGTTGGAGCTGCCCAGGACTTTTGAGAACTGCCACCTGGAGCTGCCTAGAACTGAGGAGGCATGGCTGTGGCATCGGTGTTTTGTTTGTCTGTTTTGATGTTGTTTTGCCAAATGTGTCTGCTGGTGAAGAACAGTGCTGTTGCAGAGGTCCTGGAACCTTGTTGTTGGTTCAGAAGCCCTGAAAAAGGATTTTCTTGTTGTATGTTTACAGAAATCCTGGAAGAGGGCCTTGTTGATGTTTTCAGGGGTTCTGGGACTGTTCTGCAGGCAGAGAGTGAATTGA
>CM053591.1:70599632-70630368 GCA_028646515.1 Pseudochirops corinnae
TTGGATTGAATTGAGAACTTACTTGCTAAATGAATGAGTTACACTGTATTTTAATTTGCTCTGTTCTGTGAATGGTTTTTTTGCCTTAATTTGTCACTCAATAAAACAGAGTTACTATGCTGGTATTCTGAACCTTGGAAGTTGCCTTTGCTTGGAACTACAACTAAAAATCAATATACCCTCAAAGATTCACTTTTCATATATAAAAATGCTCAAAAGACTACATTTTGTCCATTTTTTATATATTCTAACCCACAGACTATATTACCTTTCCATATTTACAAATGTACAAATGTCTTCATACAGTAAAGAATGCTTAAGGACATCCTTAAGTCTAACCCTCTCCTGCTACTTAGGAGACTAAGGATTAGAAACATCAAGTAATTGACTTTTGCAAAGTTGCACCCCCTCCCATAACTACTTTATATGCATATCATATATATGCCATATATATTCAGATGCGTATATGATGTCTAGCCTTAATGCATAAGACGTTTGGGTCAAAAGAGCATGAAGGGGCAGTTTCACTGAAGAACAGAACCATCAATCAGTCAATAACCATTTATTAAACCTTTACTATGTATCCAGTTACTATGTAACTAAGCACTGGATATTTTATAACCTTCTTACCATTGAGGAAAATGAGACAGAGGTTTTAAGTGACTTGCCCAGGGTCAAACAGCTAGTAAACGTCTGAGGCCACATTTGAACTCAGGAAGATGACTCTTGCTGACTTCCGGGCCGCCCTCTATTCACTCACCTACTTAGCTGCTGAACAGCCAGGAGAACAATTTATACAGTAACAATAATATTGTAAAGACATACAACTTCAAAGACTTAAAACAGTGATCAATGCAACGACCAACCCTGATCTCAGAAAGCCAATGACAAAGAATTCTACCCACCTCTGGACAGACAGGTGACGAGATATAAATCAAGATACAGACTTTTAAAAATTACCAAAGTGGGAATTCGTTTTGCTTGATTATGTATATCTGATACAAAGGCACTGGTTTTATTTTTTCCAATGAGAGAGAGGGGTGGAGGCAAAAGTTGAGAAAATAAATGGAGGCTAACGGAAAAAAAAAATAAGAATGTAAGCTCCTTGTGTGCAAGGGCTGGCCGCTTCATTTCTGGTCTTGTATTTCTAGTACTTAGCACTGTACTTCACACGTAAGCTCAGTATATGTTTGTAGATTTGATTGGTACCGTGAGAACCTAGGTCTTCCAGTTCCACTGTTTATCAGAATTATGTAAAAGCTGTTTGGATTTTGGAGGTTTGGGGTGACGGTGTTGTTTTTTTTTAAAGGGAATTATTTGACTTCCTTTACTATCTTGCTACCAAAAGCTCAACATGAAACTAAAACATTAGTCTTAAAATAAAAATTCTGGCTAAAAATACTTAATACACACATCATGCCGACTATCCCTGAAGGCAGCTAATTTACATCAGGCCATTGGTGCAGTGGATAGAGCTCCAGGCCTGGAGTCAGGCCTCAGACACTTACTATTTGTGTGACCCTGGGCAAGTCACTGAACTGTTTGCCTCAGTTTCCTCATCTGTAAAATAAGCTGGAAAAGGAAATGGCAAACTGCTCTAATACCTTTGACAAGAAAACCCCAAACAAGTACACAAAGATTCAGACATGTCTGAAAAACGACTCAATAACAACACATTAATCCCACGTATCTTTTTTTTGGTTGGGTTTTTTTTTGCTTTTTGGAGGGGGGAAGGGAGGGCAATTGGGGTTAAGTGACTTGCCCAAGGTCACATGGCTAGTTTCTTTTGTGTGTGTATGTTAAGTGTCTGAGGCTGGATTTGAACTCAGGATTTGAGCTTCTGACTCCAGGACTCTATTTACTGCACCACCTGGCCGCCCCCACGTGTCTTTTTAATGTCTTAAACTATTGGGAAGGGAAAGAACTAATAGTGAAATTCTCCCCCAAAATTTCTCCTTATTTAAGAACAAAATCTACAACAGAACAAGCAGTTGAGAGGCAGGATACAGGAGAGGCAAGATGATATTTATATTGGTAAAATTACTTTTGTATACTTTAAAAAACAAAAGGACAAAACAATTTGAATATTCAAATGGTTTGTTCTGCCTTTTTTTTCGTCTAAATCATGCCACAGTTAAAATTTCAAATGCTGATAGACTAGAGTCTCATATTTCTGTCTTCAGGATCTGTGTTTAAAAACCCAGCAAGTTATAGGTAAAACCATGTTATAATAATGTCCTTGCACTGAATCCAATTTATTCCTTTATTACACCAAATTCCAGACTACAGTGGCTCATCTCACAACCAAGATTTCAACATATGTTCAACTATAACCTACCTTCAAAACCAAAACAAATTGCTGAGTGATTATACCTTTCAGATGAAAATTTCGATATTCTCAAATTAGTCCACTCAGTATACTAGGTATCAATTAGCTACAGTGTATTACAAGAGCTGTTTTACACCAATTCAAATCATGGAATGTTAAAGGGAATGTATACTGCTCAGTGTGAAATAGAGGGCAAATCACAAATTACAGCTTTAACTGTTTTGGATGTTGGCACTAATTTTTTTTTCCAGATGCTAAATGGAACTAAAATGTTAACACTAAAATTAGTAATCTGCCTTTTGAAAATAGCTCCATAATAATTTACTGTCACATAGCCACAGTCGTTTAGATACTAGACTAAGCAAATCAGTAGTTGTCCTACACAACTTCAAGCTCAGCATTTTAAAAATACAAAAGAATATGCTTAATAAATGACAAAAAGAATTTACTAAGTTTAAACTTAAAATGGTTTGCAATCTTAACTTCTTTAAAAGTCTCTCTTCCTTTTCTTGGGAATTCCTGTCTCACCTAACTGGGTACTAGTACTAGTCACACAAGTAAGATAAGCTAGACAAAGGTGAAAGGGTCACAGATGTGTAAAAATTTACAATATTAATAATTTAGACAATGTATTGGATTTGAAGAAATACATTTATCTAGGATGAAGGTGGTAATGGTACAGCACAGTCTGAATATTTTAGAGTAAGTTTCCAACATTATAAAATAGAAAAAAAAAAGCTTAGAGAATTAGAAAATATTACCTGTCACCAATATTCTATTAACAGTGTCAACAAGTATTTTCATAAAGACACTGATCTAAACTTGTTATGTGAACAGTAAATGAATTTATATTTGCAATAATTCTTCTTAAAAAGGGATAACATTAATACTTCAAGACTATGAGATTTCACCTATGTGGGTCCTGCTGGAACCAATGTAAACTTTAAGCCCATTAGAACTCAAGAGGTCATCTTTAAAAAGAATGGCAGCAGCCAAAACATCTGTCATCTTGGACAGCAGAGTTGGTGATGGACTCCACGCCTAAGTTTAGAGAAGCTGACTGCCAGACACCCAGTCTACCCTTTCCAACTTGGTAACATCAACCAGTACTGCATTATGTTGGTACAGCTTTTGGAAACCCAGGGTCGTCCCAGTTTTGAGGAGGGTTTCGGCCCAGCTGACCTTGGGCCCCAATCCTTTTGGAAAACCTATTAAAATACCAGATCCTAATTTACCTTAATAAAACAAACAAAAATACCTGTAGCCTGTAAGTTCATTATTGCTGCCCTCATTTTCCATATTTATGGGCCTTCCCTATCTCTCATTATGGCACAGTATAGAAAGAACACAGGCTCCAGAGTCAAGAGCTAAAATCTATCTCTGGGAATTACTGACTGAGGCAAGTCAGTTAAGTGCTCTGACCTCAGTTCTCTCCACTGTGGGAGGACTAGACTAAACTGTCTCTCCAGTCCTTTGAGCTCTATATCCCCCAAGATCTTACAAAAGGAAAGGGTACAAACCATACACATCTTGGCTTTCCTTCTACTCCTAGTCCCTTCTTATTTATCTCCAACATCCAACTCATGCCTCCCACAACTCACCCATCTCCTAAAGCCTTGAGCAAAAAAGTTAACAACTGAAACGGCCACTCGACAACCACGTGAATTATGTTTGTGCTGCCCTTTAGTCCTTTTTCACTTGTGTCCAACTCTTCAGGACCCCATTTGGGGTTTTCTTGGCAGAGATCCTGGAGTGGTTTGCCAATTCCTTCTTTAGTTTATTTTACAGATGAGGAAACTAAGGCAAACAAGGTTAAGTGACTTGCCCAGGGTCACACAGCTAGTAAGTATCTGGGGCTGTATTTGAACTCACGTCTTCCCGATTCCAGCCCAGCACTCTATCCACTGCACCATCTAGCTGCCCCATACATTTGCATTTTGTAAATAAATATATACACACATATGCATTAACTCTTGTTAAAAAGGGATAAAATCAATACTTATTATCAAAATAATACTACATTTCAGTTAGAAGTTAGTAAAAATAAAGGCATTTTTTTCCCATCCAAGTTCACAGATTCCCCTGAGGTTTAAGAACCCTTGGATTATATGGTCTTTGAGATCCTTCCAGCTCCAGATTAATGACCATATGAGCATATTCAATCATTTGGAATGGTCAATTAAACTCAAGAATTCCTTTCAATTTTATGATAAAATGATTAAAGACATAGCCAGTACAACCTCCTCATCTAGGTCTATGAAAACCCAACATTAAGTCAAACGACATTAAAGGGGGGCAGTTAAGTTTCACAAAAACTTAGCAGCATGATTGGCCAATGAGTTCTATCACAGAATTTCGTCACTTTACCACAGAGGTCAGTTATAATGTACTCAAAATATGACTGGGTTAAGTGTGAGTTGAGACAAAGTTCCTAGAGTTTATAATACCTGAGATTTCAAGTTTATCAGGTTATAGTAGTTTTATTTTGGCAGGTGGAGAACAGGACAGGAGATGCTTGAAATAAAAATTTTTAAAAACACCCAGAAGAAAAGCAGGTGCTGCATTCAGCTCTACCAACAGTTCACCCCTTCCAAACACCTACTTCTGAGCCCACACCTTTCTCAAGCTGGAAAAGCACAATTCTGTCTTCTTTTGTCAGCCAGACTTCTCTACTGAAGAAGCCAGTTTCTTTTGAAAATTCTCAGGCTGATATGTTGACAGGTTGAGGGATAAAACACCAGCAAGGATCAAAATCACCTATCTCACATACTCTATCTCCCAATATTTACAAAAGGCATCCCTCTGCCTAGAGTACACTGCTTCGTGACTCTGCCCAGGTACCGACTCTCCTGGAAAGTCCTCCCTAATTAGACTCTCCCTACTTGCTAATTAATTCTCTCTCCTTCCTCAGACTGCATGTTTTATACTTATATGTACACACTGTACCACCCTAAGTCATCAATCAATAAGCATTTATTAAGCTGCTTATTATAGGTCAGGCAATGTGATAAACCCTAGGGAAATAATCCCTGAAATAAATGAGCTTGGACTCTAATGTTGTTGTTCAGCCACTTCAGTCCTGTTGGACTCTTTTTGGGGTTTTCTTGGCAAAGATACTAGAGTGGTTACTCATTTTCTTTTCCAGCTCATTTTACAGATATGGAAACTGAGGCAAACAAGGTTAAGTGACTTTCCCAGGGTCACCCAGCTAATGTCTGAGGCCACATCTGAACTCAAGAAGAGAAGTCTTCCAGTGCCCTGGTTCAGCACTCTATCCAATTCACCACCCAGTGCCCCCCAACTCTAATAGGGTATATAAATAGGGACATACAAGATACATATAAAGAAAATGGAAGATAATCTTAAAAAGAGCAAGCACTGCTACATTAGAGACAGCTAGACAGAGCACCATGCCTGGTGGAAGGAAGGAAAACCACAAATTAAAATCCAGCTTCATACACTTACTAGCCTAGCTGGGTGAGACCCTGGGAAAGTCACTTATCCTCTGACTGCCTCAGTTTCTCTTAGCTGTAAAATGGGAATAATAACACCATCTACACTGCAGGGCTGTTGTGAAGGTCAAATGAGACAATATTTGTAAAAGCACTTAGCAGAGTGCCTGGCACATAGCAGGACCTTAACAAATATTTTTTCCTTTCCCGCCTTCATTATTCCATTCCCTCTTTACTTTATCAAGATATTCTTTCTATCATGAAAGCCTTTCACAATCCTCTGCATGTTTCTGGTACCTGATAAAAGTTTTTTATACTGCAATGAACTGCTTTTCTTTTTGCGGGGGGTTGGGGGGGGAGAGGGGGGAGATTCCAGGGGTCAGAAGTGACGGGGAAGGTTAAAAAAGAGAGAAAGGTTGGAAAAAGTGGATGAGCGTGGCAGCCAAGTAGGGGGAAAGGTAAAACAGCTTTCCTGAATTGGGACTAGAGTGATAAATTAAACTGAGAGATTAAATTCCCTGACAAGACTTCAGGAGGAACAAGAAGCCATGATCTAGTCTCAGGGATTCCCAAAGATTGATGCCATGGTTTTACTCCATCCAATAAATACCAAACTGAAGAAAAGAGTGAGAAAGGGGCAGGGAAATGGTCAGGATTAGAATAAGGATGTCCAGAAAAGAGTTAAAGAAGGTGAGGGTTAGTTTCAAGTAAAGGACTGAATTTCTGCAATATACTAGCCAGTCTCCTTTCTTTCAGTCTCTCCTCCCCTCAACCCATTCCGCATGAGGCTGCCAAACTAAACTTCCTGAAACACCATTTTTAATCAGGTCAGTTTCTTTCTGAAGGCTTCCTCTCACTGTTTATGTGAGCAGACCAATCTCCAAACTCCTCCACCAGGACCTCCATTTGTAGTCAGAGGAGCGAGGTTTTAATCCTGGCTCTTTCGCCTGCAGAATTGTGGAGAAGTCACTTCAGCTCTGTGTCTCAGTCTCCTCATGTGTAACATGCAGGGCTGGGATCTCTGAGGTTTCTTCCAGCTCAAATATTCTTTATGACAGATTCAACCCCATCTCCTACCTCTTACTATTATTCCCTATGAGGAATATAATTATTCGTATGCTCTAACCCAGAGAACCCACTATTGGGATGTACACCCAGCCAAGGAGGTATATACAGAAAGGTCCCCCATATAACAAAATATTCTGAACAAGACTTTTTTGATCCCCCCCCCAAAAAAACTGGAAACAAGATAGGAGTTCTTCAACTGAGGAATGGGTGAAAAAACTGTGGGATATGGTCAGTACTGCACTGCAAGAAATAAATGAATATGAGGAATTCAGAGAAATGGTTCAAATAATCTGAGAACAAAATAAGGAAAACTAAGATAACAGATACGATAACTAGATAATAATTTTAAAATTATATAACAAAATTATATTGCAAAATTATAACCAAAAATGTAAATGTAGCTGAAGTAGGCTAATTTTAATAATTAATCTCAGCTACTAGGAGAAAAATAAGCATCTCCCTCCTTCCAGTAGAGAGCTGGGAGAATATAGGAAAAGAATGATTGTGGCCACAGAAGATGACATTCATTAAGAAATTTGAATATCAGAACTTTAGCAGGAAACTTTAAAATATTATAACTTAACCTCTCACTAGCTGAGGAAGCTAAGGTCCAGAGATTAAGTGACTTACCTCTGATCGTACAAATGGGAGACTCAGGAAAAAACCCAGGTCTCCTCATTCTCTTTACAAATTAAGATATTTGAAACTGAAACGTAAACTAGCTGTGCTACAAGTACTCTCAAAATGACATTTTATAATGAACAGAAATACACTTTCATCCAAACCTAATTTAGCAAGCATTAAAGGAAGGTGCTGAAAGAAATGATTTGTAGCATGAATATTCTGGCCTCAGAATTGAATGATATATCTAGATTCTCTATGAGCTTTCAGATAAGGTTCACATAGACTTGTACCTTTAAAACCTAAAGACTGTCCAAAATATGAGGTTAATACAGGTCCATCGAGGTTAAACATTTATTACGCATCTACTTATCTGTTAGGTACAATGCTAAGCACGGGGATACAAAGAGAGGCCAAAGACAGTCCCTCCTCTCAAGCTCTTGGTCTAATGTAGTGTCTTGCCCAAAGTCACTCTACTGGTTAGTGACTGGCAGACTGCAGATTAGAACCTAGGTTTTCTATCTCTAAATCAGTGAGAAGCAATGATTATGGTTTTCAAGGCCACATGTGCTAGAACCCAAATTTCTCAACTCCAAGTCCAATGCCGTATCTGCTATATCTTAGTTCCCCTTAAAATTCTAGGAAACAAAAAAAGACCACATTCCTAAAGAGAAAAAAAAAAAAAAGAGAAACAGCAATATCATGGCAGAAAATAGAGAGCAGTCTGAATTTTCTAAATATGATTCACTAAAAATATATAAAAACTAACAAAACCAACATCCAAATTATAATTTTCCCTTTCCCCTTATAGTTTTCCCTAGAGTACAGCACTTTTATTCTCCCCTAGAAATGTTATTTTGATCCTTTACAAGAGAGGAAATTAAATATCCAAAGGTCTGGAGATGTGACCAGCTAAAACACACACACACACACACACACACACACACACACACTTAAGTTGGGTTCTGAATATTACAATCTTTAGTAGCAGCAAAAAAACAAAAGAGTAAAAAAAACCCCATAACCCATAAACAATTGCCAACTGTGGAGCTTCCAGGATGAGCACACAGATGGTTGTGTTCATGGAAAAAGGAAAGTAGGCAAATATAAAAAGTGATCCTTTATTAAAAGAAATCAGCCATTTTTCCTCCTCCAATTATCTCCTTGTGAGTGGGTACTGACACTTTTGGTCAAATTTCTGCTTGATGTCAGGATAGTCATGGTAAAAATCTAACAGTGTTTTATATTTGCACATCCAATATTTACCGAATTCAACAAATATGAAAGGACACATACATAATCCTTAGCATTAACATGATTTCATATAAAGAAATTACGGTCTAATTTATTTTGGTAAAAGAATATTCATCTTCATGGATTTAATGTTATAGGTGTATACACAGCACAACATTTGCAAATAGGGACTATTTTTCCATCATCTTAAGGACATAAAAAAACATGGGGACGAAAGGATTTTAATTACAAAAAGGTCAGCTGTGTAGAAGAGTACCCATGCTGGTAATTCAAAAGGTTTAACGAAGCGTAATTATAGTCACTGTGTACACTTCTAAATACTGGGGCTGAAATCTCAATCTCGGCCTCCAGATATCGAAAATTAACCCAATGTTCCCCTAACAGAAATATTAGTTCTATTTTCAAAATGGGTTTGCTTCCACTCCCTGACCCAAGAGAATTATAAACAGAGGCATCCTAACCCAAGCACTGGGCTGATGGCTCATCTACTAATCAGCTCCAAATTAGAACTCTCTTCAAGGAAACCATTTTTTTCTCCCTCCAGGGGAGGAACTAGTCTATCAGAGAAGTCAGGGAAAATGGAATCTATTATTAGAATGAGAAACCAGTTTTCCTAGCTGAAGCCTAGTAGGCAGCACAACTAAACCTAGGAAAAGCAGATCAAGTTAACAGGGTTCCTTCAACAAAAAAAAAAATCCAAAGCAGGACAGACCCAAAGAAAATAAAAGTGACCTATTGCCTAATTTTTATTTTGAAGTGTAGAATGCTACGGCTAGTTTCTATGAAGCAGTCACTGAATCTTATCTAACTGATCCATAAAAACACAAATATATAGCAAAGAGAAAAGGCACCGGTACCAACTATCTTGACCAAAGGACATAAGATTTTCCAAATGTAGTCAAGTGGGAGAGGCAACAGTTGAACAGAATACAAAGGAATGACTGTGCAATGAGAGGTAACGAAAAAAGATGGGGGAAAAAGAAACAAGAAACTCCAGAAAAATCATGCTGTCAAAAGAATGCTTTGAGAGGGACAGACAAGAAATATAAAACTAGTCAAGAAAAATGAGGAAAACTAGAAGGTCCCTAAGAATTGGAAAAGATGGATTCGTTTCTGTAGCTGATAGACCAATTTCAGCCATGCAATTTCTGCCCCTTCCAAAAGGTCAGCAGACACTCAGTTCCCTTCTGAAACAGTCCCCAAAGTCATTTGCTACGTGCCTATCTACTTCATCCTTGTAATAGGGGCCTGAAGGCTAGTTATGGGCTTTACTAATTCTAATGTCAATGTTCCCCAACCAGCTCAAAAGTCAATGGGGGGGAGCACATCATTTTCCATCACTTCTAGGCTCAATGCTTGAAAAATAAAGCAGGGACACAATTTAAGATTGTGATTTTCTGTAAAATGAACAAATTGTCAAGATCACCAAAAAGAAGACTATTTTTGCTACCTACTGCAGCAGGGACAAGTTGTGTAAGCAAAACTTTTGTTGACTCCATCAGCTCCTGGGCCAAAATTGTTAAGAACAGTATAACAAGAGCTAAGACAGATGATTTACAGAAAATCATTATTCTTATTACTTTTTGGTTGCCTTTAAAGAGTAACTTTCTTCCTTTGGACTGCCATCTTTCTCCAATGACTGACTGATTACCCAGCTAAGGACTTAATTGTTCTGCCCTTCTAAATTTCAGTGGTTTCCTACAGATGTGGAAAACACAAACACACAACTCTATTTCATGCATTTAAAATCCACTGGGAAACAATGCTTTCCTTAGAGTCCAACTAATATGAGAGCATTAGGAACCCCAAATTAGGAACCCCAAAACTCCATTCCATTTACAAAGCGAATTATAAATAATGGAGTCAGTATTTGTTGTTGCGTGGTTTCAGTCATGTCTGACTCTTCATGACCCCATCTGGGGTTTTCTTGGCAAAGATAATGGGCTGGTTTGCCATCTCCTTCTCCAGCTCATTTTACAGGCAAGGAAACTGAGGCATACAAGGTTAAGTGACTTGTCCAGGGTCACACAACTTCTTTGGCTGAATTTGAACTCAGTTCTTCCTGACTCCAAGCCTGTCACTCCATCCCCTGTGCTACCTAGCTGCCTATGCATACATGGACTACCACTAATTAAAAGGACACAAGAAGAAAGGCAGGATAAGCTTACAATTGGGCAAATTACTCTGATTGTTTGATTTTAAACAATTATGAAACAACAATAAAGGACATACTTTAACCGAAGTAACATTAACAAAATAACAAAACAATTGAAAATATTACGTACCCTGAAATAGGTTAAACAATTGCTTTGGCACAAAGTGGGAGATAAGAAAATGAATGGACTTGCACCATCCTAAAAATCGAGGCAAATCACATTATTGAAGAAGGGCCCCAAACACACAGACATGTGTGTCCGTACATTCTATTTTCAGGACGTTTCCAAACTCACTTTTATAGCCACCCCTCCACCATTTTAATATCTTGGGCATTCTCTGCCATCTCACCAATCCCTTTAATTGACATCCCTCACACCGGAAATGTAGAGCCCAGGGGCATAACCAAGGCAAAAATGAGGGCCACCAAAATTCACTTTAATGGGCTAAAGATCAACTAAAATCTTAGCAAGCTACAACATAAACAAAAATAGTGGAATGAAGTGTAAATTGCCCTTTCAATTTACAATTTCCAATTATTTTAAAGGTCCACAAATATTTCTCAAATTTAATATCTTAATGAGCCAAACACAATGGTTTTTTTTTTTCCTATATTTCAGGGCCCTTCTATATTAATAAGGTTTTACTCTAACAAATTTTAGCATTTCTATCTTTGAGTCAGTTAAATTTAACACATATAACAGAGATAAGCATTGGAATCATTCAGCACAACAAACAAAATTTAAAATAGTAACTGCAACTCCCCGTTTCAGAAAATAAAGCAAATAGAAATTCATCTCACATCAAAACTGCTTTCATAGCTATTTACCCTTCTTTGTTGAGTCACATGCTTAATACTCTAAAACTGTTTCATATACAGAAAAGTAACTCACCATCCTGTTCAACATTCGTTAAACATAGACTACTTACTAAAATAATAAAAATACAAAGTTTACAAAAGACCTCTCTGAGCCTAGTGTCTTCATCTGTAAAATGAGCGGGCTGGCTGAGACAATTTCTGAGGTTTAAAGCTAGAAGGGGCTTATGGTCTCAACAACAGCATGGAGCTTATAACTAGTGGAGGCACATGAGGCATTCTCAGCATGATATGATGGAAAAAGGGCCAAACTTGGAGGTACCAGGAACTGAGTTTGGATCCTGACTAACCGGTGTGACTTCTGCATATCTCCCTTTTTTACCACCTCTGGGCCTCAATGCGAAAAAGAAGGCGGTTGGACTAGTTTAGTGGTGTCAAACTCAAACAGCCAGGGATCCCTACTACCGCCTAATGACTTAGAAAACCACGAATGAACATCATCTATGTCGTATTTTTATTTATTTGGTCAAAGACTTCCCGATTACATTTTAATCTAGTTTAGGACTCACTTAAAGAGTTTCGCTTCTGGGAATTTGATACCTCTTGACTAGGTGACTTCTAAGGTTTCTTCCAATTACAGATCTACGATTCAAATAACCAGTTTTTGTTGTTGCATTTCACTTGTGTGTGACTCTTCTTGACCTCACTTTGCAAAGATACTAGAGTAGTTGGCCATTTTCTTCTCTAGCTCATTTTACTAGGGAGGAAACTGAGGCAAACAGGGTTACATGACTTACGCAGGGTCACACGCCAGGAAGTGTCTGAGGTTGGATTTGAACTCATAAAGATGAGTCTTCCTCCAGGCTGGCACTCTAACCAGTACACCACCTAGCTGCCCCCCAATATAACTATAGTACAGAAGAGATTTTAATCACATAAAAGAGTTTAAAGTCAAGTATTATGTGAGGCCTAAGAGAGAGAAAAAGGTCATGGGTTATCAGGAAAAACTTCCTGAAAAACCTTCAAAAATGAGTAGAAATTCAAAAGCTAGGTACCTTTCACACTAAAATATTATGGCTCTATCCAAAACTGTACCCTAGCTACCTCTGAGTCAATGCAAGTTCCGAAGATATATGATGATTTAACGTGAAACACTCATTCACAAACTGCTTGGAATTTCAGAATAATTATAGATTCCAAACTGCTTTTCTAGGTACCTGATGGGAAACACCAACTTTTTAAACAAAGGCTAAATTAAAAACCCCAAACAAATCGGGATCCATTGTATACTGTTTGAAAAAAGGCAATACATCTGTCATAACAGTGCCCCCTACCTCAATGAAGAATCAAGAATCAACTTCCATTCCACTTGGGCTTGGTGAGTATGCCTGTTTTTAATCAGTTTTCCATCTAAGCACCTGCCTAGATAGTTTGGTTCATTTGTACATTCGTGTATTATTTACTAGGTGCCAAAAATGTACATGGTCACGTGTAATAGTCACTGTGGGAGAAATCAAAGGGTAAGGTCCTCATGGAATTTACTGAATTACACACAAATTAACTACAAATTTGAATGTCCCAGTGAATTAAGGAAGGTATCCAAAAAAGCACCAGGAGGAAAGGAAGACACCACTTCTGGATGATGAGGGAGTTAAGTTACCCCCATAGTGAGATCTGAGAATATTTCATGGGAAAGATGGCATCAGGGTATTCAGGGTTGGGTGTCGAAGAATAAGGAAGAACAGCACTGGGTAAGGAACACATGGCATCCTATGACCAAAGACACAAAGACCAAAGTAGCAAGGTGCATTGGGGAAAGGGAGAGCAGTTCAAGTTTGCCAGAACATTCTGCACAAAAGGAGGAATAATGTGGGATGTGGTTAGAATGGCAGAAGGAAGCCAAATTTAGGATTGGCAACAGGACAGAAATCTCTTAAGGGCTATGAGAAGAGCTCAGTCACTCAATAAGCATTTATTAAGTGCCTACTGTATGCGCTGGGTGCTGCAAGTATGAAGAAAGGTAAAACGATGATCCTGCTCCCAGGGAGCTCCCAAACTAATGGAGGAGGGGAAGTGTAAACAACTATGCAAAAAACATCCATACGGGAGAAACCGTAAATAATCAGCAAAGAAAAGCACTGGAAAGACAGCAAAAAGCTCCCTGCAGAAAGTCCTCAAAGGAGCGAGGAGGAGAAAGAACACTGCAGGCACGGTGGACTGGCAGGGAATGCCGGGAGAGGAGATGAGGGTCTGGCTAGAACGGGGCTCAAGCAAAGTTAATTCCTAAGTCACGCGTGAGATATATCTGCAGGGAAAGAGAGTGCATCACTTAACTAAGGCGGAAGCCACAAGAACGTAAAGAAAAAAGAAAACGCAAGAGATACGGCGGGCGTGGACATGAAAGAACTCAGCTTCTGAGCAGAAAGAGGTAAAAGGAAACCAAAGACGACTAGCTCCAAACCTTCAGCCCTGGGCGGGGCAAGTGAATGAATTGGGGCAGGTGAAGGTGTTTTACCACAATTATCTGCATGTCACATCCTCCTAACAGACTGAAAATTCAAGGAGGAACAATAGCATGCTTATACTTTCCTGGTTCTATTGGGGCTTTTACTATTTTTCCAGGTTCCCAGATTAATAAACTCAGCCTTACCTGAGCTACTTCCTCCTCAGTCTCCTTCATTCCACACATCCACACATTCACATTCCACATATCTTCCCTCCCCCCACAGAGGCAATTGGGGTTAAGTGACTTGCCCAGGGTCACACAGCGAGTTTCTGAAGCCAAATCTGAACTTGGGCCCTCCTGACTCTAAGGCCAACAACTCTCTATCCCCTAGCTACCTGAGAAAATTTACCTCCTGTCCAACAGAATATAACTGCCTTTTGTATTGTTATGCTAAGGGCCTAGCACAAAGTAGGTGCTTTATAAATCACTGATTGATCTAAAGTTTAAATGTGATCCAAAACTTACTATATATATATATATATGTATATATATATATATACACAAACATATATATATACATACACACATACATATGTATGTATTATATGTTGTTTGCTAAATTGCTTAAGATAAAAAGTTGAGAAATTCCAACATTAAGGGAACAAAAAAGAGAAACCAGCGAAAGGGACAAAGAAGTTGTCAGAAAAGAGTGCACCATCACTGGAATTTCATGAGAGTTAACTTGTGTTGGAATGCAGGAAAAAAGTCAGAGGATTAGGACTGAGACAGAGCCACGGGACAGAGGGGTAAAGAGGACAATCACAAAACAAGGCTGAAATATGTAGCAAGTTGCTCATAACACTTAAGTAACTCTATTTCTGAATATAACAAAGAAAAAGGAATTTGAGGAAACTGGGCAGCACTAGGACTGATCCTGAGATTTGAAGCCACAGTCATAAATAAAGTTTCAAGTGCTGCTGATGGAAGTTTTGTCTGCAAACACACCACTTTGAACAACTGAGATCTCACAACGTAAGAAGCATCTGGGCCCCTTAGTACTTGGATGGGACATCACCTAGGAACACTGAGTGCTGTAGATCTCAAGAGAAATAACACGACAGAATGGAGAGACTGGCAGCTTTGGTACCAGGAAGACCTGAGTTTAAATCCCACCTCTGATAACACACTGGCTGTGTGATGCTGGGAAACTCATTTAACCTCTCTCAGTTCTCCAGGCAACTCTTTAAGACTCTAAGTGGTTGAGAAGGCACTAACCTATATTGGTAATTCTGAAATCACACAGTCCAGTTCTTATCCCTTATCTCTACTGACTAACCCAGATTTATATGTTTTTTTTTTTAAGTTCTTCAATCCACTCTATCCCAAACAGTGAAGTTAAGTCACGTGCCACACATTGTGCTAAATGCTAGGGATATTAATAAAGGTAAAAAAAAAACAACCCAAAAATTTAAAAAAAAAAAAAAAAGTCCTTGACCTCAATTCGATCCTGCTCTAATGGGGAAGACCAATATATAACAACTATGTACAAACAAGATTTTGACAGAACAAACGGGAGAAAATAAATTAAATTAAGTCAACTTCCCTTTTCCCAGCTTAAAACTTTATTCACTCTAAAAGGAGCTCATTCCAAAAGTGGTCTATCATTTAGTTAGATGACGTGTATGATGAGTCTGTTCTCATCTTATTGATCTCCAAGACCAATTTCTCATCCTATTGATGGAAATAGCAGGAGTTCCTGAAATAATGAATTTGGAAAGCTTGGTAACAGAAAACACAAGAACAAGCTATTCTCAACCGCAGAGGGAATCTCTTCAGAATGTCATCAGATTTCCAAGGTGAGGCAGGCCTGGTGGTCCTAATTTGAGCTATCCAGTCACCTTTCTGCTATCCAGTATTCCTTTAAACTAGCACTTCTCCAGTAGAAATGACAAAAAAAAAAATATTAATTTAAGGCTCTGCAGAATCCGGAAATGCCTCCTGAGGTGACAAAGATTAAATTATGTTCAGTAAATTTTTAACATTAAATATAAAGCTGATTATATTCTGATTTTATGAAACATATATACCTGCAATTTAACTGGCAAAGGAAACTCCCAGTAAGGAAGGTCTCTCTATCAATATAGGTTGGCACATGCTCAATTCATAGTGTTTCTGGTATGGGACACACAGAGAGGTTAAGTGAGTTACCTAGGGTCATACAGTCAATATGTGTCAGAAGTGAAACTTAAATTCAGGTCTCGATGACTTAAACTGCCTCATTATAGCAGGCAGCCTCTATATTTAATCCACAGATGCTATTTTAATTTATTAACCAGAATAATACCTTCCCCTACCAAGTTAGAGAAAAGAGCTTACTGTATTTAAATTCTGAATCGTGTCAAACCACCACCTTTGAAGTATGCTAAATACACATGAGGAATAAGAAACTTACTTGTGGCATTTCAACAGGGTGACACTCTGAAATGCTCTGCCCAATTTTCCTATCTTGTGTTAATTTCTAGACAGAATCTAATCAGTTAACAAGTAAAACATTCATCCCACCCACTAGACGGAAGATTTAGGGTTTTTTTGTTGTTTTCATGACAAACTTTTCAGTATGACTGAGAATAGTTGTATGATAAGCAATGAGGAGTTTTTCCATTATACAGATATACCTTTAAGCAAAAACCCTGGTTTAAAACATGATCCCAGAACAAGTTTTCACACTCGCTCAAATCTCAGGGTATAACGAAATCTCATGGTCACCTACAAACTTATCTGATATTACTGAGCAAATACTTGAGTACTAACAACAAATAAGAGCTAGTAGGTATGCTGAAGTTTTGCAAAGCATTTTGATCCTCACCCCGTCCCCCATTTTACAGATGAGAAAAATGAGGCTGAAAGAGAGATTAAGTGATTTGCGCAGGCCTGGCCTGGAGTGAGGAAGACTCATCTTCCCCAGTTCAAATCTGGCTTCAGACACTCACTAGTTGTGACTCTGGGCAAATCACTTAACCCTGTTTGCCTCAGTTTCCCATCTGTCAAATGAGCTGGAGAACGAAATGGCAAACCACTCCTGTATCTTTGCCAAGAAAACACCAAACAAGGTCACAGAGAGTCAGACATGACTGAAACAAAAAAAGAAGCCATGAAAATTTCTAAGGAGAAAAGTATTGTAAGAGCCACCAATGTAATAGGATATTGACAGTAAAAGAAAAACCAAGGAAAATAGTTTTTAAGGTCTCTTTGATTTTTAAAAGGATATCTCAGGAGCTTTTTTTTCCTACCTAGTTATCTCTTTGAGCTGTCCTAAATCTCAAATGCTAATGATAAACGACAGCCTACTGGCACTGAGTAATTACAAGTTTATTTTTCCACAACAGAGAAATAATTTTAGTGGCATGCCAAATAAACAATTTGCAGGAAAACAGTAAGTCTTATGAAAGACTGGGGAATACTTTCATATCTGTCTACAGATACGGTTGTTTACCAGCTACATGACGGTGGCCATCACAATCAACAAAAATAAAAGCATTTACATTTATATACCTGAATTATAAAATCTTTCACATGTACTGTCTTTTGATCCTCATATGGTCAGATATTACAGGGGCTCCTTTTCAAAATTTCACAACTCTCTAAAAAAAAAAAAAAGAATAAAAAGGATAGAGGGAGAGCAGAGATGGAAGAGAAGAAGAAATTGTCATTTATTTGGTGTTGGGAACCCCCAGGAAAGAAACTCTCTGATAATTAAGACCAGGAATAAATAGCTCTACAACTTACTGTTTTAAAGAGTTGCTTAGAGCATTGAGAGGTTGATAGATTTTCCCAGAGTCACAAAAACCAGTCTACATAAAAGGTGCTACCGAGGTCCTCGACAGGGGATCAGCTCTCTATCCACTGTACCAAGCTGGCTTTCAAGCCAGAAATGATCATTGCCTTATTAAGTTATTAATTAGGCACCTACCATACACAAAGCATCACAGAGAACAAAAGATATAATGCGTATACTGCTTGGTTATCTGAAGCATGTGTCAAAAATGTCTATCCCTTGAGGAATGATGCTCATGTTTAGCTTTCACTTATGACCCAGTCAGCAGGAATCCTGACGACTTCCATTTTCAACAAAACATGTTCAGGAACCAAATTTAATTCATATGTGAAAATGTGAAGCAAAGTGGCACAGCGGATAAATGAACTGGCTTTCTGCCAGGATGACCTGGGTTCAAGTTCTACATGCTGGCTGTATGACCTTGGGTAAGTTATTAACCTTTCGGTGCTTCTGGCAAGAGTCTAAGTCTATAAGTTGCATAAAATATGCTAACCTATATTGGATGTAGGTTAGGCATTCTCCTATACCAATGAAATCACAGGTCTACAAAAAATAGTTTAAAATTTTTGTATATAACACTTATAACTGCTATATAAATATCTATAAGCATAAAATGTTTACTCTTTATAGCTCAGGATTAATAATTATGCCTTCAGAGAGACATCTTGCTACTTCAGTAAAGAAAGGAAAATTCAAAGTGCAAAAGTCATTGCAGAAGAAAAGATTTATTTCAATTTTAAAACTGTACTACTAAATAATACAGGAAGAAGAAACCACTCTGACCTGCTCAAGCTGGTTACTCTGAAAAGCAGTTCAAATGACTTGCCTTGAACAACTCTGGAGTTGCCTGAACTCATACATCTGGGCTACCAAGCACATTTCACAAATATTTGCAACTAATGGCCTTTTAAGCAAACTCTGAAGTATTTCCATAACTCATTTTCAGAAAGAAACAGTATGATGGCCCCATTTGCAATCCATCTGAACAGGAACACATTTTAGTTTCCTCCCTCGCTGGGGTGATCTGTGGGTAGTTTCCAGCTCTTTAAGAAAAAACTTAGCTTCCTAGCTCTCAAAACTTCCTCCCCAGCAGAGCCAGCAAGCACTCTTATACTATATGATCATTAAATCTCACTTTTAAAGTCATAGACCCATCTTCCCAAGCACCATTTCTCCCCCAAAGTTCACTGCAGCTTTACCAATTAAAACCTTTCCTATCACACAGAGCTCTAGCCTGAGAAAATTACATAAATGCAAAGGACAGAGTTAAAAGTAAAAGGTTTCAGATAGTAGAAAGTAATCAAGGAGTCCTTGGGGGTCATAAAAGGTTACATACAATCTGTATAGACCCACCAGTATGTCCACTCACGAATCCAACCAGTGTACTTAATGCTTATGGATAGCTGATGCCTTGAAGACACTATTACACAGTTTCTGCCCATTACTGGAAAATAACTAGTGTAAATGGAGTAAACAGAAATTTTCATAAGCTTGGCATAGGTCAATGACTTCAATTAGAAAGGTGATTAAGCACCTTCACATAAGCATATGTTATGGTAACCAGAAACTTACCAAAAAGGCAAAATTCAGACTAGTGCAAACTGGGTTTTAAGAAGGATAGGGATTGGGCCGCCTATGATTTCATTAGTGTCAAATTCAAACAGAAGCCAAGAGCCATTAATCCATACAGAAGGATCTCTGGGGGCCACATGTTAACTTAATTTTAAAATGTAACATTATCTATGTTTCACTGTGTTTTTATTTTGTTAAATATTTCCCAATTACATCTTTATCTGGACACATTCAACTGGGTTTGATACCTCTGATGTAGAGAAAACCTTTTCTATCCCCTCTGTATAATTAAAAAGTTGCCTAACTAGACAACGCATGGGGCACTGGTTTTGGAGTCAGGAACCATGATTTGATTGAATAAACTCCTATTAATGCAAATCAGCATTTTTTTCTTCAACTTAAATCTTAAGAGAACTGCCCAGACACACTAAGATGTTAAGGTGAGTTGTCCAGGGTCACATGGCTAGTAGATGGGTACAAATGAATGGACCTGCTCTTTGCCAACATACCTTATCTCAAGAAACTCTGCCCAGTTTGCATATGCCTAGCTCCACCATAGTGTAGT
Source organism: Pseudochirops corinnae (assembly GCA_028646515.1). Taxonomy (NCBI): domain Eukaryota; kingdom Metazoa; phylum Chordata; class Mammalia; order Diprotodontia; family Pseudocheiridae; genus Pseudochirops; species Pseudochirops corinnae. Next base: position 70,619,746 of record CM053591.1, read on the forward strand.
GAATACTAGTCACAGACCCTGAAGTCCTAAATTCAGACCGAAAGTCCTGCGTCTGACCTGTCATTTAATCTCTCAAAGTTTCCAGGAAAAAACAATTTTGGTAAAAGATAAATGCTGACTTTCACTAATAGCTTATTCAATCATCTTCAATGTTTGGTGCAAGAATACAGGCTAGGATTCTGCTAAACATATTGCTTCTATAACATGAGGGGTTTTTTTATCACACAGCCTCTAATTTCTCTTGCTTCTTGTCTGGTTTAGATTCCTCCATCCTCTCTAGCAAGTTAAAGAAATTAGTCTGTTTGGAAATATACTAAGAAATAAACGAACATGTGGAAAAGCTCCTCTCAACGTGAAAAAAAAATAGTTTGTTCAATCAAATCACAGCTCCTATCCTTCCTGACTCCAAAACTTATTGCCCTGTACGTTGCCAGTATCTGGAAGTCAACCATAATCCAGATGATGATTAGAAAACGCAATGAATTGATCATAAACAGGTTGGGAAAGAAAAGCAAATTTAAATAAATGGAGACCAGTTATGTCCATCAAAACCTCTGTATGAAGTTATTAAAATGTTTTGCTCATTTATGTCAGGTGTTTTAGTATTCACCAGCAGAAAAATGCCAGCCTTCTCCAGCATTTTTACAGTTTACCAATTAAAGCGTTTTGCAAGTGAAATCCCTCCACACAATACAAAATACGTTGTGTTCATGTGCAAGTTAATACTTCAAACCCTAAACAATAAGGTAATTTTGCACTGCAATTACCTCCTGTAATAGGAGAGAACGTAAAACTATTTAGAAACTTGGGTTCAAGTAACAAGTGTGACTACCTCGTCTAAATGATTTGGCCCAGGACTGTTTGCAATCCAGCACATTGTGTGCCTTTGGCAAACATCACTTCTATTAGATGTGACAGAAACGTTGTGGGCAACATTGTCAATAAAGAGAATACAAGAGGTAAGTAATGCTGCTTCCTCTCGGTTTTCCCCCTTGAATCTAAGATCCTTTCTGCTCTTGACCCCAGCAGTATCTTGTTCTCTAACCCTCGACCTAGCTACTAAAACCTAAGGAGCTTCCTAGCTCTGGGGAGGAAGAGCTGCTTCCCAGGAGGCTTGGGAGCTCAGCGCTTCCTGCCTCCGCCAGTCAGGAGCCACCACCAGCCGGGAGTCCCGGAGACTAAACCCGCTGCTCTATCTTCGCCCCATCAACCTCCCTGGGCAAATTCTCTCCTCTCCCCAACAGACCTCAACCACAACCTATTTCCTTCTTCTTATCACTCGACAAAGCAGAGCAAAATACCCGTGCCTGCACCTCAGGGATCCTAACCCGAGCTGAACCAGCCCACCGGGTCCGTGCCCCCGCCCCCACCTTTCCTCCTCCTCCCGGGGCCCCCCCACGCACTCCACCTCCAAAACACAGCGACACCCACCCAGGAGGTAAAAGAAAGGAGAGAGGAAAAGAGACCACCGGGTAGGGATAAAAAGGAAGGAAGAAGAGAAGAAAGAGAGGAGGGGTGTTTAAAAGTGCAGATGCCTCAACGAAGGTTGGGGTGGGGGGTTCCCCGTGCCCCCACAAAGCACGGGGTGTGGGGAAAAGGGACTGATCCCAGCAACAGAGAACACTCCCCCCGCCCCCCGCCCAGCCCCATCCACCTTTCCTCGCGGGAAGGGGGCGCCCCACATCAACTCTGTTCAATCAGCCCAAGTTTCCGGCGGTGCCCTGTACCCCGAACCCACGGACTCTCCTCTTTCCCACCCCCCAGCCCCGCACGCGCGCACACGCAGCCCGTCCTCTCCCCGCACTGCTCCCCATCCCGGCCCGGCTCTTACCTCCGGAGTGGGGGCGGGTGATGGGGGGAGGGGGGCCGCCTTCGGCCGGGAGAGCGGAGGAAGAGCGCTGAGAGCTGACCGTGGGGTTGACTGGGGCAGAAAACACGGGTGCGGCCCCCCACCCAAACTCCCGAGAGCTGGGGAGGGGTCCCCGCTGGCCCGCCCGGCACGCTGAAGCCCAGGCGGAGAAGGAGGAGGAGGAGGCGGCGGCCGGGCTCCCCCGCCAGAGGAGGCTCCGCTCTTTGTCTCCGCCGCTCCCCCCTCCTTCCCCTCGCCGCCGCCGCTGACTACTGCTGCTGCTCTCGCTGCCGCGGCTGCTGCTGCTGCCGCCGCCGCCTCCTGCTCCTGCTTCTGCCGCCGCCGCCGCCGCTGCTGCTGCTGCTGCTGCTCCCGCTCCCCCTCCCGCGGCGGAGGCGGACTCTCCCGAGGGGACGGGGCTGCTGCTCTCCTTCTACTCCTCCGGCTACTGCACCTCCTCCTCTCCTCCAGCCGGCAGAACGTCTCCCAGGGCCCAGATCGCTGGCCTCTCTCTCGTCCTGCTGCTCTTCTTCGCGGCTCCCAGCCGGACCAACCCCGAGCTGGTGGCGGTGGCAGTGGCGGCGGCGGCAGCCCCTCCCCCCATGCACACAACTCCCTCCTCCTCCTCCAGCTCCTCTTCCTCCTCCTTTTCCCCTCCCCTTCTCCTCCTCCTCCTCCTCTACTAGCCGCCGCCGCCTCCTCGGCTGCTCCTCCCCCGGTCCGGGCTGTGACGCTGTGGGCTCGACTGAAGGCCTTCTCCCCCCAACCCCTACCCTCTCCCCCCACCTCACTGCCCTACCCAGGCTTACAGGCACGGGGTAGAGCTGCAGCACTTGCAGCCGCCCGCTCGGGCACGGCTCTGCTGCTTCGCCTGGCACGCCGCTGACCCCGGGGCAGCCGGCCCGTGAGGGGCTGGCTGGGGGGGGGGGGGAGGGACACTGGCCAGAGCAATGCCCCCCTGCTGTGACTGCTGCCGTACCCAGCTCAACCCCGGGCACGGCCTCACCCCTTTGCACTTACGGAGTTCCAGGTGCCTAGACTAGGGGAGAACCAGCAGCCTTCCAAGTCGGAATGCGCTTCTCCTGGCAGAGAGAACTCTGCCGGAGCCCCCAGTGGTGGTGGTGGGGGGGGGGGGGGTGGCTCGGAGAGGGTGATGAGACGGGGAGAAAAAGAGGCCGGGTTGCTCCAAAAGGCTGCTCTCACTCTCTCGCCTTCTACCTGTCCCAGCGAGTGCTGGGTACAAAAAGACCAGCGGGCTTTCCGGCTACAGTAGGAAGGATAGAAATGGTTCGAGGACTCCTGGGTGAGCTCGGGAAGGTTGCACGCCGCTTAGCGATGGGTAAATGCCGCCCTTCCGCGGTAGTGGCTAAACGGGGTGGAAGGAGAACTGGGCTCCCTTGCAACCTTAAAGTGCACGTGCGTATCTTTGGGGGACGGAGATAATGAAAATGAAGGCAGTTATTTCTGGCTTGACAAAAGGCTCTCGTGGGTGATCTTTTTTATTTATTTGATTTCTTATCCAGATACTAAAAGCTATTGAGTGATTGCCCGTCTACCCTCCCAACAAAATCCCGGATTAAGTCCCAGGAAAGGCCTGTTACGGGGGTGGGGGTGGGGGGGAATCTCCCTCTTCCTCCCCAAAGTTGCATTCTTGTATTTGCTTGTATTTACTTTTTCTACAGAATACGTTTCAATGTCAGGTATCCCTCCTGGAAATAATCAGAAATGGAAGAGGCAGAAGGCCAGCTTTTGTTCACTGTGCAATATCAGTTTAAGTCAGGTTCTGATTGCAGGTGAGACAAATATGAAATTATTTGAATGTCAGTTCCCACTTAGAATTGTCACTGTGATGCCATTGGCCTTCTCACCCTGTCATAAGTTATGGTTTGCCTGTAAGAAGTCCTTTTATTATTTAACAAGATTAGAGCAACACAAGTTTCACTTCTAACATGGACATCCAGGTGTCTTCTCTTCCCCATAAGGCCACCACAAGGCACACAACTAATATTCGAAATTCCAAGCCCCTACCTGTGCTCAGTTAAAAGAAAAGTGCTCTCTTAGATCCTTGTAAAAGCAATGAGAATTTCTGCTGGGCTAGGTAATTTGGTGATACACAGATGGAAGGAAGGGGGACTTTTGCCTGTTCCCTGTGCCGTTTTGCTGAGCAGCTACAATTGTCTAGTAACGGACATGTTCTTGCCATCTCATCCTCTCCGTTGGTGATCTCTTGTTTAGCATTAAAATCTGCCTTTCATCTGTAGCTCTGCTTCTGATTTATATGTTTGCCTAGCCCTGGTGCAAGTCAAAGGTATAATAATACTTCAAGAAAAATTGAGCTCCTGTTAGGCAAAGTTTAAAATATGCTTTGTAAACCTTTGTTTGATCCCATTGCCTCTGGGGGCGTTGGAGGAAGGGATGGGTCTTTACTGAGTGTTTTTATTTATTTTCTTCCCATCCCGCCGTAGTCCCCTACAACCTGCATCCAAGTCCTACCTTGGACTGAAAACTGTTTTCTAAGTTGCCCAAAGTTTAATCCCCTTTCCTCTGTCTTTATCCTATTAACTCTCTGAATTGTGACCTCTGTTCCTCAAAATTATTATGGTTTCTATAATATCTCACTAATCTGGATCTTCTGCTTCCGAGCAGTTTTTCTTAACCTACTTTATTTTTAATAGTCAGATTTGTTGTCCACACCTCATCCATACCCTTTCCCCCTCTGATTGGAAGATGGAGCCATAAATCTCTTCATTCAAGGAGGGGAGCAGGACTTCCATCCCTTCAGAGAATCATTTCCCATCTGGCTCACAGTTTTGGCCTTCTTTGACCTCCACCATGCCCTTTTCCTTCCTTTCTGTGTCCCCCCAACTCCCCTTCCAACGTTATTTTGTGTGTGTGATTTTCCCCCATTAAATTGTAAACTATTGGAGGGTAGGGACTGTCTTTACAGTATTTGTATCCCTAGCACTTAGCAGAGTACCTGGCACATAGTAGATGTTTCATACAAGTTTATTGACTATGGACTCCTGTCCTTTAATGGTACTTATTCCTCTCAGCTCCTAACTCTAGTTTTTTCTGCAATTACTTTTTCTTTGTCTTTTTACTTTTCTCCCTGTAAACTCATTCCCTCAAAACCGCATCTACCTTCATAGTTTCCAACTATATTAATGTCTATATAGTTACCCTTCTCCTCACTACTACCCCACGGTAGGGCTTGCCATTGATACTAGTTCTACCTTTGAAAAGGACATCTCCATTTATATGCAACATCATCTCTTATGTGACTCATTGGAAATCATCTTTTCCCTAAAACCAGTTCTCCTTCCCAATTTCCTTCTTGTCAATTGCACCATCCCTCCACAAAGAAACTTTAGTTTTATCTTTGACTCCTCCTTTGTCTTTCATATCCAAGTTTCTTTATCTGCAAAATGAAGAAAATGGACAATATTACCCTTAAGCCCCTTTCTAGCTCTACCATCTAATCATTGAATACATAAGTAAATTGTGGGATTGGAATTAAATAAACTCAGAAATCCATTTCTACTTCTGAAATGTTAATTATAAGTTCATCAGTTCTTTCTTTAAAACATCTTTCAGATTTACTTCTTCCTTTCTATTCTACTGTCCCATCCTTACCCAGACTTACCATTGCCTTATTTTCTCAATACTCTTACCCTTGAAATCCATCATACTAGTAATGATATTGTGATTTATTATCCTAAAATACAGCTTTTGTTGTATCACATCCCTGCTTAAGAGCCTATAGCAACTTTCCATTTCTTCTCATGTCATGTCCAAACTCCCCCAATTCTCTAATAGAATGTAAGCAGATGAGGGCCAGGACTATCTTACTTTTGGTTTTTTATCCGTTTGGCCTGATATATAGCAAATCATGTCAAGGTGCATTCATTAAGTACCTACTATAAGCCAGATACTACTAAGTGCTCGGATACAAAGAAAGGGATTTTTAAAAAAGAAAAACAAAAAAACAGCCCTTGCTTTTAAGTAGTTCACAGCATAATAACAGGTGCTTAGTAAAATCTTATTGGTTAATTTTAAGACCTACCTATCCAGTTTCTTTTCTCCCTAATGTTAACACATTTCCATTTTGATCACAGTTGCCTCACCACCCACATCCAAGCCATGCTTGTTGCCACCTCCCATGTCTTTCCATATGTTATTCCCCAATCCAGAAGTCTGCCTGTCCTACAAGGACCATCTGAAATTCTTTTTTTTCTCCATACATGACCCTTCTCCAACTACTCAGGTGTCCAGTAATTTATTTTCAGTTCTAAAATACTGCATTCACCACTCCATGGATGCTGCCCCTTATTCTTCTTTACTTCCTCCATTTATGCTAATAGTAATCTCTCCAACTTGAGAGCAGGGACTATCACAGTATGAGCACTGCAGAACTCCTGGTAGATCCTCATTAAATCCTTGCTCTTTTAAAATAATAGTCAAGAGATGCCTAAGCTTTCATTCTAGCTTCACTACTAGCCCCTAAAAACAGATGAGATCACAGAGCCCAAATTTTTATTTTTCTGTGTAAACTTAGGGGGAAAGGCTAAAGAGAGATCTTCCGTCATTGAATACCTTCCTCCCACTATTAAAGGACTCAAAGGGTGGCAGGATTGGGGGCTTTTTTTTTAAAGCTAGAATTGTCATTTTATTCTTGCAGAAACTCACGCTCTTCCACTGAAGATCCTAGAGCAGCTCAGGGATCTAGACAGTTTAAGTGATTTACTCAGGGTCACATAGCCAGTATGATAGAGGTAGATCTTGAATCTATTTCCCTGACTCTGACTTGCCTCTCCATCAACTATTAGTCTTCAGGGCTTTTTTTTTTATTGTTTTTTTTATGGGCATTTGAGGTTAAGTGACTTGCCCAGGCTCACACAGCTAGTATAGGAGTGAAGTCTAATTTGAATTCAGGTCCTCTTGACTCTAGGAATGGTGCCCTATCCAATGCGTCACCTAGCTGTCCCTTGGGTACCTTTACGTATAAGCCAAAGAACATAAGCTACTTGGAGTAGGGATTGTTTCGTTATTTGCACTTATGTGCACAGCACATAATAAACAGTTGATCGATTAATTGGTTTTAATGATATGTTAATATTGAAGAAAAAATACAGATTATAAAAAGTTTAAACGCATATAGCCAAATAAAACCCACAATACTGTTCTATGTGAATTCAGTAGCATTTTAATTACTGTAGGTTTATGATGTTTGGGTCTTTAGTAAGACTGTAGGACTTGAATTTGCTCCTTTCCAAAAGACAAGAAAAAAGAGGTATTGAAGATCTCATAAAGGTTGACTGTGATGGCATAGGAAAATAAACAGGGAATTGAGCACCTTTGAAAGTTACTGATTCGCTTTTTGTGTTCATGCACGTATACGTGCTACATAGTAACTGTTGGCTTCTGTTGTTGTTAAGGGACATAAACCCATTTTTAGCTTTCTATACATCAGTTTTAAAATGACATGTCATATTTAGTAAAGACATTTTCTGAAAACTTAAGAACAACTCAACCCTGAATTACTTTTAAAAGTATTTGCTAGAGACAACTAGTAGAACAAAATTATTTTATATCGGAGGTTTTGGGTTTTTTTTACAAATTCTCATAAATAGCCATTTTGGTTTTTGCTCATTTGCAGGATGAAATCTGCCTTTATGTTAAAATCACAGATGGAAAATTTCTTTGTCAGATCTAGTCAGGGGGCCCTTTCTTCCCTTAAAATGCAGCACTTCTTATGGGGTCAAAAAAATTTTGACCACAGTAAAGCTGCTGAACACACCAAAAATTAATGACCAAAAATTAATTCAGAATCAAACACATAATGAATCCGAGGTGTTTCTGGCAGAGTTTGCCCATGTTGCATCTTGCGTCTTCACTGCAACCTTGGTTGTGAACACAAAGCATGGGCGGTTTGCGCTGTGCTTGCCCTGGGGCCACGAAACACTGCCAAAACAGGAAAAGAGGTCTAGAGTGGAAAAAGTTTAAGAAGCTGGGAAGTTAATGTAGCTGGATCTTTTTTTGATACTTCAGTATCTTAAGACACCCCAGTGGTATTATTACTAATATTGATTTAACAAGTACTTACTCGTTTAGTGCTCTACAATTTACAAAGTCATTTTGTATCCAGAAACTGACTCAGGGCATTGAAATGACTAACCAAATCGAATAGCTTATAAATATAGGACCTCTGACTTAAACCTGGGCCATTTAACTCCACTGCTAATGTCCAGCTGCCATCGTGGTATGTTACAAAGGTGGAAGACTGGGCTAGATGTTATATGTGGATGTAATAGAATATGATTACACTAAGCCGTGACATGGCTTGGGGGAAGGAGAAATGGCCTCCAATCCAAGAAAACCTAGGTTCAACTCCTGTGACCCATATAAGCAAATTAACTAACCTCTCAGTGTCTACAGGCAACTTAAAGACTGGATTATAGAGCAATTGATTACCTGCATTGGTAAATCAAGTATTTAGCCAAGGACTCCCTTTACTACAGAAAAGCAGATGAACTCTAATAAATTATAAGGAAGTCTTATAAAACTTGGGAGGAAATAGGCCTTCCTCCTTTCAGTGAAGACAAGGAGGAAAAAATGTGAGGAAGTGAAATCCATGTACAGCTGTGAGATACGGTGGCTATGTCAGAAGGCTTTGCTTAAGTTTTCTTTGTTACAGTGAAGGGTTCAGTGCTAGAGGAGAGGAATGTTAAAAGGAAAGAATTAAGATATAAAAACAAAAAAGGTGTAATAAAACTTAAAAGTCTGGCAGAAGAATTCCCACTTGATGTAATAGGAACCAAGGAATAATCCAATGACACTATTTGAAAACTTTAGCATGTTATAATAAACTTAAACTTATTATTATAGGTAACAGGGAAGATGAAGGGAAAAAAAGCAAAAGACTAGAAGACAGAAGAGTTGGACCCTAGTCCTGGCCCTTTTACTTAAAACCTAGGAGACCTTGGGTAAATCATTTCCCTTCCCTTGGCCTCAGTTTCTTCATCTGCAAAATGGAAGGTATTGGATTGGATGATTGCCAAGGTCTCATCCAACTCTTAACTTTCTGAGAGACATTAAAGAAAGATTAATCTGGTAGCAGGATGTGTGATATGTATGATGGATTGAAGGTGGTGAGCTATGTTTAGGTGAGCCAGATACCTGATTGTTAGAACAATTCAGTTAACCCTTTTTCCAAACTTCCCCATTTCTGTTGAGGTCTCCTCTAGTCTTCCAGGTTCATAATCTTTCAGTCATCCTTGAGTTCACTTTTCCTTACCACCACCCCATGTCCAACGAATTGCCACATTTTATTGATTGTGCCTCGATCTCTCCACATGGATCCATGCCCTTCTCTCCGCTCAGATACACCCAGTGCAGTTCAGGACCCCATAATCTTTCTCATGAACGATTGCAGAAGCATCCTAATTGTGTGCCTCTTCAACCCAATCATGTAGATGCCCAAGCAATATTCCTAAACGCACAAGTCTGATCACATCATACCTTTGCTAAAGAATCATTAGGATCAAATACAAACCCCTCTCTTTGGCATGTATTTCTGTATTTGGTATCCATTGTTTCTCTTCACATACTCAGTAGTCCAACCAAAGTGGCCTGTTTGTTACAAATGAGGAAACTGAGACAGAGAGTATGTGACTTGCCCATGGTCACACAGTTTCTAGAGCTAGTCTCATCTATGGCTTTCTATTTTTTAACTTGGTGACTTTTCAGAGGCTGTCCCCAGTTCCTGAAATGTTCTCCCTCCTCATTGCAACCTCTTAGAATATCTTCTTCCAGCCAAGTTCTAATTAAATACTACGTCTTGCATGAAGCCTTTTCTGATTGCCTCCCAACTACTAGCCTTCCCCCATTCCCCCCCTACATTTACCTGATACTGACTTTGTAGATATTTTGTACTTATGTATATAAATGTCGTTTCCCAAAATAGAATCTAAGCAACTTGAAGACAGGGACCATTTCATTTTTGTGTCTGCATCCCCAAGACCTGGCACCTCAGAGGCAATTAACAAGGGCTTAGTGATTGGGAAGTGGTAGCATCAGGGATAGAAAGAAAGGATGGAGATGCTTCTGAGGTAAAGTCAATAAGACTTGTTAACCAAGTGAATATGAGCGTTGTAAAGGGAGCTGTACAGAGAGGGGCATAATGAATGTTTTAGTTCTTTGTTACTCTGCTTACCTCAGAGAGAGATGACAAAAAAGGCTTTCACTTGCTTTAACAAAGATCTGTCCACAAGGGCGGCTAGGTGGCACAGTGAATAGAGCACTGGCCCTGGAGTCAGGAGGACCTGAGTTCAAATCCAGCCTCAGACACTTGACACAAAACTAGCCATGTGACCTTGGGCAAGTCACTTAATCCCAATTGCCCTCAAAAAAGCAAAAAAAAAAAACAACCCCAAAACCAAAGATGTGTCCTTCCTTTACTACCTGAATGCCAAGTGGGTGCAGTGAATAGAGTCAGGAGAGCTGGCCTCAGACACTTAACTAGTTGTGTGATCATGGCCAAATCACTTACTCTCTGTCTGCCTCAGTTCCTGCATCCGTAAAATGGGGTAATAATTGCTCCTACCCCCAGGGTTGTGAAAATCAATTGAGATAATCATTGTAAAGTGCTTAGCACAGTGTCTGACACAGAGTAAGTGTTATATAATGTTAGCTATCATTATTGTCATTGTTATTAACAGTCCCTGGCTGTGTTGACAATATTTTAGACATTATCTGTTTTGAAGGGTGACAGCCAG
>CM053591.1:70630868-70662227 GCA_028646515.1 Pseudochirops corinnae
GTAGAGGGACAGGGACAGGGTGCAGAGTGGATGGGGGGGCAGGATAGGAAGAAGGGACATGTAATCAGATTCCCACGGTGTGCTCGCTATGGAGAGGTTCTGCGTAATTTCACATGTTCTGCCCATATTTGATTGCTTGTCCTTCCAGTGGGGGTGGGTGACGAGGGAGGAAGAGAAAGAATCTAGAATCTAAAGTTCCATAATCAAATGTTATAAATATATATCTATATGCAATTATTATTATTATTATTATTGACTACATCCAACTGGAACTTGAGATACACAGGCACTGTGGTTGGGAGATCCATCCTGCCCTACCGAAAAGTGACATAGGGGAGAATAGACTTGGGGAGGGGGAGACACACTGGGATGGCTATTTTGGGGTGGTGGGTAAGGGAAAGAAGGGGAGAAAATATGTAACTCAAAATATTGTGGAAATGAATGATGCAAACTAAAATAAAATTAAAAAAAAAAAAGACAGTCATCATTTTTGCCCTGAGAAATCCCTCTCTTCCCTTCCCTACAAATTTTATAATACTCAAGACCCTCATTTACATTTTATCACATCTACTTCTGGGTTGTATTTTGGAGAGCATCAAGTGAGTCAGTTTGAATGGGAACCAAACCTTTGTTTTCTTGAAATAAATAAATTTATTTAATTTTTTTACCAGCATTTATTATCTCTTTCTCCCTCTTCCCCCTCTTGAAAATATTTAGTCCCTTCTCTGTTCTCTTACTCAAATAAACTTCTTATGATAAATATGTATATTCCAGGAAAACAAATTCCTTATACTGACCAGGTCCAAAAATGTATGTCTAGTTCTGCACACTGAGTCTATCACGTCTCTGGCAGCAGGTGAATGTGTATAGTTTGGGTAGCATTAGGGCATTTCTTGTTTAGTTCTCTGGATTAATGAAAACCATTATATTTTCTAAAATGATTGAACTGCTCATCGAATGGACCTTCTGTGGAGTATATATGGTAAGTGTGTGTGTGTGTGTGTGTGTGTGTGTGTGTGTGTGTGTGTGTGTTTATAATCATCAAGGAAAGCATGGATCCATTAAAGTCATGTAGTGGACTATGACTAAAGCCCTTCTCCCATTGTAGCTTCTGAAAAGTTCTGCTAACTCTAGTAGTTCCTACCAAGTTGGAAAGACTTCAAGCACAGACTTTATGATGTCTGTATGTCTGTCCTTCCAGGAGCAACCTACCTGATGGAGAGAGAGAGACAGAGAGAGAAACAGCTTACCATTACACAGAACTTTATGGCATCCAAAGGACTTTGCTTACAGCATGCAAGTATAATTATCTCCACTTACAAATAAAACAACAGACTTAGAGAAATTAAAGAATTTGCCCATAGTCACACAATTAAGTGACAGGGCAGAAAGGATTCAAACTCAGGTCCTCCTGGCTCTGGAAGTTCCTTCTGTGAAACCATAGAATTTCAGAGTTGGAAGAGACTTGCTGGTCATTTGTTTAATTCAACCCATAACTGAAAAAGAAAGCCTTCCCTATCATACTTGAAGACCTCCAGTCCAAGGGCAGCTACCCACCACGTCCCACTGCAACTTTTGGATAATTCCGGTTGTGTCCGGTTTTTCCTTACATTGAGCTTAAATTGGCTTGTTTGTAAGTTGGATCCACTTCTTTTATTTCCCAGGTAATGGTATTTTTTGCCACAGTGATTCATGAAATGGTCAACTAAAAAAATAGAAGTGAAGGAGTGACAGTCTTAAATTCAGGGGTTTAGAAGCATACAATTATACCTAGAAGTTACTTCAGAGATCATCTTGTCTAACCCCTTCATTTACTTTCTTTGATCTGAGAAGTATCCACAATGATAAAATTATAGATCTTTTGAAATATTGAATTGGAATATTGAAATACTTTGCAGATCAAACCTGAACCTAACAGATATTCCTTTTGCTTATTTTCCCTGAACTGAACCCCAGTATTTTGGAATCTATTTTTAAAATTATATCCTTTAGTGATTGTGGAATCACATGTAACTAGTTCTTCTGATTACATAGCTGGTGATTTTTCCCAATTCTTTCATTCTACTCCCTTAGGCTACCTTTTTTCTCTGGGGTTCGGGAGTGGTATTTTCTAGATCATTTGCATTTTATCCCAAAGATACACCGGGAAATAAAAGGAACCAAGATCCATTATAGCTAGTTTAGCACAGCTTGGGAATGAGATTTGAGGATTTTCTGTATCTTTCAATCAACCATGCTCACATCTAAAAATATCTTTCATCAGGGTATTCCTAGTGACAGAGAATCCCACAACACAAGTCAAGTAGTTCCTGATCTCGAGGTGAACATTAGGAAGTTAACCAAAGTGCTGTGGGAACTTTGCCCCTTCTCCCATGACCTTCAGTCAGGAAACAAATCCACTTGGACACGTGTACTTACACTTACTACCTATATGGCAGTTACCTACACTACTTATAGTCACCTCCTCATTTCTTTGAGCCTTAGTTTCCTCACCTGTTAAATCAGAGACCTGGACTAGAAGATGGTTTTTAAGTTTCCTTTCAGCACTAATTCTTATGTTCAAGCCAAAAACCATATAATCTGTCTGGGGAGAACCATACATACAACATACAAATTTAAAAACCTCCCTGGATTCTAGGATGGCCATGGCAGCCGCTATTTTTTGGAGAGGATAATGCCAGCCTTTTCAAATCCATCTGAGCCAATACATAGGGAGTGTTGACAACAATGGTTTGTGAGACAGCTGCTACTCCCCGCCTCCAGTACCCTGGAAGTATGTTGCAGGCTTCACTCTCAAAATCATAAGTGATGAGTACGATAAAATTTGTAGTACACAACAAAAAAAAGGTTTGGATAGTCCTTTATTCTAATCTCCTAGTTCATATCTAATTATTAGTAATTATCATAACATGTAAGTTGAATTTTTAAGGTGTTTTTTTAAAAAAGTTCCTCCCCCCCCAATTTGGAGTTAGCTGATAAACAAGTTATATTTGCAGCCAAGACCTCTCTGTCATGATTCCTGCATACCACTGGTTCCATTTTATCAATGGATGGGGATCACCTATGATCCTTCTTTTTATTCTTACTGCTGCTTAAAATAGCAACTGACATCCCACCCCACCCCACCTTCTGACCTATCCATTAGCAGCTGCTCAAGTAGCAGCCTGGGGGAAGTTCTGCTGCCAGTTGACTGCCTCTCCTATGAGTAGTAATGCCATGAAGGTGGTCTACTCAAAGAGAAAAAACCCATAAAAACTTGAATTATTTATATGGCAACATATGTTAGGTCAACTTATACTCTGCAAAAAAACAAAAACAAAATAGAAGAGGATATGCTATTCATGGAATACCTAAGGTATCCTACCTCCTTTACCTCAGGTTCTATGTGCTATTTTGAGTCTGTATAAACCGGAAGCTATGTGCCTCATGAGCCCCCACCAATGTGTCTACTATTAATAGAAGAAATATTAAATCAAACCAAGTATATTTATTGAGTGAACTTCATAAGAAAAGTAGTAACAACATTTCTAACAAACATGGAGTATATTCTTCCACATGGTAAAAATGGACACACATAGGAAATAGACAGAAGGACACATGAAGGAAACAAGATATCCAGGGCCCCCATATGAAGGAATACAAGCCGAGAACACATGGGACCAGAACACACATCTACCTGATGCTCTAGGGCCATTGATTTCTTCTGAGAATGCCATTGCACTGCTGTTTCTGGGACTGCTCTCCAAAGAACATGCTGTCTTTATCAGACACTGCTTCTGCTAGATGCATAGACTGCCAAATACTGCTCCACTGGAAGTATAGGTTTTCCCTCATCACTTCCAGGCATGACTTCACTGGACATGTGGTTATAGACTTTTCTCTATTTCCAGCTTCTATCTTTAGCTAAGTCATTGGCTTTGCTGCTATCTCTCTCATGAAAAAAGCAGCCTTTGCCATGCTCTTTTAGATTAAAATACTGAAGTTTTTAAAAAGCAGCAGTCCTCAGCCATGGTCCATCAAGAGTCTTCCCTGAGGGGCAGCTAGGTGGTGCAGTGAATAGAACACTGGCCCTGGAGTCAGGAGGACCTGAGTTCAAATTTGACTTCAGACACTTGACACACTTACTAGCTGTGTGACTTTGGGCAAGTCACTTAACCCCAATTGTCCTCCAAAAAGCAAAAAATAAAAAGAGTCTTCCCTGGGAGTTGACTGGGGTATGGGACTTCTCCATTGTTTTGTTTTGTTTTTTCCTCCTGTTTAAAGAGTAACTTGTCTCTTCCTTTCTGGAGCAAGGCAACTAGTGGTACAGAAGATAGAGGACTGGGTCTGGAATCCATTTGACTCACCTTCCTGAGCTCAGATCTGACCTCTGACACTTACTAGTTGCATGAACCTGGGCAAATTACAAACCTCTTTTTGCCTCAGTCTATTTGATCTGTAAAATGAGTATAATGATAGCACCTACCTCCCAGAGGATCAAATGAGATTATATTTGTACAAGTGCTTAGCACAGTGCCTGGCACATAGTAGGTATTTTATAAATGCTTATTCCCATTCCCATTTCCTAACTAGAAGGCCTTCAGTCTGCAGCAGGAGATTCCTTTGCTCCAGGTACTAAGCACATTAGGAAGCTGAGCAGGGTCCTCAGAGACAGCTTGCAATCCCTAGGCTTAATTTTTACTTCTTTCAATGAATTTTGGTCTCCCTATCAGAGACTCTCTTTTGGGGACTGGCATTCCACATACCCCCACCACAGTTTTAACTGCTGCTAACTGACTACACCTAGTCGTCATACAAATGGTTTGGTTTTTTTTTCATAACTGAAAAGGGCTGTATAGTTTGGGGTCCTAAAATTTCTTAATTCTAAAACCTGCTCTGTTCTGTCTATATGGAGGGTAGGAATGGACAGAGGCAAAGCTGTGCATTTGTCTATATAACCAACAAAACTGTTATAGGTTCTGTTCCTTCCCTCCCAGTTGACTTTCTCCACTACATTAATAGTTTGGGAATGAGGCTAATATGGTATTATCTACCACCCTCCCTGTCCATGTGAAGTATGCCAATTAAAATAACAATAATGACTGATGAAAAAGTACTACTTTGTGAACTGTTCATGTAAGTTGAAACTTCAAACTTGTGTGGAATTTATGGAATTCAAAAGCTCTTTGCAAGTTCAAGTAATTTATTCTGAACCTTAAAACATGGATTGTCGTTTCTGCCAGTCTTTAAGCATACATGGGATGCCTCAGTTATTTGTCTTATGACAAGATGCATCTGAGCACGGTGAAGGTAACGATGTGATTGTCTTGTATCCAAGGCTTTGAGTTATACTTCTATTCAATACAGGTTGCCTGTTTCTGATATGAGCAAGAAAAGATTGTCTCCAGGGCTGTTTTAGGCTTTGTAATTTAACAAAAGAGGTGAAATTATTTTTAGCCCAAACTTGAGCCTTTTTATTTTCTTAAATATAACTGAGGGACTAGGAAATTGTTTTCAAGGTGGTGTGCCCTTCCATGTCCTCGTAATGATTCTCTTATACCTTTTCCAGATAATTCTGGAAATTATTATTATTATTAAAATTTAAAAATGTGGTAAATGATTGTTCACATTACAAACCACATGTTCAGTCAGCCACATCTCCCAAATAGTTTCAAGTTGAACTAATGGGCATTAAACATCTTCCTTTCAGCAACTTTCCAAGCATGCATTGATATCTATTTTTGTTTTCAATTTTTCTTTTTTTTATTATGAACCTGTCAAACATCAAAAAAAATGAGCATTTTTATATACAAAGAAGAACAGAAAAAGAGGATTCTATATGAAACTCTGAATCTGTTGGGTGTAGCAAGGTGTCATCCCAAGGAACACAGGGACTTTGTGCCCTGTATTTGACTATGAGCTTCAAACAAAGAATTTTGGTATGATATGACCAGACCTGAGAGGTTTCTTGGACCTCTCCAATCCCCATGAGAACATCCAGAAGGGGTGCTGTATCAGTGAAAAGAAGACACAGCCCTATAGCATGACTTCTGATGGAAAGCCTGAGTTCAAATTCTGCCTCAGACATTATTATCTTGATGATACTCCCAAGCAAGTCATTTAACCTCTATCTTACTTTGCTCATTTTGTAGAAATGGGAATAATAACGGCATCTACCTCATAAGATCACTCCCAGGATCAAATGAGAAAATCTTTGTAAAGTCCTTAGCACTGTACCTGGAATGTAGTAGGCACTTTACGAATGTTTATCCCTTGTTCCCTTGTCACTTAACACATTTGGTCCTGTACTCTGACTCTAGATGTGCCATAAAGGTATGGGGCAAGGGCAGGTGGGGGGCGGGGTTGGGGGTGGTTTGGGATTCTTTCATCCTAGGTCTTCTCTTCAGTCTGCCAATACTTTTGGTATGTTCCTCCAGTGCATCATCAGAGTTGTCAACTCCTTCCCTTTCAGTGGAGTTTTCCTTTTCACCTATTCTATAAGTCTTCCCCTCTTGAATTTTGCACATCCGGTAGATAAGAAGACTCATCTTTCCAGAGTTTTCAAGAGTTATTTTTTTCTCTGAAGATCTTTGAAAATATCTTTTTGGAGGGGGGAAAGCAAGGCAATTGGGATTAAGTGACTTGTCCAAGGTCACACGGCTAGTAAGTGTGTCAAGTGTCTGAGGCCTGATTTGAACTCAAGTCCTCTTGACTTCAGGTCTGGTTTTCTATTCGCTGTGCCACCTAGCTACCCCATTTTTTTTTGCTTTTTTTTTGTCTCTTCTTTTACAACGTGACTAATATGGAAATATGTTTTACATGGCTGAACATGTATGACCTAGATCAAATCATTTGCTTTCTCAATGAGGGGGGAAGGAGGGAAGGAATGACAAAAAGAATTTGGAACTCAAAATTTAAAAAAATGTGAAAAACTTTTTACATGTAATTGGAAAAAATAAAATAATTTTAAAAGACACTTTATAACTAGTTTCCCTGTTTCCAATCTCATCCCTCTCCAGTTGATGTTTACAGTCACCAAAATAATCTTCCTATAACACAGGTCTAACTATGCTGCTCCTTTGCTCAAGCATCTACAGCAGCTCCCTATATTGTTTCAAGAAATAAAAATACAACCTATGTTTTCTCATTAAAGTTTTTCACATGGGCTCCAGTCAACCTTTGTAAGCTTATTTCTCATTACTGTACAGGAACTCAGTGTTCCAGTCAAGCTAGCCTACTTTCTGTGCCCCAAACTTGTCTCTGAATCTTTGCACAGGTTGTCTGTGCAAGGCCCCCAGGCCTTGAATTCTCTCCCTCTTCTCCTTCACAAAGCTTTTTGTAATTCTCTTCAGCTATTAGAGTCCTTTCCCTCCTGAAGTGACAGTATTTACCTTGCACTTGATTATCTGTGTCCATATTGTGTTACCCCAGTAGGATGGGAGCTCTTGGAAGGTGGGGTACTATTTTTCATTTTTGTTTGTGTGTATGCCCAGCACCTAGGATAATAGATGTAGAACTGAAATGGACCTTAGCGTCCATAGAGCCCAAACTTCCATTTTACAGATGAGGAAACTAAGGCCCAGGAAAACTAAATGAATTGCTTGGTGTCACATAGATAGAAAGCTGTTAGAAGAGGGATTTGAACTCTGTCTACCAATACAATCAGGGCACAATACTTGAAAGGACTTTTAGGACCTTTGTCCTTTGGCCAATAAAGCCTCCTTCACTTTTTGTGCTTTATAGATTGAAGGATAGGAAGCAGCAATGTCGTACCATGTCCTGGAAACTGTGTAGTGGCTAGTCATCTGACACCAGAGACATTGCTCATTCCATTGAACTACACAGTAGGTACTTGAATACTTAGAAATCAAATATTTAGCCTTAAAAGCTATAATAGTATTGGACTCTTTCAGACCATTCTCTACATCCCTAAGTAAGCCACATTACAAACTTTATTCCCAATGTCACTAATGAAAAACTTCACAAAAATTGGCAAGGGTGAAGTTTTCCATGAGGTATGGAAACCATTACCACTGGAGACCTACGTGATCTTTAGCAACTCTTTACAGAGAACAAGTGAAGGACAACTTTATTTTCCCTCAGTTTACAGTTTTAGGTCCCTTGTGCTAATATCATGGTAGACCCTAAGAGTCCTACATGATTCATTCAAGAAGGCTTTTAGTGAAGAAGAAAATTGAAAACTTCTTTTCTGTCACTTAAGTAAATTAACTTAGCCTAATTAGATTGTGTGTGTGCTTAGATATCCTTGTGATAGGTTCCTTATCAAGGTAACACAGGGGGTAGATTGCACAGAATCTACTCTGTACTTGGACCCTCAACTTGCCTGTGATTTTTTTTTTCCTCTTTTGACAATAAACTATACGGTCTCAAAAGATTAATTGATACTGTAATAACTATTGAGATTCAATTAATTTTGCTCCTTGATACACATGAAGCAGGTAAATACTTTGCTCTTAAGTAACCAAATCACTTCACTGAGATGGTATGGTAGTAATAAAATATTACCTATTACATAATTTGGGGAAATAATAAATCAGATTGGCAAGCTCTATCCTGTTTAGATTATAAAATGTGTCAACAAAGAATTGCAATAGTGTTATACACTGTTATTTTAACATGACATTTATTAAAATAAAATTTTAGACGTCTGCATTCTTTTAAAACCTGGAAGGACTAGACAGGTATGAATTATTGTTACTAAAGCCTTACTTAAAATAAATGTGAAGAATAAAATTTAAATTATAGGAATGTTTGATTTTGGTTTATATTGAACAGATAAATACACTTTATTTTTGAGTGGAGAAGGCAAGGCAATTGGGGTTAAGTGACTTTCCCAGGGTCACATAGCTAGTAAATGTGTCAAGTGTCTAAGGTTAGATTTGAATGTAGATCCTCTAGACTCCAGGGCCAATGTTCTATTCACTGTGCCACCTAGCTGCCCCTTAAAGATATTTTTTTTAAACCTTTACCCGATTAGTATAAATACTGATAAATTTGTAAGCATTGTCTGTCTAATTAGGAATTCAAAGTAGTAGTACTTGAGCTTTAAGCAAAGTCAAGTTTTAGCTAGTCATAGTGCCTATCCAGTGAGGTCCATTTTTACTTTTACCTTTAGAAAACTGTTTGCTATATAACTAGGGAAAAATAAAATATTATATAACTTAAAAAAAAAAAAGAAAATGAAAGGGAAAATAATTTTATAGAAGTGACATCATCATTGAAAAAGTTCCCAGTGAAGTATTAATGATGTTTTCCAAATCCAATTAAGATTTTTAATTTCTTAATAAGTTTCTAGGCTATTGTATGTCAATCAATAGTAAAATCTAGAAAACATAATGATGCTATTGGAAACCTTGTATCTTATTCTACCATTAACTGGTTAATGGGAAAATAAATATGTTTAATTAAATTTTTAAAAAGGACAGAATATTCAATATGTTTGAAAGAAAGAAAAGGAAGGAAAAAATTGTTTGCTAAGTGCTCCTCTTGACAAATAATAGAGTATTGCCTCTCTTTCTTTTGCATATTCTCCAGCTCCTACCCAGTTGTATCCATAGAAAATAACTCATTTGCCATCAGTAACTTGTATAGGAGAAAGAGCAACCAAAGGGGTGTGCAGGAACTAGCTCTTATCACTTGGAAGAGTACATTATTAAATTTTCTGTGTGCACATTTGCACTTTGGAAATGAAAACTACAAATCATGGCTTGATTTATTGTTTTGTTGATTGCCTAGACTTATAGAAGTGATGAAGAAAATGTTATTAATACAGATTAAAAGTACATTGTGCTGTTTGGAGAGCTGCTTGTTAAATATTTGCAAGCATACCTCTGAGTTCACTTCTCAGTCATGTCCCTCTTCAGACTGTATGATTGTCCACATATGGGCTCAGTCAAATTCACAACAGACATTTATTGGACCCCAATGATGTCCCTAGCACCAAGATGGGTTCTGTAGGAGATACGAGGAAATTACAAGACTAAATTCATGCTTTCAGTGGCCCTCTAATGCAGGTGGGAAAAAGAGACTAACATCCAAATTACAAATTAATTGTAGCTTACTATAAATTCTTTTCTTCATTTATTGTTTCTTGTGCCACTAGTAAGTGTGGTTTTTAACAAATCACATCTTCTGTGTGCCTGTAAAAGGGGCGGGGATTGGATTAGATTGTGTCTACCAACCCAAGCTCTACTGCAGAACAACAAAATATATAAACTCTCTAATGGAGTTGCTCTATTCATATCTAACAGATCCTAGATATTGAGTTTGAAGTGACTTTATAGATTGTCTCTTCCAACCTCCTCATTTTAGAGGTGAGGACATTGAGACCCAGACAGGTAAAGGGACTTGGCTGATACAAGATATAGGATAAGGAAGGGATCTAGTTCTTAAGCTTAGAGATAAGAAGCAAGGCCTTTGGTAAGAAAAATTGTGTCTACTGATAAAAATGTTTCGGGAAATGGTTGTAGCATATATTGAATGAACATCTTAGAGGCCTTTTCCAGTCTTAAAATACCATGTTTTT
Organism: Pseudochirops corinnae; assembly: GCA_028646515.1. NCBI lineage: Eukaryota > Metazoa > Chordata > Mammalia > Diprotodontia > Pseudocheiridae > Pseudochirops > Pseudochirops corinnae. The sequence continues at coordinate 70,641,394 of CM053591.1, forward strand.
TGTGTGGATATTTATCTTCCCAACTAGATTATGATCTCTTTAGGAACACAATTTTAGAATGGGAAGAGACCTTAGACTTCATCTAGTCCAATGCACTCATTTTGCTGATGAGCAAACTAAGACCTAGAGAGATTTAGTGACTTGGTTGTGGTCACACAGGTAGTAAGTATTGGGTTTTGAACCTAGATTCTCTGACTCCAAATTCATGGCCTTTTCCATGATACCATACTGGTACTCTTGTAGGTTTATTTCTTTTAATTTAGATTTGTTTTGTCTTCTACATAAAATAATGGTAGGCATAGGAAAGTCTCAGTCAATATTTCTGAATTTACTGGCATAGTAAAGTAAGTACAATAGGAACTCAAAAAGGGAGGAGTCCAGTTTAAGTGGAAGCAATTAAGGAAAGATTTATGAAGAAATGAGACTTGAACAGAACATTGAAGGCCAGGTAGTATTTGAGTAAACAGAGAGGTTTAGAGTCAGATTATGGAGGGTTTTTTTTGACCAAGGGAATGGCATAATGAAGACAGTGCTCCAGGAAGATGGTCTCCAGATGATGAATTGGGGGAGATGAAGAAAGGTTGGAGACAAGGTGAACAGCTGGGAGTCTGTTGCACAAATGAAGGCCTAGACTAGGGGTAGGGCACTGGGAATGGAGAGAAAGGGATGAGATGAGGATTATTTGAAAAGAAAAGTTAATAGAACTTGGAGACAGACTGAACTTTAGAAGTGATGGAAAGGAAAGTACTGAAGAATAAATATCAGCAAATCTAGTCTAAATGTTGTTGACAGGAATAGGGAAGTTGTAAAGAGGACCCAACCCAATTCTTCCCTGCCCTGCCATGAGCCATGGCCTTCTGAGGAGGTTATTCGCCTAGGAAATACACAGGCAGAAATGACTAGTAAGCATTGTTTAACACACCTTCACCACTGGCCTAAATTCCCAGAAGAATTAGATTGAATATTTTTAAGGGTTTATATATTCTTAATGCATATGCTCTCTTTAACTGAATGAAACTGAACGCACACATCAAAGGGAAAACATATCCCAAATACTCAATTAGTTCCTGCTGAGTCAACTCACTTACATAGGCTTATGTAGTGCTCCTAATTCAGCCTGACCGTAACCCAGCTATTTTTTTCCTTTCCTGTGTGACTATCATACTTACTATGACATTTGCAAAAATGAGGTGTAAGAGAAAAATAAGGGTGTTTGTTCCTTGAAGCTAGAAATACATCCTGACTATCAGAATTAGCTTGTACTCACCATCTTTCATCCCGTTCCCATCTATTAAACCTCTAGCCACCTGAAAGCCATGCCAGCACAAATTTACCTTCATTTCTATCATTCATACTTTTGTCAGCCAGCTCACACACTAACTTCTTGCCACTTTGACTCAATCAGAAAACTCAAGTCAGTATTACAGTGTATCACACCAACCAACAAGTTTCATGATGTCCGGTTCGGTGACTTTATTCAGATAGGTGCTACCCCCCTCCCAGATCTTTTTAAGTTTTTCAGATGTCAAGACCTCATCTACACCTACTTTCCTGTCACTGACGTCTGACTGACTGACGATCATCTTTGAATCTTGTTTAAACATCAGTCAGTCTTTGTTATTGTTTCTGACACCCAAGATATTGTCAACAAACAGCATGAATCATATGGCTTTATTGTAAATCTCTGTGTAGATTGCTCTTGCTCTGAATCCTTCTAAAGCCTTATGCACAGGCACACCATACATTCCCACAAATACAGGTATGCATATGAAAAAAAAACTACAGAGATTTTTTTTTTCTACAATAAAATTGACTGGCACTGCTTGAAGCTGTCATGTAATAGTATCTCTTCAATAAATGCCAACCCTATGAAATAGTGTGCTGCAGGAAGTGACTTGTAACCAGTCAAGATTGCTGGGGCATGTAAGCAGGAGGAGATTTACTCAAGTTCAAATTTGGATCAGGGTTAACACCCTTACATTTGTGAAATGCACAAGGGGACCTCAAGTGGACAAAAGCAGTTGGGGTCTTTGATAAGGTGAAACAGTAAAGTCTGCTTACAGTGAAATACTAGCAAAGTCCACAGTGGGGAGGGGGAGAGTTGTTTATTTGTTGTTTTTCAGTCATGTCTGACTCTCTGTCGCACCATTTGGGGTTTTCTCGCCAGAGATACTGGTTTGCTATTCCCTTCTCCAACTCATTTTATAGATGGGGAAACTGAGGCAAACAGGGGTAAGTGACTTGCCTAGAGTCACATAGCTAGTAAGGGTCTGAGGTCAGATTTGATCTCAGAAAGAGGAGTCTTCCCAACCCCAGACCCAGTACTCTATCCATTGTGCTACCAAGCTGCCGCCTGTTGCTTAAGGAGCCTCCAAAACAGATGGTCAATGTGATTCTAACCCAGATGACATCTGGAAAGCTTTGTACTAGAGAGGCTGCAGTCCCTGCTACCTGACACGTTTGAGAAGCAGTTTAGCTTAGTGAATATGATGTATTACTTGGAGTCAGAAAGAACTGGGGTCAAATACCACCTTTAATACTTGTTAGGTATATGACCATAGGACAAGTCGCTTAACTTGCCTGAGCCTTAGCATTCTTGCCTATGAAATGGGGACTGGATTGTTGTGAGACTCATTTGATAGTTTGGAAAGTTCTTTGCAGACATTAAAGCTTATGTAAATACCAGTTACTATTATCCCTCATTGAGTTAAAAGTCTTGGATACTGGAAAAGTTTCTTCAGACCAACTTTGCATCATCCACTGTGCACAGATAACCAGGGATGGAATATTCTAATGTCTTTGTTTAAGTCATTGACTGGAGTTTCTTGGCTTTGCTTTGAGTATTAGTGTGGGATAATGGAAAGAGCGCCTTGGGCTGGGTGCAGGTTTTGTTCATTTACTAGCAGTGAGGTTTTGAATGATTAAAACTGAATGATAGTACCTGTGCTTACTTCACAGCAGTGAAAGGAGAGTACGTATATGAAACTATTCCGCAAACCTCTATGTGCAACACAGATATAAGACATTAGTAGTGATAGTACTAAATTTGACAATGTCACAATATGTTGACTATGATTTCATATTCATTTTGTTCATTTCAATGCAACTAAATTCCAGAAACATTTCTTAAGTGTGTGTGCCCTGAAGCAGGCACAGCTTTAGTCTGAGATACAAAGACAAAACCAAAACAGTGTCTGCCCTCAAGGGGCTTATATTCTGCTAGGGGATATCCTGTATACACAAATAAGTAAAAATAAATTTAAAAAATTAAAACTTCAAACAAAGTAAATTAATTTCAAAAAGTAAAGAATGCTAACAACTAAGGACATTGTGTGAGTACTGTATCTTGATCCGGGCTTTAAAGGAAGTTAGGTGGATGCACAGTAAGGAAAGCAGTACATTCTAAACATGTGCAAAAGCAGAACATTGAATTCCAAGTACAGAAAATGGCTTGTGGGGAGGTTTGACTGGACAGAAGACAAATATACCATAAGGCTGAAAAAAGTAGCAGGGGCACTTTTTAAAAGCTTATCTGCCCAGGTTACAACAATAAGACAGCTCAGACTTTTGTTAAAAGGATATTGAGCATTTCACATCTATCTGGCACTTTTTATTTGGCCAGAAAATTCTTAATAGCTAATGGATGTTAATGGCATACATGAAATGTATCCCTTATATAGTTCTAGCTTCCAGTGACAGATCAAAGGCTTGCTTTTGGCATTTGCAAATAGTATGTTTTCAAGGCTATAGTGGTAGCACTGGTTATCTTGCTACTGAGCCTGCCCCTAGAGAATTTCTCCTTATAATTTTCAAGAAAGAACTGAGATCACTCCAATAATGATTCAACAGCCATCCACAAAAACAGAGGTCTAGAAATATGTTAGGATTCTTGCCTGTCTCCCTGTCTGAGAATTTCATATTCTGCTGGGCTGAGTTTCGGAGAGGCGAAAACAATGGAATCACAAAAACTTATGATATAGGTGAATCCTTGTGGCAGAGATGGAGTAGTTTGGGAACCTTCATTTCACTTCCCCAGAGTTGAGATAGCATCATCATGAAGTATTATGCAGGTCTGGGCTTCTACAGGGATCCTGCCCAAGAAGTAACTAAACCAGGCCTCTTCACAACTCAGTACCCAAGCAAATAATAATATTATCTGACATTATTATGTGGCATGTTCCAAAAGTCTTATGGCAGTTTTAGGCTATTAAACCTTAAAGCTTAAAACTGCACTAGGACTTTTGGGACATCCTATATAGGGCTTCAAGATTTACATAGCAATTTACGTTTACTATCTCAATTGAACTTCCAAGTATCCCTGTGAAATAGATACCGGATATTTTCGTCATTTTACGGATGAGAAAACTGAGGTTCCATACCTTGTCTATTGCTTTGCTTTGTAAGTATCAGAGGCAAGGTTTGAAGCTAGGCTTTCCCGAGTCCATTTCCAAATTTCATTCTATCCCTTATATCACACTGCCTCTCTAGAAGCAGCAAGAGGAAGGACAAATGTAAACAAATGTTGTTCCTAGAGATCTAATGGACCTACAAGGTGAATACCTTAACCATGACAATCAAGAGACCTTTATAGATTTTGTAGACTAGAAGAGAACTTAATGAGAAGCAATGGGAAATGATTTCAATTTTTTTCCATGGAACTCAACAGCATTGTTCTCATGTTCATCATCGGATGTTTTTTCAGTTCATTCAGTACATGGAAAGGCTTAAGATTAATAGTATGGAAAGATTCTTACAAATGATATTTGAAATGACTTGGGGAAGAAATAAAAACCTACTTCAACCTTTCCATTATACCATTTCAGGTAGGCTACGTTCCTTAAGAGACAAAATAATAACTTTTTTCTTTTAAGATTCTCAGTACTTAAAATATTCAAAATAAATTCTGTGATTTTATCGATCTGATAGTTCCCTCTAATACTGTAGACTGTAACATCTCCACACCTATGCAGCCCAGGAGATTCAAAAGTTCAAAATGAGAGGGTTCCTCCAACATGTTGGAAGCCTCAGAGGGCCCCCTCCTACCCCATAGAGCCTGCCTTGTTGGAGACTAGAGACCTGGGTTATCTATAAACTCAAGATTGAGACTACAGGTCAATTTACTTGAGGACACTTGAGGTACAAAATTGAAATTAGGTTACCATCAAAGTATCAGTATTATGTGGTTAGTGACTGAGTTGATTTATGACAATCCAGAAGTAATTGGTGGGAGCGGGAGGGAGAATCCATATTTACATAGACAATATTCATGGATGAACTGCATCTAATTGTGTGCTTTGTACATAACCACAACATATGATGTTATGCATTGCTTGTGACCTACTTCTTTTGTTTACAGCATACTTTGTTCTATGTGCTATGGATTCTGTATTACCCATGAATGATGTATTTGGTCTATAGCAGAAGTTGGTAAACTACAGAGAGAGTCAAATCTAGCTGCAACCTATTTTTGTATGGACCATGAACAAAGAATTTTTTTAAAAACATGTTAAAGTGCAATAAAACTTTATTTAAAAGTATAAAAGCTATTCTTAGATTAGAACCATACAAAAACAGGTGTGACTAATGGCTGGCCAGATTTGGCACCTTGGTTATAGTTTGCAGGACACTGGTATATAACATAGAACTTTGTTACAGATGCTTTGTGTTATGCATTGCATATGAGCTTTGTATTAGGTCCACAATCTTTAGTCTTGCTTGGGTGATTCATGTCATGTGTCTGCATTGTACCTATGTATGTTGTCTGCTGTATAAGACTTTTATGTAGATGCTATGAACTATGTAACTACATGTGTATTTTATAAAATATATTATATTCCAGTTGACGAATCTTTATAATCTGTTGTGTTTGTCCTTTTTTCTTGAAGAGGACCAACAATATCAGAAGGGTGATAGCTTGACTTGCATGTGAATTGGATTTAAATGAGACAGAATTGCACAAAGTTGTCAGCCTCACTCTTTCCTCCAGAGTCATCAAAGTCAAGGCAAGACAAAAGTCAAGAACAATTGGCATGGCCTGGGGTGCAATGAATGACCCTGGCCTTTCTAAATTAAGGTCTTTTTTGAGGAAATGCCCATTCAGTGACTAAGGGCTAGGTAAGAATTGAGACAAAGGATGGCCCAATTTTCCATTACAAAAAATCTGGGAGGGGAAGACCCTCAAAGTTTCTGGTCAGAATAAAAAATAGTCACTATTTACACTCATTCTAAGCTATCAAAATATAAACAACCAGTCATAAAGGCTTGGGCTGTTTATTGGCTATTCAACGAAAGCCATAGTGATTTGGGATATGTGTTTATAGATATATAGCTACATACCCAGTGTAAATCCCAGAGACTGCCAAATTTTTTACAGGGTAGGGGAGATTGTGGAGGTGTAGCCCCGTGAATAGATTGTGTGCTTCTATAATACTTGGGACTAAGGTAGAGCCTCCTTCTTCTCTGATCTCCATTTTCTAGAAGGCTGGACATGAGAGCATAATATAGCAATGTTATCCAACACAGACTCTAATATGTGAGAATGCTTCCATTCTGAGCAATTTAAATTACATTATGAGAGCTTTATCGAGGTGTTGAAATGTGTGGTAATAATGTAGAAGTAGAAGCATGATTAGAAAGAGAGATGAAATGAAATGACAGCCGTATCTAGATGAGACTGAAGGCATAGATATGGGCTGTGAAGGTCAGGCTGACATGGCAGAGATTGTGAAGATGGCCACCATGGAAGGAAGAAGGTTCAGGCAGCATAAACAGGGTGTAAACATAATGAATCTCTAATTCGTGATTAGAGGTCAACACTTGTGAGCTGCTGCACCGAGAATGGAAAGGAAGTGACTAAGCAAAGACAGTTACAATGTTAATCCAGAGCATCATGCCATATGTCACTTGTGTCCCTTTCTTGCTGAGTCAGAAAAACAGAAGGATGGAGGAATGATTATTAGTTGAGTCAATTCCATGTTATTTATCATGCATCTCTTGTAATTAAATGCCTTTTGCTTTGATTGCATGAATCACCTGACATGACTTGGCACAGAATCGTTGGTAGGGGCTTAGGGTGATGAACTGGGCTACAAGTGAATTAATGAATATCCCTCCAGTCAAGGGGCATAGTTAAGATCTCAAAGTATTCTAAATCTGTTACAATGAATGAAGGCTGGGGAAAAATATTGTTTTGTTAGTTCTTTTTACCAACTACAGTCACTTTGAGGTATCTGAGCCACCAAAAAACAAGTTGTCAACCAATAAACACTTGGATGATTTTCCCCAGAGATTCTATAGGAGTAGGGAGTATGAACCATCTTCATCATGTGATGAGTACTTCACAGAGAAATGAATAAACGTGGAAAGATGCATGGGAACCAGGGACACAGACAGAAAATTATCTAGGTTGAATAAATACAGTTATCCCTTTCACATTGCAACTTTCCCCATCATGGTTTCAATAGCAGGTTGGCATAGGAAATTAAATGGGAATTTTAGGGGAGTTTTGAGGAAACCACAGACAACACACGAAAGCCAACAAACAACATAGAAAAAGTTTAGAAACTCAGAAATGCACAAAATGTATGCATAGTATTGTATAATATCAACACATTTTATCTTTTAATGCCATAATAGCTCTGACTTCTCTGGTATGAAGGGAGGATCAAAAAATTTTATGTGGATTTTCCAGATAACAAGGATGCTGTGACACTAACCCCCACGATGTGGAAGGGATAGCTATATTTCATTTGCTTTGGGACAGTGTTGGGGGTCAGGGGAAAAGGGATGATGATTCTATACAGAATTGGATAATGTATGTGGCAGTGAAGTATTTCTATGGATCTTCTTTGTAGCTACTCCCTTAATCAATGTAGACAGCAACTCATCCATGCCTTCTTTTCCTGTGCAACAATGTTAAGGATTACATAATAACTAGTATTTACATAGTACTTTGAGGTCATAAAATCATAGGTTTTAGAGTAGGAATGGACCTTAGTGGTTATCTACTCCAACCCCTTCATTTTACTGAGTCTCAGAGACATTAACTGACTTACTTAAGGTCACACAGGTAGTAAGTAGGAGGACCAATAGTCAAATCCAAACCCTCCAGGCAACAAATCAAGTACTTTTCCCACTATACTATCATGGGAAGATTTGAAGAATTTTTTTTTAAAGAATGGGAACTAAAGTTTGAGAGAAAATGCTTTGAAAGAAAATTAGCAGATTGAAGGATATCTAAGGCAAAATCGGAATCATCTGAGTAGTCTCTCACAGTATTTCATATCTGATAATCTGATACTCTCTACTCTTTTATTAATGGTCATCAGAAGCAAATGCATTCTCCCTTGGCTTAAACTGTACCTATAAATACCAAAAAATCAATTTTTTTTTTTTTTAGTTTTCACACTATCTTTGGGGATAAGACTTTCAAGCTATCGATTTGTACCTACAGCCAACACAAAGTTGTGTGCCAGCACACAGATATGTGGAATAAGCTGTGGTATAGGAGTTTGATTTTTTTTGGGGGGGGGCACATAGGTATATAATAAACATGTTGCAGCAGTGGAGGAAAAAAAGATCTGGAGGACCTCACCATCTATAAAGAATCTCTCTCCAACTTCAGCTCTATGCTGGATCTCCCTCATGATGGGGTGGATAACTTGGCAAGAAGAGGTCTCACTGTTTTATGATTTACCTGATGGCACTGATCAGAAAGTCATAAAACAAGATTATCACTGTTCTTTCATGGTATCTTGCACAATTCTAATATATTTCTAAAGATTCATTGCTGAGCCTTCTGGACGAGTTCCATTGCCATCCAAAAGAATTATCCTAACTATTCACAAAGGAAAAACCAAGAATTGATAAATAGAACTATGTATAGAATGATTTTACATTCACACATACACACACACACACACACACACACACACACCTCTTTATGTCTAATGGTGGCCATCCCTGGGGGGAGAAGGAGGAAAAAAAATAAATTTACATGATAACTTTATTATATATTTAAAAGGAATAATAAGTTGTACCTGATATATTTATAGTTTCATATGCAATCATCTTTTTTATTATATTATGTTATGGAAATGCTTGTTTTATTCCACAATTTAGTTTTTTTTTTTTAAAAGAAAAACCATGTAGATAAAGAATGCCTATTATCCAGTTATGACATTTCTTCATTTCTCATCAGGCTGTATTTCAGACTTTTCAGACTGCCCCAGAAACCACTTCATCCTGAAATCACTTCAGTATTGGAGTTCATACCTTGCAAGGAACCTGAGCCCCTTGTAGTCCCTCTAGCCCACTTCATCTGGTTGGATGGCTACACCCAGAACCCCTATTTGAGGAGGCAACTTCAGACCAACATTCTCTTGATTTCTTACCAGGTTCCAATCTTGACTCCTTATCATGTCCCCACTAGATATACCCACCCTATTTCAGCTTCCTTTTATGTGTTGCCTTCCTTCATTATTATGTAAGCTTCTTGAGGGCAAGACATATCTTTCATTTTTCTTCCATTTTTATTCCTAGTGCTTAGCCCAGTTCCTGGCACATAGTAAGCACTTAATAAATGCTTGTTGACCGCTGATGAACACGCGATCCAACTCATTGATCAGTATATATACCTGGGACAAGCATCCAAAATTTCAGAATCTAATTGCTGGACCCAGAATTTAAAAGGAAGATAGTCGACTTGATTTCCTATGTGAAATTACAGAGCTCCATTAATTACCCAAGCTTCCACTTTAAATAAAGATCATTGATGTTGTATGTCTACAAGTCCACACAAAAATCTCCTAAGATGAAACAACATTTAGAGGATAATAAAGAGGCACCTGGCAAAGTACAAAACATTATAAATAAGGCTGGAATCAAAGAAATGTATGATTGAAAAAGAGAGTTGTTTTCTGGTGCAAGTAAAGGATAGCCATTGGAGAGCCTATGGACACCATTGGTGTCCTTGCAATGTCAAAAGAAAGTAAAAAAGTTCCTCCTCCCCCAGCATAAGTAGATGCCCTTCGGTAAACTGAAGAGAGGACATGGACAAGAGTTTCTTACACATGGCAAACCTAAGTGACATTGAGATCTGTATCACTGGAAGGAACCTCCTTCCATTTCGTAGCGATGAATTCACAAACCTATTTGAGTATGTCTCCAAATTCATCCCTTTGCCTGTGTGCTCTTAAATTACCGTTCATGACAATGTAATGGTAATGGTAATTTGAAAATTTTCTCTGCCCCTTAATAGGCCTAAGGGAATTTGAAGATCTTTCCTGTCCCTTAATAATTACAAATGTAATTACATGGAGCCTGTAGTGGGAGGAGTTTGCTGAATGAGTGGATCAGAGCCCAGAGGAAGCTGGGAGTCAGAAAAGTTAGAGTGGAGGGAGGAGAAAGGATGCAGGCAAGGAGACAGCTAGGCTTGTGAGTGTTTTGGGGAAGGCTTTGGGATGGTGTTGCTCTCTGCAGTGTTATTGTGTATAGATGTCTTTGTTGCTATGATGAATTTGGTTTTCTGGTATTGGGATTTGGCTTTCTGATGTAAGTGTTTTGCTTCTGTCTTCTATATGGAGAATCTGTTATATTTTGCAATTCAGAACTATGATGGCATATTCATTGTTGCTGTTGGTGCTATGAATATTGCCTTGGTGATACAGACAACTATTCTCTACACCCATCTTCCAAGGAATTCTTGAAGCAGAGGATAAGAAACAAAAATAGTGGTGTTAAAGAGAAAGAGAAGATAAAGGTTAGGAGGATAGTGTATGTACTACAATACTTACATGAACCTGTGATATAATTTAGGTATTTACTCTCTCTAACAGGGCAGATCTCAGGCTACCCACATCTTTCCATCCTGTCCGACTTTTGTTCATGTCTTCTCATCAGTCCTCCATTAAGGATCCATCAAACACCCTGAAGATCTTTATCTAAGTCTTTTACTATTCCATGGGCACCAGTGCATGGTGGTGTTGATTTGTTATGCTTCATTCTTGCTATGTGAGCAATCCATCTTTTCTAATCATGCATTTCTAAAATAGTAATTTTTGTGCTATTTCTTGTATGCAAATTATCTGTAGTACTACATCTATTTATGCCCAACCTCTGTCTCTCTGCCGCCCTTTGAGTTGCTTTTAATTTAGATTTCTTGGAGGCTGTGATGTTCCATAATTTGAGATGTATAACATTACAGGGTGCTGGCAAGGGTAGGGGAAGGGATGCATGATTTATTCTAGATCTGAAATTTCATCAATGTAGAAACCCCTTGAAAGGAAAATGCCTCTACAAGTAGCTCCTCTACAGCTCTTACCATTAGAAAGCTGACTGGGTCATTGAGCTGTTAAAAGATTTCCATTGGGTTTTACAGCCAGAATGTCAGAGACAGGACTTGAACCCAAGAAGTCCTAACTCTGATACTACTTACCTCTTGTGTGACTTTACCTTTTCAGGTCTGCTTGTTTACTTTTGGTGTCTGCCTTCACCCAGTTCTCAACTATTGCTCCAAGAAGCTGTGGCGTGTGCAGCTGCCACACCCTGGTAAGACCATCTCAGGAGACAGGCTAACCCAGCTAACCCAGACTAAAAGCAACCAATAGGCCTCAAACCTGTCAGTGAGTTAGGGGAATGTCTACCCCAAGCATGTGAATACTTCCCCAGCAAAATGGGTGGACAAGAATAATTTATTCCAATAACCATGAAGGTGGCTGACAGCTGAAGCAGGCACTGTGGAGTGCTTGGTCATTCATCAAAGACATCAAGGTCATATACTGCATCCCAGGCCATCACCATCCATCCTAACTTTTGTCTAGCCACTGGACTTCAGTGACTCTGGAAGAGAGAGTGAGGCTGATGACTTTATGCAATTCTTCCTCACTTAAATCCAATTCATGCATAAATCAAGACATTACCCTGTGATGTCATTGGTCCTCTTCCAAAATGAAGAATGAACAACAACAACAAACCCTAAGATCCATGAAATTGCTGCTGTTCACCATAGGGAATCAAGCCTGTTCTTCTCTTACTCAATTCTGGACCCAAGCATTGTCCATCTGCAGTGCCTGTCCACAATATACATACCAATGAGCTAATTCAATGGTCTGTCTATCCACCTGTATATCTTAGTCTAGAAAATAGGCATTCTTCATTCAATTAATATAATTTTTTCTTTCTATGTAGTTATTTAGGCTGAACTCTGTTGAGAGGTTATAGATCTAATTAAGAACTTTGGGCAATGTTCATAGACTTGATGCGGTCAGCACAATGTCATTCAGAGCCAGGAGCACACAGAAGACCTCACTATACATACAGAATCCCTCTTCCAGGATGTGTTTGAATAATTAAAGGTAGATTGTAGAAAAAACAACTTAAATCAATCACAACAAAACCAACTGAAGGAAGGATGGGACAAATGAGCATATCCATTCAAAATGTTTCCTGAATAGTCATCTACCTAGTGAAACTTTTGGTGCAGGTATATCTAGCTAGAGAATTTATTAAGTCCTTATTTTGTGTGCTATATGTGAGGCATACATATACAAGTAACCCTAACACTTCTTAACCTCAAAGAGCTTACATTCTAATAGAAGAAATCAACATAGAGAGAGAGCTAGAAAGTGGGAGAGAAGAAGGGTAACATCCACCACCATAACAACAATGATAAACCTACAGTATACCAGGCACTGTGCTTAGTACTTTATAATTATTATCTCATTTGATACTCACAACAACTCTGGGAGGTGGGCTTTATTATTATCCCCATATCATAGATGTGGAAATTGAGGAGAGAAAAAAAAAGTTAGGTAACTTTCCCAAGGTACATAGCTAATAAATGTCTGAGGTTAGATTTGAACTCAAGTCTTCCGGACTCCAGGTTCAGCGTTCTCTCCAATGGGCCACCTACCTGCTCCACTCAGGGGCTCACTTGGGGAAGGGAATGAAATGAAACATTTCTGTTGTCATTTCTGAAATAATGTTCTGGGCAGACAACCAGAGCAGGACTTCTGGGCAGAGGTAAAGAGGCTAGCCAGAAGAATGAAGAAAGAAGCCTGGAGAGTAGAGTCTTGTACAGAATGCAATAATTAAAAGATCTGTGAATTCTTTGGTGTGGGCACTTCCTCTATAAAACCCTTCTACGCCTTAGCAAATGTTTCATTCATCTCTGTGCCTAAAAGGCTTGTTACAGGTGGCTGACCTTTGGTGAGCCTCTTCTCTGAATTGGAACTAGGTGGTACCCGAGGAGATACCTCCAGATCTTCACTTGTCCAGAACTCAAAGACTTTTCAACTTCCTGAGCCAAGATACAATGAAATATTAGAGCAGTTCTGTAATAGCAAACACAACATACATGGCAAGATAAACGTTGGCCCTTACTCTCTTAAAGCTCATAATTAGAATTTATTATCCCTTGGTCCAGACCTGTGATTTCATCAGTAAAAAGAACTCCTGGCATTGATGTCAGTCTGGCAGCAGAGATAACAGATAACACCTTGCTGACTTCCCTCCCTTCCTAGTATGGATGCTGATTAACCACAAAATCACTCGTTTAGACAAACATTTTCTGTTAACTGGTTGTTATCTCTGTTACCAGATCTGTGCTTTGGGATGTTTGAGCTTTGTAATTGGTTAAAGGGCAAAGAAGGAAGAAAAAGACATTGGGGTGGGGAGAAGTCTGACTCACCCCATGGCTAGCTTTGCAGATTTACTGGACTTTTTCTCATAGAGCTAGGGTCGTGCTCTCATGGCCTTGGCTGGACTCTGGGTACATTAATCTGTTCCCAGAGCCCAGGGGCTCACCCCTCTGCAGAGGTGGCTATTAGCTCACAAGGAACTTTATGGCAAAATATAGAACAAAGGCTCCCTACTATTTGTTCATGTCCTGAATCTCTCACAACCCTCTTCTACCCATCTCCCATCTCTATACTTTAGTCTAGAACATGCTATGGTATAGTAAATGGGTTACACTCACTCAAGGTTTCTTGTTGAATACCTCATATATCAAGGTGTCTTACATATATGAGATGGATCAGTAGGCAGTCCTTGGGGACTAGAAAACACATTACAACTTGTGATTTGAATCAAGGTCATTCTTATTCCAATGCTGACTCTTGAGAGATTTGGTCCAGCCACCTCTCCAATTAGACCCTATTGCAGAAGAAATGCCAGACAAACAAACATTAAGCACACAAATATTAAGATGCCTAACAAATACTCAAGAACACAAAAAGTGCCTTTAGTTAGGGGAAGTCCTTTACCAACAGCCAGCCATCAAATGAAGTCTCTCATTATATTGTACATAATGACTCAATGACTTGACTTTATGGAGGTTAAGATCACTTTCTTTCTTTTTGAATAAGATTTTACCCATTATTTTAAAAGGCATTAAACCCTGGCTGTTAGTTACATAGTATGGTCACCTTTCCAGCACTTTAAAAGCCCAGTTAATGTTAATGCTTAAATGTTGGCTGTCATGACCAGTGTAGCAATATGATATTAATGACCATACATAGTTTGAATTATGAGAAAGCTCTGTGGCAAGGGAAAGCAGTTAATTCAAATGTAAAAGTGAAGTGAGGGCTTTAAGTTGGAAAACTAGGTTTCTTTTTGTTTTGAACATAAAATATTGTTTGTGAGATATAGTTTGTACTTACCTGAGCTGCTTCTGGATTTCCATTATTTTAAAAAATTGCAAAACAGGAGGTAAAAAAGCTTCCTGTCACCCAAAGATGGTATGTGCTTTGTGAAGGACCCTGAGAAAAGCCTGAAGTTTCTCTGTTAAAATCCAACTGTCCATTTTTATAGACAACTTAATGCTACTGGTGCTTGAGAGACTGATTACAGGGCAAGCCTGAGGTTGCCTTTAATACATAAATATGTGTTTTGAATGGCTGAACAGGCATTTGGAAAAAAAAAGGAGTGGAAGGAGGAAGAATAACAAGAAGGAATTGCAATTGGCCTAGGTCGATTGGTGAAATTTCAAGTAAAAGGGGCTCATTTGTAATTAAAACTGAGGTAGAAAGGAAAAATAAGATATAAAGCAGAGAGAGATCTGGGAGATCTGATCCAAAGTTCAAAGCCTAGACTCAGGGGAGCACTAGAGAAGGTCTGCCAGAGACTGGAGGAAGGAGAAAGGGAGAAACAAGAATTACCAGGATAGATAGAAGTCAGAAGGGGGCTACCTGATGTTGAAAAAAAGGAAAGAAAGAAATCTTAATTTCCCCAGTAGCAGAGAAACCTAGAAGGAAAGCTAAAAGTAGTTCCTGGAACTAGAAACTGGAAGTTAAAAGAACTATTGCTTAAAAGGTTGAGTATTATAGTGAAGAGAAAAGGGGGATGGAGAAAGAAAGAGAGAGAAAGAAGGAAGGAAGGAAAATCTAGAAAGGAAGTATCTAGAAGGGATTGTGCAAAAACGAATAATGTGAATTTTATCTGTGGAATATGCGTCCCAGAAGTTTATTTTCTGAATCAGTCATCAAGCCTCATTAGGTCATAGATCTAAACCTGTAAGGGACCTTAGAGGCCATCTAATCCAACCCTCTCATTTTAGAGAACAGGAAACTGAGATCTGAGGGGGCTAAGTGATTTCTTCAAGGTCATACTTGTCCTGAAAATGGGTATTTTTTTTTAAGGAAAATGTATTTGTATTTCTTGCAATTGAACTAGACAATGAAGAGTACAGTAGATTCTAATGCAGTCTACGTGGATCCAGAAACCATTGAATGTCAGAATCCAAAAACTAATGATCTTGATTGGGTTCATATCATTTTGGGGAGAAATGTCCAGTTAAGTATCCCACGCATCTGTGCTCAGCCCTGTGCTCAGTTTAGCATTTTTTATCAGTGACCCAGGTAAAGGCATAGATATTAATACTTACTTGACTTGTAGATGATATAAAGCTGGGGAGGGATAAGGAAACAGCAAGACCACCATGATTCTAAAAGATCTTACCATGATAAAATATTAGGGGTGGATCTAATAGGATAAAAGTAAATAGGAATAAATGAAAAGTCTTACACTTGAGGTTTTAAAAAATCAATTCTACAAGAGGAGAAGCATAATGATTTCATGTGAATAAGAACAGGAGGTTTTTAGTGGACCTCCAGTGTAAAATTAGTCACGAGTGTGAAATGATAGCCTAAAAAGATAATTGAATCTTAATTTTTTCCTTTTTTATTACAGACTTGACTAACCACTTTTCTTTATACAAAGAAAAAAAAATAGGATTGTATATGACAGTATTTAACTTGTTCAAATACCACCCTGCTTGTTTGTGTCCCTTTCTAAATATCCTAATACTTCCTTTTGTATATTTTAAGTAAAAATGTTTGATGCTTTTTTCTTTTTGTTTTTCCTTTTTCACTCCTGCTATTGCTCATAACTCCCTTGCATCCAACGTTCTCCCTTGTAGAAAAAAATAAAGAGTAGACAACCTAAAGGAATATACATTCTGCCCTCTAGTCCAGTGGTAGGGAACCTGTGGCAGGTTCCCCGCCCCTGTAGTCTATCACTTTTCGAAGAAGAAGCAGAAGAAGAAGAAGCAGAAGCAGAAGAAGCAGAAGCAGAAGCAGAAGCAGCAGCAGAAGAAGAAGCAGAAGAAGAAGAAGAAGAAGAAGAAGAAGAAGAAGCAGAAGCAGAAGCAGAAGCAGAAGAAGAAGCAGAAGCAGAAGAAGAAGAAAAAGCAGAAGAAGAAGAAAAAGCAGAAGAAGAAGAAGAGGCAGAGAAGGAGGAGGAGGAGGAGGAGGAAGATGATGAAGGAGAAGGACGAGATTTACGTAGTAATCACTATATGCCAGACACTGTGCTAAGCACTAGACAATTATTATCTCATCTCATTTGATTCTTGCAATAATCCTGGCAGATAGGTGCTGCTATTATCTTCATTTTAGAGTTAAGGAAACTGGGGCAAACAGAGGTTAAGTGTCTTGCCTAGGGTCATATAACAATTAAGTGTCTGAGTGCAGATTTGAACGCAGATTGTCCTAACTCAAGGCCCAGTGCTCTATCCACTGCACCACCACTGTCCCTTTATTTATTATTATTAACTCGGGAAGAATTTGGCTAAACATCAATTTAAAATTTGTATAGTTTTTTTTCTGGTTTTGGTGTCACAAATTGGAATATATCTGTAAAGCCTCTGTCACAGTGCCTTACACCTAGTAGGTACTATATACATACTTATTTCCTTCCCTCTTCTCTTTATTACTTATCATACCTTATACCTGTTGACAAGGATCCCCAAAGCTGCATAGTCTGCATGGCAATGTGGTATAGAAGAGTGAGTGTTCAACTTGGAGTAAGGAGATCTAGCTTCAAATCATGCCTATTAGTTGTGGAGACAGGTCACAGTGATGAAGTTCTGTTTTTGTACTTTTCTCATAAATGTAGCACCTGGAGCACCCCAGGTTCTCCAATTCAGTCTCCCAATTTGTAAAATGGGACTAATGATACTTATACTGCTCACTTCATTAGGTTGTTATGGGAAAGTGCTGCCTAAAGGGAAATTCTTCTGTAGCGGAGATTCTGAGCTTGTTGCAGGTCATATATACATAATAAAGGCAGGAATTTAAACCAAATGTGATTGAGGAGGAAGGTGTCTTCCAGTTGTTCCATATGTAGGTTTTCTTCCTTTGTACCTCCCCTTGAAATTCATTTGCATAGAAGATAGAGAATAATCTAAGGGGTTCAGAAAAGCAGGAGATCTCAGACTCAGATTGCCATTAGTAGTTTGTTGAAGAAGTATGTAAAATGTTTCTTTATTGCCATTTTACATTAAGTGGAAGGGTCAAGGACTTTCTAATCCTAAGTAAGTCATATAGAGATTCTGCCCTTCGTGAGGAGAAAGTTAAGATTTTTTAAAAAATAGATAATTCCTACAATTGCTACTAAACTATTTGTCTGATAGTAAGTTTCAAAAGAGTTTGGCCCCTAGAGTCAAGATTCTCCTTTTGGAGAGAAAAGGCCTATTATGGCAAAGTCTATGAGAACCAAACCTCTTAAGGGAAGTAAAGCAGTAATAGGCAAATGGTAGGATCCTCGTTCCTTCTTCTAAGTAAGAAATAGTGCTTCATTTGAAGTGGTTGAAGCCAGAATCCAGGTTGTGTGATTGATCCCTGAATCCAGAAGCACAAAGGAGCTCCATACTCATGTATCTGGTAGAAATCATGATTTTCAGTGACAGAGAATTAATAGAACACCATTGAGTATGAGATCAGTAGAAACATGCGCCAGTGTCTACACACCAGGTCAGAACAACAGGTAGCATGCCCAGCTGGAGCAGTTCAGCGACATTAGCAGCCCTACAAGATCAGAGGTAAAAGTTGTACCTTCATGCCTGTGCCCTTATAGCATGTGTTCCATACATGTGTGTCCCTCCATGTGTGATTCCTGTGTGAGTTCACTCTTCCTACTGATAATGTATAGAGTTATGAGAAGATTTGCCCCATGTTTATGAAAGATATGATTTTTGAACTGCTTTTCTTACTTGCTGTTTCATTAAATGCCTTTGCTTTGAACTAATTATGTCCCCTGACAGACTAATAAAAGTAAATACAGCAGTAGGGGTTCATGAGCAATGTGTGTATGTGTTTTTTTTTTTTAGTAAATGAAGATTCAAAGAGTACTTGGAACCTGTGGCAGATTATCTACGGGCTCCATATGTGAAAGGGGAGGGTGGTGCCCTAGGTATGGTATTTATCACAAAGGCATAAAAGAGGACTTCATCTTTGAAAGCTAAAACCATCCCTATCCAAAATTAGAAATTCCAAATCAAATGAAAGAATTCATTTTTCCCATACTTAAAAGGAGGATATGACCCACATTTTGCTTTTCTTGTGAATTTCCCTCAACTTGTGAATGACAGCATTCATGCTAGAAATTGAATTTGAGTATCTAATGCATCATATGGTCTTAGTTAGGAAACGAGTTCTATTTTTAGGATATTTCTCCTCCATTTCCAAACATAGTAAATAAATTCCTGTGATTTCTCTGTGTGTGTTGGAACTAGAAAGAAAGCTTCTTTTAAAAAAAACAAAATAAAACAGAGATTGATTTATGTTTTGTGAGAGCTTTTTCATTGTTCTGTTGTTATGTGAAGGTTTAGATAAAAACATTAGTTGAACTAAACAAAAGTGACTTGAGCTTATGTATAAAACAAGAAATAAAATTGCACATTATGCTTTTTTCTTCCAAAGGAGAAACTTGGTGGTATTGAAATATGTTTAATTTTTCTACCATGTAGTAAATAACCTTGGCTACCACCACAGAAGCACTTGACTAACATTTCAGTGAGGGCTCCCAGAGGGACAAATGTACATTTGGCTGTATAAGTGATGTCAAGGCAAATGTTCGGGATTTCTTAAAAATGGCATGATCTTCTGAAATAAAGATCAGGAAGGAATTTATCTGCATGAGGAAAGAAAAAATATTTTCAGAGACAGACTAATTAATCTAATGAGGATGGATTTCAACTAGCTTTCTAGGGATCAAAGCCCCCAGATTAAGCAAAATACCGTTAATCTAAAGAAGAGATCCGCACTTCAGAAAAAGCTATGGAAAGTCAGAGAAGGCTCAAATAGGATTGGAAAAACTGAAGAGAAGTCAAAAGGAATAAACAACGACTTCTAAATCCTTGTATACAACTGTGCAGAGAAAAAATATAGAGGAACCTTGAGTTCTTCATTCAACATCATAATTTTGACTTGATTGTAATTACAAAATGACACATTACCACACAAAGTGCAGAGATGTAAGGATATTCAGAAGAGCAAGGAATAGAGGGGAGGAAGGGATAAAAAGATGGCATTGTCTTGTTCCCCTATCAAGTGAACAAAGCTGTAGTATGTATAGTAGCAAGACCACTGAGCCCTTTAAACACTGTGCTCATTGCTGTGATGGCTAAATAACTTCGCTGCTCTAGGACCAAAAGAATCAATTTCTAAAAATAGCACATTTTAGTTCAGTTTCATTAGAGATTGAATCTAAGTCAATCAGAGTTCACTATAGAAAAGATTGAGTGACACTGAAGTCAGCATTTTTATCTATTGATTATGATTTATAACAATTAATTAAATGTTCAGTTGTAACAAGAGAACTGAATGAAACAGTCTTGTTCTACAACATGATTACAGAATTGATTTTTTTCCCAAGCATTTTAAAGTGATCTGTATTTACACAGCATAGGAGCGGCTGTAAAGAGCCTTAGAATTTCAAACCAGAATACCTCCTGTTCATGTGCTGTTTTGCAGTAAAGGAAAACTATTGTATTAAAACTAAAAATTGGCCTGAGAAAGTGGAATCAGTATTATTAGAGTACTTCCTTACTTGCCAGGTGATCATTGTGTTCAAGTTACATCTCCCAAAAGTACCTAACGCGTAAATTGGATCTAGAGTTTGAAGAAACTTCAAAGATCCCTCATTTTCATATGAGAAATCTGAAGTTCATAGAGAAGAAAGGACTTGCCCAAGGTCAAACAGCAAGTAGCAGATTCAGATTCATAATAAATGTGAGAATTTACTGTCAGTCAATGATAGAGTCACATTGTTTTTAAATGATCTCTCCTTAACCTGTTTTATAGGCCACGTATTGAGTGACCTATAATTTTTCAGTCTTCTAATTTTGTTCTACTATTTCTTATTGCCTCCTTAAATCATTGAAATCTGTCTGCTCCATTCTATTTTTTTTTTTTTTTAGGGAATCTGCTACTTTGGTCAGGCTATCTACCACCAGTTAGTTATACCCCAGACTGTATTACATTCAAAATCCTGTATCCTGAAACTTTTTTCTTTAAACAGAATCAACTGTTCTTCTACCTCTTGTTTTTTCACTCTTC
>CM053591.1:70662727-70700688 GCA_028646515.1 Pseudochirops corinnae
TTGGCTTAGGGAAGGAATGACATAAACTCTAAACTGGATATCTTGCCACACAGGAGAGTAGGGAGGATGGGGATGAGAGGTGGGATGATGGAGGGCAGGGCAGGGTGGGGGGGAGGGTTGCTGGAAGTATACACTTCTGTAGGGACAGGGACAGGGTAGAGAATAGAACAAGGCGAGGATAGGAAGGAGGGACTTATAATCAGTCTCCACAATATGTCCACTGTGGAGATGTTCTGTGTAATTACACATGTACAGCCTATATTTAATTGCTTGTCCTGCCAGTAGGGGTGGGTGATGAGGGAGAAAGGGAAACAATCTAGAATTTAAAGTTCTATAATCAAATGTTAAAAATATATATGTATATATCATTATTATTATTATTATTATTAACTACATCCAACTGGGAATTAAGATACACAGGCACTCTGGTAGGGAGATCCATCCTGCCCTACTGGAAAGTTAGAAGGGGGAGGGGAAGGACATAGGAGAGAGCAGACTCGGGGAGGGGTTATACAGTGGGATGGCTATTTTGAGGTGTTGGGTAAGGGAATGATGGGGAGAAGATTTATAACTCAAAATCTCATGGAAATGAATGATGTAAACAAAATAAATTAATTTATTTATTCCAAAAAAATGATAATTTAGAGGCCTATGAAAAGAGTACAGAATACCTTACCCCACCACCTAAGGTGAGGCACTGTGGGAGATCAGTGAGGTAGTATCTTTACTCATTTATGTTTGCACTAGAATTTGAATTTATACCACTTCAGAATGGGAATGCTTATCTTGAGAACTTGGTAACAACAAACCAGGGTCACATAAAAATCCCTTTCAGCGCTAAATCGATGTTCCTGTCCTAATTAGAACAACCTGTTTGCCCTCCAAGTATAATGGCATTTGGTAGCAGATGTTTATTACACTGGTAAGAAGCAGGAGATGCCTTGGAGTAACTGTTTGGGCAAAGAGGACACATTCTACGACATATCTATATGGATTCAAAACCAGCAGCCCATTCCTCAGGACATGTCTGACTTCTAGATGTATTGTAGACTTCTCAATGGCACAATCAGCACTGTTGTTGAGTTTCAGCGTGATTCATCTCATTGACTATGTGACCCTTGGCATTGCCCAGTGGGGCTGGACCAAGATGACTTATCTTCAAGGGCTGTCATCAGATAGCCTCCTTGCCAACTGATGCATTTTCTGTCACTCATATCATTCCTCACTTCCAGGCTAAAGGGAACCAGTGACACATCTGTCTCCATAAGTTTAGCTTTGGAAGCAAATGATTCCATTTGCAAGTTAGGTCATTTATACTGACTGCTAAGCAAGTTTTGGATCCTGGTTGTTTTCAAAAGAGAAGGAAGAAGACCTCAGATTTTTATAGCATTTTTTTTTACTACCAGGTCTTATTCCTTGGTGGAGAGAACTCCTAGGCTTATAAATTTTTTTTGTTGAAAGAGACCTTAGAAATTAACTAGGCCCAAAGAGAGTAAATGTTTTGCCCAATGTCACATGGCTCCTCTGATTGTTTGTCCTATGCCACCCAAGAATATAAAGAGATACCTGTTCTTTGTAATCTTAAGAATTGCTTCCAGCACAAAGAGATCAAGTAATTTGGCCAGATTCACACAGTCAGCTTGTGTCATAGACAGGATTTGAATAGCAAGCACATTATCAATGTGATCCTCACAATAACCCTGAGAGGTTTTTGTTTGCTTGGTAGGTGTTATTATTATTCCCTTTTTCACAGATGGGGAAACTGAAGCTAAGAGACTTGAACACAAGTCTTCTTGGCCCTGAGGCTGGCCTTTTACCCCTTGGGCTGCCTTTGCAGCCTAAGCTTTGCAAAGAGCTTTCCTCACAACAACCCTGTGAGGCAAGGAAAGCAATGATCAATATTTCTATTTTACAGGTGAGAAAGCTAAGGCTCAGAAAGGCTATGCTCACAGATATAAAACTACTAAGCATCAGAATTGGGATCTGGACCTAGTTCTCACAACTCCAAATCTCATGTTCTTGCCACTGCAGCTAGGAAAGCCTTCAAAGAAGGGATAGGCAGGTTCAGATGACAGGGGTGGGGTCATGGTAAGCAAGAGCAATACCAGATGGGCTTGTCACCTATGTTTGGCAAAAGGAAACCTCCCCTGATCTTCCTCTTAGTCTTTATGATTTAATTGTAGTGTTTGCGAAATTTTTGCTGTGATTTTATTTCATCACAGTGTACGCAACACATTCCCTGACATCTGCTAACTGTTAATTTTTCACAAAGCAGAAAGCTCATTGGTGGGTGGTACTAGTGGAAGGAGGTATATGAAATAAAATTCATATTTGATGCTCAGAGGCAATCATTCTATTTTGGTGTTGTAGGGAACCAGATA
The DNA here is from genome assembly GCA_028646515.1 of Pseudochirops corinnae. NCBI lineage: Eukaryota > Metazoa > Chordata > Mammalia > Diprotodontia > Pseudocheiridae > Pseudochirops > Pseudochirops corinnae. The sequence continues at coordinate 70,665,109 of CM053591.1, forward strand.
TCTGGAAACTAAAAAGTACAAAGTGCTTTCCTTACAATGACCCTGTGACGTAAGTCCCTACCCAATACACATACATAAAACGTGGGTTGGCTTGGCACACTCAGTTCATGCCTTCTGTACAGTTATTGTTACCGTATTTCCACCCTCATTTTACTGAGAAGTATAGGCAGCATGTGATGGATGGATAGAGTTCTCCAGCTTGGAGTCAGGAAGACTCAAAGGTCAACCCTGGCACCTATTAGTTCTATTACCCTGGGCAAGTCACTCAACCCTTATGTGTCTCAGGAAGGTAGGAATTATCTGTTTTATCAGGGGTTCTTGACCTATCTTTGTGTCATAGATCCCTTTGACATTCTGGGGAAGCCTTTGGAATCCTTCTCAGAATAGTATTTTTCAATGCACAAAATGGCATATAATAAATTACAAAGGAGACCAATTCTACTGAAATGTCAAATAAAAGTTTATGGACCCCAGGTAAAGACTCCCATACTCTATCATAAATGGATTTTCCTATACTGAAGACGTCACAGATTTCTCATATTCACATTTACAGGTGAGAAAACTGACCCAAGCAATCTTATGTGACTCGCCTAGAGTCACAATGTTTTGTAGTTGATTGACTATTGAAAAAACTAAAGCCTAAGCCATCCCCAACCTGTGCAGTTTCAGTTTACAGGTATTCAAAATAGTGTGCAACATGCTCAGTAGACTTATACTACTAAAACATACATGCATACATACATACATGATAGAGAGAGAGATAGGATAGATGATAGAGAGAGAGAATAGACAGATAGATGATAGATAGAGAGATAGAATAGATAGATAGATGATAGAGAAATAGAATAGATAGATGATAGAGAGAGATAGAATAGATAGATGAGAGAGAGATAGAATAGATAGATGATAGAGAGAGATAGAGATACAGAGGGAGAGAATAGATAGATGAGAAAGAGATAGAATAGAAAGATGATAGAGAGAGAGATAGAATAGGTAGATAGATGATAGAGAGATAGAATAGATAGATGATAGATACGTACCCACATACATACATATATACATACATAGATATACACTCACACCCATGCATCTATGCTTTAAATTAGGTGATATCTCAAAGGCCAATAAATGTGCTGGCAGGAAAAGATGGGAATCCTTTTCTTTCTTGTTAAAGTTTAGGAACTGAATTTTGACAATTCAAAGTTTTCTTTTCTTTTTTATGTATTCTGCTTTATCTCTTTTTTTTTGTAATGGGACTGCTGTTATCATTCACTATAATAGTAATGATTGGTAACATTCATGCATCAGTTTAATGTTTTGTAATGTTAATGGAATAGGAAGATCTTCCCCACCCATTAATAGGCCTATGTGACCTGCTTTGAGGTTGGGCGCAGCTGATTGCTGTGATGGAGCTTGAGACACATGGAGCCCATGGTGGGAGGAGCTTGTCGAAAGGGTGAAGCAGGAAGGGTGGAACGGGGAGAGAGTAAGGCAGAGCTGAGGCAGAGCAGCTAGCTTGAGTGAGAGAGGGAGGAATTTTGCCTAGGGAAGCTTGTTTGTAGGGAGGCCTAACAAAGGGATTGGTGATATGCATAAATGTCTTTGTTACCATGGTGGCACTGGTTTTCTGGTACCTGAATAAATATTTTGGTTTTGTCTTTGAGGAAGAGAGTTATTTATATTTTGCAATTTCCCTGGAAATATGCATGCATATTCATAGTGGCTGCTATGGCAATATAGGTTTGCAAAATACTTTCCATATAGTTTCTCATTTGATCCTCACAACAATCCCATGAGGTAGATGCTATTATTATCCACATTTTACAGATGAAGAAACTGAGGTTCCAAGAGGTTTAATGATTTATCCAGGAAACAAGATTTGAACTCAGGTCTTCCTGCTTCCAAGTCCAGCATGCTATCCACCGTATCACACTACATCTCCCTAGCACATTGTTCAGTTGCTCACTAATTCATTCAAGAAATGTTGATATACTCATGGTATATCATTAATGTACTTTGTTCCCATCTACCAAAAATCATGGAAGATATCATTACAGGTTACCTGTTGCTATAATCCTGAGCATCTTCCAAGTGTTTAGGAATATTTTGTTTTGCAACCACCTCAGGTGAACCCTCAGGACAAAAGGAGAAGACACCTGGAAACCAACTATATCCATCCCAAAATCCAATCACTTATAAAAATTGCTTCACAAAACTAGATTTCTCTGGTGTCTCCCATAGTCAGACCTTGTACCATCAGTTAGCACAACCAAAATAGTCATAAAGAGGAAGGTGAGATGGAATAAGAACTTACAAGGCTTTTGCTGTATTCATTTAATTCATTCAATAAATATTTTTTGATCAATCAATCAGGCAACAGGTATTTATTAACCCCCTTCTACTATACGTATCAGGAACTTTGCTAGGCTCTGGGAATGCAATAACAAGAAAAAAAAGAGTCCCTGATTTAAAAGAGTGTATATTCCATTGAGGAAGAGAGACAAAATGAACATCTATAGGTATAAACAAAACTTTGGTCACCCATAAAATGGTGTTATTTGTCCACTTTGTATCTGCTGCTCTTCCTGGTTTCAGCTCCAGGAAACAAGATGCTGTTCCAGGATAAGCTTATAATACCACCATGCTGCTAACTCAAACCTCTCCCCTCTGTTTGGAGGGCTGGCAGATTGAGTGCCAAACTCCTCCCAATGCCTTCCTTTATAGAGGGCAGATACTGAACTAGATAATCACTACCTTTGACATCTGATGCACTGCCTGGTTTCATCTCCATAGAATAAGATGAGCCCAGACTGGGTACCCCTGGTGTCGCCCTACCCCCTTGCCTGCCTTTTTTGTGTTATCTCTTCCTACTAGATTGTAAGCTCCTTGAGGGCAGAGACTGTCTTTCTTTTAATTATTTGTATCCCCAGCATTAACATAGTGTGTGATACATTACTGTACTTAATAAATGCCTATTGAATTCAATTGGGGAAAGGGTGAGGCAAGTCCTTATAGCTGGAAGAATCATCAGACCTGATGAAGAAGATAGTGCTTGAGATATTTGTTGGAAACCAGGGATTCTGAGGCAGAAGTGAGGAGAGAGTGCCTTCCAGGCACAAGGATAAAAAGTTGGAGTATGCTATATAAGGAACAGAAAAAAAGGACAATTTGGCTGAACCAATGAGAGCAAGCAATGTGTATTAGGGCTAGAAAGGTTGAAAAAGCCCAGATTGAATGCCAAAGAAGGAGTTAATATTTGGTATTGGAGATAATAGGGAGCCACTGAAGGTTATTGAGTAGGGCAGCTACATGGTTAGATTTACACTTCAGGGAAAAACACTTTGGTGGCAGTATGGAGAATGAACTGGAGTAGGGAGAGAATTGAGTTAGGGGGTCCAATTAGGAATCAATGGCAATAGTCTAAGCACCTAGGGTGGTAGCCATGTGAGTTGAGAGAAGAGAAAGTGAAATAAATGCTGTTGTGGTTGAATCAGCAAGACTTGGCAAGTGTGAATAAGAATGAGGAGCTGAGGATGACAGTGGTTGTGAACCAAGGTAACTAGAAGGACAGTGATGACTTCTTTGGAAATAGTTGCTGGGGATACACAATATGTGAGATATGCACCCTGATCAAAGGGAATTTATCATCTAATAAGGGAGATGGGAATGCATACACATAATTAGGCAGTAAGAATAGCTGGCATAGGAGAGCCTCCATGGCACAGTACTGACCTTGGACTCAAAAAGACCTGGGTTCAAATCCTGTCTCTAGCACATACTGGCTGTGTGACCATAAGTTCCTGACCCAGAAATCACAGCATTTACTATGTGGCAAGCATTGTTCTAAGCTCTGGGGATACAATTCATAAAGAGAAAGGCAGTCCTTGCCCTCAGAAAAGTGGCATAACAGAAGTGTTTATGAGTTCAGAGAGGAAGTTTTGACTTTCACTTCAGGACATCAAGGAAAGCTTCATGGTCATCTACGTTAGGCCTTAAAGAATGGGTTGGGGGGAGCCAGGTGGTGCAGGGAATAGAGCATCAATCATGGTGTCAGGAGCACCTGAGTTCAAATCCAGCCTTAGATACTTGAATCTTACTAGCTGTGTGACCTTGGGCAAGTCACTTAACTCCAATTGCCTTCCCTTCCTCCATCCAAAAAAAAAAAAAAGAATGGGTTAAATTTTAGGAAGGAGGAAGAGTTTCCAGGACAAGGAAACACTAGGAACAAAGACACGAATTTTAAAAAAAAGCGTAGCATAGACTGCATGGAACATAATAGGCACTCAATATATTTGCTCTTAATTGAATTGAACTGAAAGCACAAGGTATGGGGGGCATGGAGCTCCAGTTTGTCTATTCTGGTTTATATAGGAGATTAGTGTGAGATGAATTGAAAAGGTAAGTTGAAATCAGAATATGAGGACCCTTGAATGGACTTTATTTAGCAATTTATAGTTTGCTTTGCTTTTATTTGGGGGATGGAGTTAGCAGGAGTGAAGAAGGGGATGTGGTTTTGACCTGTAATTTCATCTATTTATGGGTATGAGAACTCTCTCCACTGAGGCAAATCAGCCTCTCATCTACAAGTTATAGTCTAAGAGAGTTGCCTGTGATTCTGAGAAGGCAGATGACTTGTCCAGGGTGACACAATTAGTATGTGTCAGAATTCAGGCCTTCCTGTTCAAGACCACCCCTCTACAGTTGGTCTAAGCTGGGTTCCATAACCTTGGTTTTTAAAAATATTTTTATAACTATATTTTTTATGAAATTGATATCCTTTATAATCCTATGTATTTTATATTTCACATTTAAAAACATTATTTTGAAATGGGATTACCAGATAGATGGCCAAAGGGATCTGTGACCCTCATACAACTTGATCTAACCTATATAGTTTAGGGATAGAACATCAGGGTTTGGCTAGTACAGTTTCTGGGAGTTCATTTTTACTGAGAAACTATTTATTGAGGATTCCTAGCTCCCATTATGCCATATAAACTGGAGGACAGGTAGGAAAGATTCGTAAGTGTTAATCAAAATGGTTGCTTTATACATTCCTTGGTTCCAGAAAGTCAGTCAATCTTCATGCAGTTGGAATCTGTTCCCTTTTGCAAGTTAGTTTTTGTTTGTCAATTCAATTTAGCATACATTGCCTGAGCACCTCCCCTTAAAATTTAAGGCTGGAGAGAAGAGGTCACATTGAAAGTCAGTAACAGCTGTGGGACCTGGCCTAATCCAAAACAAAACCCCAGTAGAGAAAAATGACAGATGTGGAAAAAAAAAGAGACCATTTCCATGGTTGAAGTAGTATTAGGTTTGTGCTAGTGTAGGTGACTCTGTATTTAATAAACAATACTATTGGCCCCTTTCTTGATTAATTTCATTTTTGCTTGAAAATATGCATCCCATTTTGGAGACCTCAACCCCTAGTCTTGTCCCTTTGTAAATGACACTACCATCTATATCTTTTAATGATTTTTTTTAAAAAAGCTTTTAAAAAAAGAAGCAAGATATTAGTTAAACTGCTTATAGTTAATGATAAACTGTGAGGACTTCTGAGTTGCCTTTATGTTTGGGGTAACACTATGCTTCCAAATGAGAAGTTTGCCCTTTGGTTCGGAAGAACACAAGAATGATCGCCAGTTATTATATAATTGAAAAGCTTCATCTGGGCATCTCGCAATTAATTGTTTTTCTAATTAAGCAACGAGGAATGCAGCTGAGTACTCACACCAATAAAATTCAATTTGCTGATGGAAGTTCATTTGTTCAGTCACCCTCTTCTCTCTGTTTTGTTTTGTTTTTCTACTTAAATGCTATAATTAAATGATTCCTTCAAGGTATCTGTCTATACATCAGAAAATGAGAAATGAGTGAACTGAGTACATTCATATTTAATTCAGGGCTAACTCCAAAGATCAGAAATTTGACCAAACCATGTGGAGAATATATTGAGATTATTGAGAAATAAGTTACGCACTAAAAAATATGGTTGTCTCATTCAACAATACTAAAAAAATGGAACATAAAATCATTTCCAGAATGCCTGTAAATTCACACAGTAATCACACTTTTTAAATTTAATGTAGGGCCATGGGTAAAGAACTGGAAGGAACCTCAGAGACCTCAATACCCTCATTTTACAGATGAAGAAACTGCAATGAAAAGTGAAGTGATTTGTCTGAGATTACTCTGGCAATAAAATGAAAAAACCGAGATTCAAAATCATGGCATGTGATCACTGATCATCCAATACTGCATTTACAGAGGAAGAAAGAGTCGGGGAGGTCCAAAGTCACACAGGTGATATATCTCAGAGGTGAGATTTGAACCCAGGTCCCCTGACTCCAAAACTTGTGCTTTTTCTACTTTATCGCACAAGCAATGAAAGTTGAGGCACTGGACTCAAGGAAAAAGCATTATTTTTTAAATTCACGGATAGGGAAGAACAGTTCAAATTTAGCATAGTTCCTGGAACATAAAAGGTACATAATAAATGCATATTGACTGGCTGACAACAAACAATTGTTGTGAAAAAGTCCGGGGGATTCTTGTTCTCAATATGAATAAACAGTGGCTGCATTTATAAATATGGAGTATCCTGGACAAAGGAGGCAATTGGCTTACTGGATTATATCTGGTAGGTGGTGCAGTGAATAGAGTGCCTGGCCTGGACTCTGGAAGACTCATCTTCCTGATTCAAATCCTTCCTCAGATACACTTAGCTTTGTGACCCTGAGCAAGTCACTTAAACCTGTTTGCCTCAGTTTCCTCATCTGTAAAATGAGCTAGAGAAGGAAATAGTAAACCACTCCAGAATCTTTGCCAAGAAAACCCCAAATGGGGCCATGAAGAGTCAGACACAACTAATAGAGTTAACAACAACTACATCTGGAGTATTTTGCACTCAATTTAGGATGACACATTTTACCAGAAATATTGCCAAAGAAGGACCGAGAGGAAGTACAACTATGATAGTGAGAAGTCTGGGAACCAGATAATATGAAACTGGGATTGTTTATCCTAGAGAAGAGAAGGCATAAATACAGTTGTCCAGTGTTTGAGGAAAGTCAAGCAATGCAGACAGAAGAGTACCGGGCCTAGAGTCAAGAGGATCTGAGTTTAAACCCAGTCTCAGACACTTACTACCCGTGTGAGCCTGGGCAAGTGACTCAACCTCAGTTTCTTCCTCTGTAAAATGTCAATAGTAACACCTACCTCTCCCAGGATTGCTGTGAGAACCAGATGAGATCATAATTGTAAAGCACTTAGCACAGTGACAGACAAATAATGGGTGCTATATAAATGTTAGCTGGTACTCCTTTTAGTATTATTGTGGGAGAAGGGTTATATTTCTTCTGTAAAAGCTCCAGAGAGTAGAATCAGAAACCATGTAAGTGGCCATTATAGGGAACTAGATCTCAGCACCAGATAAGGAAGCACTTCCTAACAATGAGAGAAGTCAGAAAAATGGGAATGACCCATCTTGGAAAGTAGTCAGATGCCCATCACTAGAAATTTCCAAGCCTTAGTGAAAACCTCTCATAGAAGGCATTCCTGCCTGGGGTCAAGGAGTGCGTTTAAAGGTTTTGTAAAGCCCCTTTCAATGACAATATTGCATGATCCTATGAAATTACCTTTTCTTCTTCCTTAGAGGAGGAGAGACTAAACCTATGGTTTCACAGGTGTATTTCATAGGAGTTCCTGGTGAGGATCTTCCTTTCCCCTCTATTGTTCTACCTTCTTTGCACCTTAGAATCTTTGGAGAGGTACCTAGAGCCCTGAGAGTTTAAGTGATTTTCCTAGGGTCACACAGCCCACCTGAAGGTGGCAAAACTTAAAAACTAGGTATTCCTAACTCTAAAACCAGATATACTACCTCTCATTTGATTATAATTAAGAAAAATGATTGCACAACAGCAGGCATCTATAAAATGTGTGTTCAGAAAATAGGAAGGAACAAATGCTGATTTCCCTGGGGTAGTGGTGGGAGTAGTAATAGCAGTAGTAGTAGTAGTAGCAGCAGTAGTAGTAGTAGTAGTTGTAGTAGTTGTAGTAGTAGTAGTAGTAGTTGTAGTAGTAGTAGTAGTTGTAGTTGTAGTAGTGGTAGTAGTAGTTACAGTAGTTGTAGTAGTAGCAGCAGCAACAGCAACATCACGTACATAGTACTTTAAAGTTTGCAGAGCATTTAATAGCCATAGGATATCTGAAAAGAATCATAACAAAATTTTAATCTATCAAAGTTTTAAATTGCAGCTAGGCATTTGAGATACCCTGCATTATCTCATTCGATTTGATCCTCACAACAGCTCTGTGAAGTTAGTGCTATTATTATCACTATTTTACAAAAATATGAGGGAACTGAGCCCAAGTGTTTATGTGGCATGGCTTGGATCATACAGCCAATCTGTATCATGAGCAGGATTTGAACCCAGGCCTTTCTAGCTCTGAAGCAAGCTCTCTAGAAATTACAACAGACTGCCTGCCTCTCACTTTCTTAGTTAGGTAACCTGCAGTCCCAAAGCCCATTGATATGGGACTTTCTCCTCTTTGGTGGAGATCAAGCCTATCTAATGGCCCTACAGATTGATCTCTACTAATGAGGACAGAGTCTCATTGGACTTTCGGACTCTGGTCATATATATATATATAAGAAACATTAATTACATAGAAACAAGAATGAATAAATGGCAAAGCCCTCTAGTATCTTTACCAAGAAAGCCCCAGTGACATTTATCATGGCGGCCAGTAGGTGGCGCCAAAATGTATACGGGCCTGGGGTCAGGAAGACCTGAGTTCAAATCCAGCCCCAGCCACTTACTAGCTGCATGTCTGTGGGCAAGTCACTTAACTATGGGAAACCATAAGGAGTCAGTGCACATTCCACTGGGGAGAAGATGCATGCTGGAGAACAGTGCAAGATAACATTGAAAAGGTTAAGTTGGGGACAGACCCTGTGACTTTAGCAGCACCTAGGCAATGGGACAGCTAGATGGCACACTCAATAGAGCACTGGGCTTGGAATCAGAAAGTCTCATCTTAATGAGTTCAAATCTGATCTCAGATACTAGCTGTGTGACCCTGGGCAAGTCACTTCACCCTGTTTGCCTCACCTAGATGGCACAGTGGATAGAGTGCTAGACTTGAAGTCAGGAAGACTCATCTTCATAAATTTAAATCCAGCCTCAGACACTTATTAGCTGTCTGACTATGAATAACCCTGTTTGCCTCAGTGTCATCATTGATAAAATGAGTTGGAGAAGGAAATGGCAAACCGCTCCAATGTTCTTTGCCAAGAAAACCCAAGATGGGGTCATGACGAGTCAAACACAATTGAAAAGACTGAACAACAAAAACAAGAGACATGGCCCTACTTGACCCAAAGCAGTGCTTTACCCTAAGAATCATCTGTATAAATGCATTTGGGGATTGCAAATTAATAGGCCCCACAGAGCAGTGGACTACATCATAGACAGACAATCTATGCGGGAGGCACCCATTTATTCTTTACCCAGGCACAAATCAATGAAGGCTTCTCTTCCTAATAAGACTGTTGGGGTAGTGCCAGGTAGTTCGTAGCAGATATAGTCATTGTTTATTAAATTCCTTGCCAGTTTTCGAGGCCACTTTATAACATGCTGGTTTCATAGACCCCCAAAGTGTTTCAGGAAGAAAAAGAAGTGGCTCCTCAGTGGTATGCTGGTAAATTTTCAACAACAGACTCTACAGAAAAGAAAGTCATCCAAGACACACTTCTAGGTTTAATTTGTGTTATTAATATTTTCTCCATCACTTTCTTGACTCCAGACCCTAAAAGAGAAAACAATAAATCGAGCTCTGATTTGTGGCATTTGTTGATTTCCAATATGTAAATAACTCAACACGAAAATTCTACAATTGGCTTTTTTTTTTTGCTTTTTGGAGGGGGAAAGGCAGAGTAATTAGGGTTAAGTGACTTGCCCAAGGTCATACAGCTAGCAATGTTAAGTCTCTGAGGCTGGATTTGAACTCAGGTCCTCCTGACTCCAGGGCCAGTGCTCTATTCACTGTGCCACCTACCCATCCTACACCTGGCTTTTGAAAGCTGGTTCAAGCTGGCTCCAGCTGACCCTTGCTCCTCCTTTACTTCAGATGCCTGGGTCATCAAATCGTAAGTCCAGAACTAGAGAGTACCTTAGAGGCAGTTTGGTTCAACATCTTCATTTTACAGATGATGATACTGAAGCCCAAGGAGGCTTAATGACTTAGCCCAAGACTTAAATAGATAGTGGGGTAGCTAGATAGAGTGTGGGGCCTGGAGTCAGGAAGACTCCTTTTCCTGAGTTCAAATCTGGTCTCAGATACCTAGTAGCTGTGTGACCTAGGGCAAGTCACGTACTCCTGTTTGCCTCAGTTTCCTTATCTGTAAAATGAGCAAGAGAAGGAAATGGCACACAACTCCAGTATCTTTGCCAAGAAAACCCCAGAAAGCGGTTGCAAGGAGTTAGACACTACTGAAAACAACTAAATAACAAAGATAATAAGCATCAGAAATTGATTGTTGCGCTAGCCACACCAAGAGCGGTGTTATATCTATTCCAAAATATTGCTAGCAGCACCTTTTGTAGTCTTCCACTTTCCAAACACTAGAGGAAACAGAAAATCCGGCAAAGAAAGAATCCAATGTCTGATAGTTCCTGAGCTGTCTCTTTGCATCTACTTTTAGATAGTGTAACCCATTTTTCACTTTCCCTGACAGTGGAAAGAATCTATTTCCTGTGGATATCTGCTGAGGCTTGGATTACTTCATCTGTGTCCATCACTGAATATGCTCTAAACTTTTACTAGCAATAGAATCAATCAATTCAACTCAGTGCAATTCAACAAAATTAGTTGCCTGCTATGTGCATAATGTTGTAAGTTTAAGTTCAGTGGTGAAAATTTAAGGTCTAGGGACCACAGAATGGATACCATAATGACAGTATTAGAATGGAATATAATTATTCTATTAGAAATGCCGTTTCATATATAATCTTGTACTAAGTTATGGAAGTGCTTATTTTATTCCTTAAATAAAACAGTAAATAAATAAAAATTTAAAAAAACAAGAAATGATGAAGTAGGAGAAAAATGGGAAGATTTATATGAATAGTACAGAGTATAATAAGCAGACTCTAAAGAACAATATATACTATGACCATAATAATGTAAATGAGATGATCATTGGGAAGAAGTCAAGGCTCTAAGGAGCTGAAAAATCAAAGACCCACAAGAAGAGATCATGGAAAATACCTCCCTTTTGCTTAGTAGAGACTTGGGGAACTAGGAGGGCAGAATGTCATATCCATTGGCAGATGCTTCCCAGGTGTTTGTGCTTAACCTTTCTTCTTTGTTATATGCCACATAAAAACTTAGCCTCGGTTTCCTCTTCTGTGAAATAGCGATAACTTTGTTTCCTTGTGATTGGAAAGGGAAGGGGGGAAGAAAAGTCTGTGATGCAAAGACAAAAATCATCAATAAAAGCATGTTTTTCTTTTTAAAGAAAGAAGATGACCATCTGCAAATAGATACTTCTTTTAAAAAAATTAATGAGGATTATATTTTAATCTTTTACAGCTGAAAATGGAGGCTCCCATTAGCCATTAGTAGTAGTAGTTTATCTAAATCTTTTAACTGGTTTCCAGAACTCAGAAACCAATCCCTCTATAAAAGAGCTAGGAGTCTGAGAAATTAAACTTGCAATGAGGTACACCTCAAGGTGCTCCCTTGATGCTACTTAGTGCCCAGACCGCTATGCTTATATACAGCCTTAGGCTGTTTTTGAGTAATGTTGGAATGGCGAATTCTGGGAATTTTTTTTTTAAAGGGCATTGTTCACAACCAGGCTAAGTTCATCACTCAATTCTGAAAGGGACAACTGTGGAAACCTCACTTTTTGAATCCCGAAACTTCTTGAGAATGGCATTTTTCTCCCTGTTTCAATGTATTTGTTTGTATTTATCCGAAAACAACACAGTGGTGGCTTATTTCAGTGACAATCAAAACTGAAGTTTCTAAAGGGTCCAGATTCCAGGGAGAGAGAGCTCTATTGTAGTGCTTGGTCCACATGCTTGACTCCTTTGAGAGGAAATTAATGACTTTGGAGACTGACATCTCTGGAGTCCATGAGAAATGGGTAATTTCCTATTTTAGCAAATCAGAAAAAAAAATACCTCTGTGCAATGACTCCTACCTTTGCAAAAAAGAAAGGAAGAAAGAAAAAGAAAGAAAGAAAGAGAAAAAGAAAGAGTTTTTGATTACCTAAATATCTGTTTTGTTCAGCATTGTAATAAATTATTTAACACTAATTAAATGGTCAACATGTTCTAGTTGCACCAGACAGCATATGGAAAGATGGAATCTACATTCAGAGAGCTTATAAATACTGTATTTGCTTTATTATTGTATGTGAGGTGCAGCATAAGAAGTTGGAGCTGAACAGAAACAAGAGGGTGAAGAGGTACAGAAATTCAAAAGCAGTGCTTAGGAGAGCTAAGAGGCTGCGGGTGAGGAAAAAGACAAGAGTGAGAAGGTAACATCTGGAGAGGAATAACAAAAATCCCAGGATTTGAATATTTGAATATTTAAATTTTCTTCCTTTAAAAGACAAGCTTTTCCCAGCTGCCAGGTGGCCAGGGAAACAGTTTCTGGGCAGGTGTGATGAGAACGTCAAATCCACTCCTATTTTTCTCTTAGAAGCAAGGAAGGGATTTTGAGGGGGGAGGAAAACTTGCTTTGGTGTCTTTCTCCAGTCACATCACTTTTTAACCTTTACGATCAGGTAGCCTATGTGAAATGGCTGGGCTTAAAACCTTGCTTTGGAGAGCTGTGAGGAATCTCATTTTGCTTTTGATGACACTGTAGCCATGAGAAGTCACGGCCGAAGAGCCCGACCAGAGTTCTTGAGCTTCTGACTCATGGCCTAATCTAACGCTGCCTCCTGTGAATGTGAATGAAGGAGCCCCTTGTTCCTTCCCAGCTCTGGAGGCATAATGGAATGTTTACATTTGCTGGGGACAGATTGTTTGTTCTTTTCATTATTTGTTATAGTAGAAACCTTTGCTTTTTCTCTCCCCTCCACGCCCCCCCCCCCCCCAAGATGACAGCTGTCTGCTTTGGAAAGGAAACTAACCCAGACTGGTAGAAGTGACCAATCCTTTTGGGCCCTGCTCTATGTAGACTTATCCAACTCATCCATATCAGTAAACTTGTCCTTACAGGGCTAATTTGGGGGGCAAGGTAAACGTGTTTCTCAAGCAAAATAGTCTTTTATGTACATTAAAGCATGCTTAATAAGACTTAAACTTTCCACAGAAGTCCTACATTAGTATCCTACTCTGATGCATTATCGCAGTGTAGCACCACCCCATCTTCACAAGGGTGTCTGCGGATTAACATCCTCTCAGAATGATAGCTCACAAGCCGCCGCTAATGCGTCTACTTTTTCATTACTCCAAAGACTCAATAAGTTTAGTGCAAAGGCACTTAATGAAAGAGCATAGTAAGAAGATGTGCAATGGAATATTACCCCATAAACATAGCGTACACTTTCCCACAAATATACTCACCATCAATGAGGAGGAGAATAAACATCCATAGGGATCATGAGGGGAATGAGGGACTTGCACGTAGGGGACATGTGTGGAGGGTAACTCCAGAGCAGACCTGCACAACTTGAAAACAAGTAGGGGTCAAAATTAAAATAGGCTAAACTTATTCCAACCGCAGATAGGTTTTTAGAGACAGATTGACAATGGTTGGTTGCTGCAGGTCACATGACAAACAGAAGAGAGTGTACAGTGGCAACCTACCCGACATATTACGTGATGGGCACAGTACTGACTAGTAGAATGTGGGTTAACCAAGACATGGACAAAGCACTCGTTACATCTCTACTTTCTTTTAGATCCTCTACATTTTTCTCCGGCTGCCAGAAATCCTTTGGTGAGCCATATGTTGTACAGGCCTGCTCTAGAGAATTCAGAGAGGGGTGATGGACGAGACATATACAATGAGCTGTAGGTTTTAAAATATGGTCAATCTGTGAATTTGTTCTGTATGACCATGCTTATGGGTTACTAGAAAGAGTTTTTCCTCTGTTTTTTGGAGGAGGGAGCACTGAAAGAATGATACTGAAGCAAAAATAAAAAGAGGGGAAAAAAGAAAAAAAAATCAGTGAAATATTTAAAACAAAGCATAGAATAGAGCTGAAGGAGATTCAAGGGGTGCCATAGACAAGAAGGAGAGCTTTGAAACTAAGGTGCTGAATTTATTATATACTTTGGAAAAAGGAAGAAGCTGGATGTAGTGGAGTTCATGTTTTTCATCCCAAACGTTGATATTTGTTGAGATCAGAATAACAAAAAAAAAATTGAACTTGAAAAAAAATTATGCTGGGGCGGCTAGGTGGAACAGTGAATAGAGGACTGGCCCTGGAGTCAGGAGGACCTAAGTGTTCAAATCTGGCCTCAGACACTTACCATAAAAAAAAAAAACACAACTAGCCCTGTGACCTTGGGCAAGTCACTTAACCCCCAATTCCCCTATCTTCCCCCCTCCAAAAAGCAAAAAAACCCAATAATGTTCATGGTGGGGCAACTCACATCTCTGACTGCAAGATGCTATCTGCTGCAGATGGTTTTGAACTGTTCATGGAAAGCTCTATCAAACATGGTATCTCCACTGGGTATGTTGCTCCACTAGGTTCCCCAGGCCACTTCTTTGCCACGTGTGGGAATAATCTTCTAGGTCTGCTTTTCGCTGGATGCAGTGAATCTTTTCAAAACTGGCACAGTAGCATCTCTGCTGTGCCTGCTCTTAATTGGGTTCCGCAGTGTTTCTACTGGGCCTGCAGTTCTTGCCTTGCTGAGTCTTCAAGTATGTTAAGGTATAAAGGGGTCTGCAACCTTCTTTGCTAAGGGCAAACTGAGAGCTCTTCAGTCAGAGTCATTATACTTAGCTAATAAAAGGCAGGCAGAGTACTCCCAGTTTAAAATCAGCTACATCCTTTCAATCCCTATACCTGGTTGGAGAGCAAAGTTTTGTATCCCACATGTCATTATGGAGAGGTCCAGCCTTTCTACAATGGCATGGAGGTGACATTTGTAGAATAGTTGATAATACTGTGGGGCTAAATCAGAGAATGAAAGAATGGAAATGATACAAAATAATTTGGGAAGAATAATTTGAAACCAGGTTATGGAGGACTTTCAATGAGAAGCTAAGGAGTTTGCATTTACTCCTAGAGGCATGGGAAGCTATGTAAATATTTTTGAGCAGGAAAGCAGCATGGTCAGACTGGTATATTAATTTAAGATTATTTTAGCCATTAAATGAAAATTGGAAATCTTACTAAAGATTCAAATACAAGGTAAGGCAACAGTTAGGAGATTATGACAATAGTTCAAGTGAGAGGTGTCAAGCCCTGAACTAGGTTGGGGGTTTTAGGGGTGGAAAGGAGGAGATGAATACAAGAGATGTCATGGCCCTAGAATCAAAATAATTTGGCAATTGATGGGGGTCATGGGGAATGATGGAGGAAGAAGAATCAAAGATTTGGAGCCTAGATGGGAAGGGGGGAGAATAATGGGGTCATAAACAATAATAATTTGGGAGGAGGGATAGATTTATTAGGAGGAGGTGATGAGCACAGTTTGGGGCATGGTGATTTTGAGATGCCATATCTGATCATCCACGTGAATACGTCAGAAGATAGATCAAGCTATAGATGTAGAATTCAAGAAAGAGGATCATGTAGGATATGCCAATTTAGGGGTCATTTGTATCAAGGTGATGGATAAACCCATGGATTAGATCATCAACTAAGAGAAAAGAAGGCCCAGAGAAGAAACTTAAGGAACATCATAGTCTTACAGAGTCCAGGAGGAAGAAGAAGAACCAGTAAAAGAGACAGAGAAGGTACAGTCAGACAGGTAGGAGGAAAACCAAAAGAGAACTATGTTTCAGAAACCAAGGAAGGAGATAAAATCCAAAAGGGGAGGAAGGGCAAATGGTGCTGATTTATAGTCTAAAATCAATGCCATAAAACTTCAGCCTTCTAAATAGAAAGCATTCAAAGTCAATAATATTTCCCTGCTATCAATGACAATACTTCACAGTAGAATTGAGTATGGTGTAAGGGAAAGAGCACCCAATCTACAGTTCCAAGGCCTGACACTTACAAACTGGACAAGTGACAATTGATTTGGTCCAACGTTGGTTTCTTCATTTGCAAATTGGGAATGCTGATCAGACTATTACCTACTTCAGGGGAATATTAATAATTCTACTACCTAGCTCCCCAGATTGTTCTGAAGAAAGCACTTTGTTAATGTTAGAAATATGAGTGATACCATAGCAGTGATTTCTTAGCCCTGCTCCTTACCCATTGTTCAGTATGGCCTTTGAGGAGATATCTCAATAGTACTAAGAGTAGAAAAAAAAATAAAAAGAAAAAAACTAAGAAGAAAACTGACCATTAAAGGATCTATTTTTAAGATTCCACTTGCCTGAATGAAGCTGCCTCATGGAGCTTTTAGCACACCTGATTTAGTAGACTAAATGAATTATGCTCTTACTCTTCAGCGTGAGAATGTTCACATGTATCCAATATTGGGTTATGCTTACCTATCATGTTATTTTAGCAACAGGCACGTAAACAGATCAATTATATGACAAGTGTCACAATAAATTTTTTCATCTTCCAGCCATCCTATTAAGGTCCCGCAGAGAACTCGAATATCTCTCATCACATATAAGATCACTGATCTCTATTGCCCAGATGATAGATGAAAAACCAGACTATTTAAGATGGGGCCATCAGGGCCCTCCAGTTTTGCTAAAATGAGGATTGTCAGTGATTTGTGTCCTGTCTGTTGAGAAGATCTGTGTTATATTGCAGAACATTATAGATTTATTTGGAGAGAGAGTGGCCTCTGTTTGTTTTAGCTTCTTAGCTATTAATCTTGGAACCTCTTGGCACAGGGCCAATGAGGAGCTGGTATCTCATGATTAGATGGGATTGCTAAGAGTAAAAACTTCTCAGTTCTATTCTTGACTCTCCTCTGAACTCGGTGCTAAATGCCAGAGATTCTCTCCGATGCTCAGGGTATGTGATATAAAATATATTACACAATGTGTACAATATAATAACATATAATAGAAATAATAACACTTACATTTCAAAGTTACAAGAAGTAATGGCATCTAAGACCATTTCTTGTGACTGCTTATCTATTTTCCTATTTAAACTCAGGAGAAGCATAGAACATTCTGTACTGGCGGCCCAGTACATGCCTCCCCTAATGCATCTATGCATATGTTTATCATTCAACCAATCATAATTTATCCTGTCCTTAACTTGACCTTGACTGGTAGGTGTCTGACAGTGTCTGCCTACCAAATGTATACCCAAAGAAGAAGAATATGTCTGCACATCATACACAATGTCCTTTGAGCTACTTGCGGTAAAGGGAGTTCTTTAAATTCAAGACCCTGTGAACACATGACACAAAAACAGGAGAAACTGAGCAGAATTGTGAGTGTTACTTTCAATTAACATTTATTAAGTGCCTACTATATGCAGAGCACTGTGCTGGAGTTTTAGACTTAGATATGATATAATCCCTATCCTCATGAACCTACGTGACTTGTAGTTTCTGCATGACCTTGCCTTTAAGGCCCTTCTAGCTCTAAACTCTAGAGCAGTGGTTTTGTGGTTCTCAACCTTCCTAATGCCACAACCCTCTAATACTTGTATGTGGACGTATCTGCATGTGGGAGGTCCCACCTGGAGACAGATAGAGGAGTGATGTCTCGGTTCCTAAGACCATCGGAAATATGTGTTTTCTGATGGTCTTAGGTGACCCCTGTGATCCCTGTGAAAGGGTCATTCGACCCCCAAAGGGCTCACAACCCACAGGTTGAGAACTGCTGGTCTAGAGGCAGTGTGGTGCAATGGAAAATAAGGGATATACAAATCACTTTTGTTTTTAAAAAAACATTTTGGATTTGGAGTCAAAGGCAAAACTTGAAACCAGCTTTGAGACCAGAGTTCTACATACCAGGCCATGGTGCCTCTCACATCCTACATCTCTAACTCACTGCTTGTAACACCATGGACAAGTAACTTCCCCTCTTTGGGCTTCAGTTTCTTCATCTATAAAGTGAAGGAGGTAGGACCTGAAGGCCCCTAAAGTACCTTCTCACTCCAAATCTATAATCTTTACAGCTTGGAAGAGGAATATGTCACATACACAAATATCTAATATATAAAGTAACAGATGGTAAGGAAATCTTTTCCAGTCTTGTCAGTGCTGAATCTACTTTCTGTCTATTGAGTATTTATCTTCTTTTTTTTCCTTTTGGGAGATAGTGACGGTTAAGTGACTTGCCCAGCTACTAAATATCATACTAGATTTGAACTCGGGTCTTCCTGACTCCAGGGCTGATGCTCTATCCACTGAGTCCCCTTCAGTTTTATTTTATAGGGAATGATTTATGTATATGTTTCCATTCGATTAGAACCTGAGCTCCCTGAAAGCAAGGGCTATTTTTCTTTTTACTTTGTATCCCCAGAGCTTAGCACGATGCCTGACAAATAGCACTCAGTAAATCCTGGTTGATTGTTTGACTGATGATACATGCATCAGAGGAGTAAACTAAACGTTATGGTGGGTCTGTGGTCAGAAAGGATTGTTATTGATGGGAGTGGGGTTTGGCATGAATCTGGAAGTATGTCATTAAGGAAACCCTCGTGACAGAGATATTTGGGTTTTATTTTAGAGAGCAGAGTTCAACAGGTAAAGGTTTGAGAGAGGACAATCTGGTCACAAGGAAGAGTGGGAGCCAGTCCATAAAAACAGTAAAGCACAGAGCGTATTCAGAGAATGGAAGGTAGTCCATTTTGATTGAGTGTAGAGTTCATAGATAAGAGTGGTATGAAACAAAAGTAAGCTGGTCACATGTACCAAAATATTCATAGCAGCCAAAGAGTTAAAAAAATTATTTGTCCACAGATTGGGGAAAGGTTGAACTAATTGTGCACACGTACATGATAAAATATTATTTTACTGTTTGTTGTTCAGTCCTTTATGGTCCCATTTGAGGTTTCCTTGGCAAAGATCCTGGAGTGGTTTACCATCTCCTTCTCCAGGTTATTTTACAGATGAGGAAACTGAGACAAGCAAGGTTGAGTGACTTGCCCAGGGTCACACAGCTAGTAAGTGTCTGAGACCAGATTTGAACTCAGGAAGATGAATCTTATTGACAACAAGCCCAGCACTCTGTCTATTGTACCACCTAGCTGGCCCTTATTTTACTTTAAGGAATAACAAATATGAGGAATTAAGAGAAATAGGGACACTTGCATGAACTGATGCTGAGCAAAGAAAGGAGAACAAAATGCACAATGAATAAAATAGTAAAAATTAAGACCACAAAAAGACAACAGAATTCAAATAAAATAAAATGACCAGTATTGGCTCTAGATAACTGTAGGAAATTATTCTGTTCTGTTAAAGGATGATCAATTCTAAGGTAGAATGGCTGTTGCAGTTGCTAAATCAATCAATCAATCAACCAATCATGACCATTTTGCATCACTAATTTTATTATTTTTAATGGAAGGTGCTATGGGAGTAGAGAATGATATTGAGAATTCATTGCTGTTTGAGAACAATATGCTTCACTAAAATGTTATTTTTCAAAAGAAACACAAAGGAGATGCAGTGTGGTATAGTGGGTAGAGAACTGTCCACAAACCCAGGCAGAGCAGAGTTCAAGTCTCATCTTTAACACATGGTGGCTGTGGGACCTGAGGCAAATCATTTAACCTCTCAGTGCTCTTGTCTAGGCAATGATCACAGACTGAGTTGCACTGTTAGAGGGAGCCTCTTCGACTGTGGACTATTAATGAAAGTACAGTTTCAGTGCATAGTCTCAATACTAAAATGAAAAAAGGGGGAGTGATGATAGCAGAGATAGACTTGAATGGTGGGCATTGAACTTTCCTTGGTAACCAGTGGAATGCCCCTAAAAACTTTGGGGCAAAGAAGACACATGACCAAGGAAGGTAGAGGGCTCAATTTCCAGGTGACGAGGGCCAGTCTTCACAATTCATAGCTGTCTAAGCAGTGATGATCATACGGTAACTTCTCTTCCCAAGCTGCAGAAGGCAGGGACAATGTCTTCTTCAACTCTGTCTTCTGCAATCAATCAATATATGTTGAATCAATTAGCCAACTCATTCCTATTGATGTGCAAATGATTGATAACGTTTAATGTGTTACCTCTCCCATGAGCCTTAGTGTTTAAACAGGAGATTAAGCTTCCAAACAAAGCAATGACTGAAGGTCTAACTAGGAAATTCCAAATGTCCCCAAACCCACTAGGGGAGAGATATTTTAGGAGAAGAGAGGGACCTTATTTATGCTCTAGAAGGTCACAAGAGAAAATGGGTCAAAACCAGATGGAAATAATAGAATTATAGGATATACAAACCTCCCAGGGTTGTTAAGAGGATCAAACAAGATAATTGTAAAGGGCTCTGCACAGTGCCTAGCACATGGTTAGTGAAATGTTAACTATTATTATTTTCATTATTATTATTATTCTTAAAGAACAATAATTGCAGCAAGTCACAAAGCATACAAGGACAAAAGAACCAGGACAAAATAATTACTGAATAGGTGAGCAATGAAGATGGTCAAAATTTCTGGCAAATAGAAATTGAGTGTAAGGGTAAATAGGTAATGAGGATTTTATTAACTAAAGCAAAGGGTTGATTCTGCCAAAAATCATAGCTTCATAGATTTTTAAAAATTTTTAAATTGATTATATTTTTTATTTATGGAATAAAACAAGCATTTCCATAATATAGTATAATAAAATGATGTTTGCACAAGAAATTGTGAATCTACTATTTACTACTTGCTGTTTCTTTTAAATACATAATAAAGTTATCATGCAAATTTTTTCTTCCCTCCCCCTAATGATGGCTACCATTAGACACAAATATATGTGTGTGTATATATATATATATATATATACATATATATATAGGGGTGTGTGTACACACACACATATGTAAAATCATTCTATACATATATACTATATAGAATGTATAGAGGTATACATGCTATACTATACTCTATATATACTATATACATATATATGTAAAATAATTCAATATATGCTTTTATTTATCAGTTCTTTCTCTGGATGCAGATAGTGTCTTCCTTCCTTTATCTTTTGTGGTTAATTTGGGCACTTATAATAGAAGAGAATCTTAAAGTTGGAAGGGCACTCAATGGCTATTTAGTCCAGTGGTGGCAAACTCAAATAGATGGATGCCTGCAACCTGCATATTGACTTAGAAAACCACAGATGAACATTATCTATGTTGTATTGTATTTTTAGTTATTTTGTTAAACATTTCCCAATTACATTTTAATCTGATGTGAAAAGCAATGGATAGCTTTGTGTGGCACAAACAGGGTTCTGAGTTTGATATCACTTCAACCCCTACCTAAAATGCAAATTCTCTCTTTAGCATTCTTGCAAACAGTCTTTTATCCTCTGCTTGAAGTGAGGGGACCTCACCACCTTAAAGGTATCCCATCCTTGTTAAGTATTTCCTTGTGTTAAACCAACATCTGCCTCCCTGAAACTTCCAAACATGCCTCCTAGTTCTTTGCTTTGAAGCCAAGCAGGAAAAGTCAAATCCATCTTCCATATAGCAACTTTTTCATATATTAAAAGGTTGCAACCATATCCCCTGTAAGTTTTCTCTCCTCCAACTAAACATTCCCAGTTCCTTCCCCCAATATTTATGCAGTATGATTTTAAGGTTCACTATCACCCTGGTTGTCCCCTTGATGACACTATCTGACTTGTCCATGTCCTTGTAAAATATAGTGATCAAATCTAAACAAAATACAAGGTGTCCCAAAAGTCTTAGTGCAGTTCTAAGCCATTAGTCTCCATCTATTCAATCTTAAACACTCCACTAAGATTTTTGAGACATACTGTACTCCAGATGTGGTCTGGTCAAGAAAGAATAAAGCAACACCATCACCTTCCTTGCTCTATATGCCATTCATTGCTTTTGTCTGACAGATCAAATCACTGACATATATTATTGATTCCATTGAGAATCCCTTCTTTATCACATTAAATGCATTCTAACTGCATCTTCCTCATCTTCTACTTATCTAATTGATTTCAGGGCCCAAATGTAGGACCTTACTCTCATTTTTGTTAAATTTCCTCTTCTTCCACTAGAGGTCCAGCTCTGATGCCTCATCCAGGGAAGTGTATATAACTCTGGGTTCTAGAACACTGTACTAATGAAAGGCTGATTCCATTAGATTCTAACAAGGCAGAATGACTTTCAGTTTCATGAGAGTCTTCATGCCTGACATTCAAGAACCAGCCTAGTGGAATTCAGAGAGATGGATAATCAGAGAGTGTACCACCAGGTGGATGTTTTTCACCCACAGAAACCCATAAAAATGGCAGGGTTGCAATCTACATGCATAATCAGATTAATTATACTGATGAAAATTCAGATCCCTGAGGCATTAAATAAATTTCAACCTATTGACTTTATCCCACAACTTTAGCCTTGTTGTTGGTGGTGGTTTTTCTCCATTCCTACATTCAGTGAATTAGCTATTCATTCTAGTTTAGTGTTGTCTATAAATATAATAACCACACCATGCAATGTAATGGAAAGAACCCTGATATTACAGTCAAAATTCCTGCATTCCAGTTCCCATTCTGAATTTTATTAGCAGTGTGACCCTGACCCATGAGCATCCTCAATTTCCTTATTTCCAAAATGGGCATAATAATATTGGGTTTTTCACTGCCAGAGGTCAACTTTGCAGGTGTTTTATAGAGCGGATTGCTCTTCAAGTACAGGTTGTACTAGATAGCCTCTGAGGTCCTTTCCATCTCTGAGATTCCATAAGACTTGGGTCATCTACCTCCTACCTGGGTCATTGATAGGCATCAGAGCATTTCAAAGTCAGGACTTAAGTGGCCATCTAATCCAATTCATGCCTGACAAAGAATTCCCTCTTCAGCATGTTCCACCTACAAGTCATCATCCAATTTTTAATTGTAGGTCTTCCACTACTTTTCAAGGCAGTGCACTTAACTGTTGTATAGCTCTAGTTTTTAGAAAATTTGTCCTGACATTAAGCTTCAATTTGCCTCTTTATAACTTTCACTCATTGCTCTTAGTTCTCTCGTATGTAGCTGAGCAAAACAAGTCTAATCCCTCTTTCCTGTGATGACAGCATTCCAAAGACTGAAAGATATGTTACCCCAAGTTCTTTTGACCAATCTTCATATAGCCTAAATCCAAGGCCGTTGGCCATTCTGGTTGCCCTGCTTTGAACATACTTCACTGCATCAATATTTTTCTGAAATGTGGTACTTCAAACTAAGCAAAATATTCTATATGCTGTGTCTAGAGCGAAGTACAACAGGGTTGTCATTCCCTTATTCCTGGATGCCATATCACACTGTTGATTCATGTTTAGCTCACAGTCTACTAAAGCCCCACCCCCAATCTTTTTTTTTGATGAAAGGCTATTTAGACATGCCTCATCCATTTGATACTTGTGAAATTGATTATTTGAACCCAAGGCTAAGATTTTACATATATCTCCATTAAATTTCATCTTATTTTAGTTGACTTAATGTTGACCTGCCAATATCTTGTTGAATCCTGACAGGTCATCCAGTGTGACAGCTCATCTTTGTAGCTTTGTGTCATCTGCAAATGTGATAAACCTGACATTTGTACTTGATACAAGTCATTCAAAAAAATGTTAGAGCCAAGGACAGAACTCTGGAACTCTTCTTGGAGATCTTTCAAGTCGACATAAATCCACTAACAAATTATTATTTGAGTCTATCTATTCAAACTATCCAAAATTCAACTAATTGTGTTATTATTTAGCCTACATTTCTCTCATAAGGATAGCATGAAAAACTCTATCAAATGCTTTGCTAAAACCTGGGCGGACTATTTTTTCTCATCCCTAGATCTATAATTCTAATGACCTTGTCAGAAAAAATAAGGTGAGTATGGCCATGTTAGCTCTCTGTGCTTATTGCTTCCTTTTCTAGGTGTTCACTGACCATTCCAGTGTCATAGAACTGAAAAGTACTTTGTGGATTATGGTGTAAGGTATAAGAAAATGGAAAAGGTGGAGGGGACAGGTTATGAAAAACTTCTAATACAAAAAAAAAAAAAGAAGATTTTATAATTGATCCTAGAAGTGATATGGAGATACTGGAGGTGATTGAGTAAGGGAGTGACATGGTCAAATCTCTGCTTTAGGACAATCACTTTGACAGCTGAGGGGAAGATGGATTGGACTGAGGTAGGGACTTGTTATTTCAATAATACATGCATGAGCAGATAAGGGCTTACACTTGGATGGAGGCATTGTCAGAGGGGTGAAGGTGGAATATTTGGAAAATATTATGAAAGTAAAATCAACAAGCTTTGGCAATGGATTGGATATGAGGTGAGGGGTGTGAAAGAGAGGGAAGAATTGAAGATGATGCTAGATTGTGAGCCTGGGTGACTGGGAGGATAGTGGTGCCTTCCATAGTAAGAGAGAAGTTTGGAAGGGAATTATAAGTGCCATGCAAACCCAGAAGAGAGCATCAAGGAGGAAAGAGTGATCAACAGCATCGAAGGCTGCAGAGAGGCTAAGAAGGATAAAGAATGGGAAAAGGCCATTAGATTTACCAGTTAAGAGATCCCAGGTCCATGTGAAGAGTGACCCAGTTCAGCACATCAGTAGTTTCCCTGATCACACCCTTTACAGTAACAATTTAGAACTACTGAGACAGTAGGTGGTACAGTGGGTAAAGTCTTAGACCTTAACTCAGGAAGACCTGAGTTCAATATGGTCCCAGATACTTAAGAGATGTGTGAGCCTAAGCAAGGCACTTAACCTCTGCCTCACTTTTCTTATCTGTAAAATGGGGTTAATAATGACACCTACCTCACAGGGTTCTTGAGAGGATAAAATGAGAAAATATTTGTAAAATACTTAGCAAATATTAAAGTACTCTGTAAGTGCTAACTATTATTCTTATTATTTCAGTATTTTAAAAAGATACTTTGCAACCTACAAAGTGGACAATCTTTGTCAGATCATTTCAGCTCCCTGGGCCTCAGTCTGTTCATCTGTAAAAATGAAATATTGCCCAGATCATTTCTAAGGCCAAATCCACTTAGCATTATGTGGTTCTTTGGTTTTATGAGTTGTCTGAACTGAGACCTGGAAAGTTACTGGTAAACACTAACACTGAGCCAGAGAAAGAGGGGTCCTATCTAGAAGCTAATCTCAAAGAATAAATTATTTGTTTGGAGAGAGAATAGAGCCAAGTTTCTGAAGGCTTTACATGACATGCCTGTACCCTGTCATATACAGCCTATAAAAGCCAGGAAATACCTAATGAGATTTGGAGAGGGTACACTCAGTGATCACTTTAGAACCCAAATGGATATCATAGCTTTGTTTGTCCAGGGAAAGAAATTTAAAATAAGATTTCAGTTTTAACACATTACATAAGGGATAAATTTTGGAATTAATAAGTAATAATAATAGTTGAGATTTATATAGCATTTCAATCTATGCAAAGAACTTTGCATACATTATCTCATGTGAACTCCAAAACTGTCCTGTGAAGAACGAATAATTTTACACATGAGAAATTGGACCTCAGAGAAGTTAAGTGTCTTGACTGTGGTCACACAGCAAGAAAATATCAGAAGATGGATGTCAGCCCAGATTTTCCTGATTCCAATGCCAGCTTAGTACTCTATCCATGAGGTGCCCTAACTACGCAGTTGCTTAGAAGGGTAGTTTGATAAAAAAAAATAAAACATCCTTCTTGAACAGTAATCTAATTATTTTTAACATCTTGTCACACTTACCTTCAGCTGAGAACTACATTAAACTAGAAAGACATTTTCTTTAAAAAATTCCTTCAGAAAAAAAAGGCATTTGAAAAATGGAACAAAGAAGTAAATAAATAATCTTCATTTACAAATCCACCTCCACTGGGCATTGGATCAAGCAAATTAGATCAAGAGAACCCTTGTCCTTTAGGAGCACATAATTCAGAAAATCAAAGAGGACAAATTTAGACTCCTGTTTTTTGCCCTCTGGGTTAACCTTCAAGAGGGATTAACAGGAGGAGGAAGAGATGGTTTGGCAATCTATCTAGGAACAGGAGGTGGTTCCATATGGGCAGAAAGCAAAGGAGAATATAGAAAAGTAGATGTGTTTCAACCTCTTCCCATAACTATTCACACTTTGCTCCTATCTGGTAAATAAGCATAAAAATTTACCATCCAAGTTTTTTTTTGAAGCACCCTCTTCTCCACATAGGAAGTATAGAGATTATAAAAATAAATCAAATCAGTGTTATTTGCACAGATTATTGTCTTCCTTGCACAAATCATTTTTCATATATTACCCATACAATTGTTGATTTTCTACTTAATTAATTCTTTGAAAAGCTCCCTTCCAGTCATCTTCCTCCTTGACTTCTATTTGTGATTGGACACAGCTTACTTTGAGAAAGTAACCTTTTCTGTAGTTTTTTGAGCATTAAACTATTCTAATTCTTCTCCTACCCTTCTAATCATTTTTCCCCATAGAATTACAGACTTGGAATAGGAAGGGACCTTGGAGGGGTCTGCTAGTATAAACCCCTCATTTCACAAGTGAAAAAGCTAAGGAGGTTAAGTGATTTGTCCAAGGTCATTCAGGTTATTACTTGTATGGCAGCCAAGGCTTGAACTCAGGTCCTTTTGACTCCAAACCTAAGATTTTTTTTGGTCTTCTCTGGAGTCTCTTCTTTCTCCTACCACTTAGCTACAGTCATACACCAAAGCCCAATTACAAAAGAAAATATGATTCAGAGCTAGAAAGAATTGAGTCCAAGAACTCATTTTACAGGGAAGAGAATTGGCTATATGCCAAGTACTGTGCTAAGGGTTTTATGTATATTACCTCATCTGATCCTCGCAAAATCCCTGTAAGGTAGATTCCCATTTTACACTTGAGGAAACTGAAGGGAAAATGTTAAGTGACTTTCCCAGGGTCACATCATAGTAAGTCTCTGAGGCTGCAGGATATGAATTTGGCCCTTTCTTCAATATACTACCCTGCTCCTGTTCTATTCTCTCTTTACACTCAATCCATCAGATGCTGCATCCCCTCTCCAGTGTCTATAGCTGAATACCATTACAGGAATGGGAAATAAGGAAGAGTTTAAATGGTACGATTCAGACAGGCAACTACTCTATGTTGGATCTGACCATACTATGATCATGTGTTTAATCCTCCAATTCTGTGCAAGTTCTATGTGGGTCCAAGAGTAGCACAAACCCACAACCTAAACCATACTCCCACCACTCAGCACAATGCCTACCGACATAAGAAAATAAAGACGCAGTATGGTTCTTTTGCAGCTTCATCCTCTGTACACTTCACTCACTACACCCACTCCAGTTCTTCTGCTTCCAAGCATTTGATTCAGCGCCAACATGGAAGAGTTCATCAGGCAATATAACCCTACTATGGTGTAAGCTCTATGAGAGCAGAGATGAATGAATTGAAGCCTTTCCTGGGAGTTTGTAGCTCTAGCAACTTGATTCCATTCTAGGGATTTAGAATGAGGCATTCTTTTTATAGTTCAACAGTTCTGCATACTCAGATAAGATTAACTGAGGGGTAGGGCATTGGTATAGTTCCCATAAAATGACTCACCATCTTTCCTTTAGAACTCAGTTTGCCCTCAGCTAAATGAGAGCACCACAGTTTTCTGAGAATATGTCCTATTTGTAGACAGAATGGCTAAAATGTTTTTATATTGAACCCTGATGCCTTTCCCACTTCTAGACATTAAGATTAAGCATCCCTTTCCCTAATGAATCGAGGTCTGGAAGAGGAATCGATCTATTCTCTGAAGGCATTTTGGGTGGGATTAGTCAATTCCCATCTCATGGAATTTGAGAATTGGACAGGGAAGGGAGAAATTAAGGAAACATTTCTTAAACATCTGCTATGTACGAGGCACATGCGAAGTGCTTTACAAATATTGTCTAACAACTAGGGATGTGATGAGGCAATATCAAACAGGCTTGTAAGAGTTAATTGTTAAATTTTTGGTATGAGCATTTATGCCTCAGAAATTGGCAAAGAATACAAATGAGGGCTTGATTTATTATTCTACTTATTTTCTAGATTTAAAAAAGTGATGGGGAAAATATTAACAATGCAGATTAAACATTAAAGTATGTGTATACATTTTTTTTCACCCAGAAGAACAGTTGTTAAACATTTGCCTGGGTGGAAGGGACCCTCCTCAGTACTTAGCTAGTCCACATCCTACCTGAAAAGAATCCCCACTATAATATAGCCACCAAATGGTCATCCAGACTCTGCCTGAAAGCTTCTGAGGAGGTGGCAGATGCTTCTACAAGCCTTTCAAGGAGGGGGAAGACACCACCTCTCCAGGAAGCCCAACCCACTTAGAGTTCTAACTGTTAGGAGTTTTTAATGACACCAAGCCTAAATAGTCACTTGTAGGCATTATTCCCAATTCTGCCCTCTGGAACCAGACAGAACGAGTCTAATTACTCCTCTGGAGGACGCTCTTTCAAATGCTTGAACACAACTATCATGTCTTCTCCACCCCCACTCCTCACCCCCTCCAACTTTATTTTCAGGCTAAGCATGCCCATTTCCTTCAATGAATCTTCATACAAATCAAGGTCCTTCACCGCCCTGGTTGTCTTCCAGACACTTTCCAATTTATTAATGTCCTTCTTAAATCGTGGTGCCCAAAATTAAACATGATATTCCATATGAAGTCTGAGGAAGGTAGAGTACAGTGGGACTATCACCTTCCTACTTCTAGATTCCCTTTTAATGCAGCTCAAGGTCAAATTAGCTTTTTTGCCTGCTATACCAGACTGCTGACTCATATTGAGCTTACAATCCACTGAAATCCTTAGATCTCTTTCTCATCTAAAGTTCTGTTCCCAGCAGATCCTAAAGTATGCATTTCTTTTAGGCTTGCCTGTAATTTTCCCTAGTCAGCTACCCAAAAGGAGAAAGTAAAAGACCTCTCTCAGGTTGATCAGGGCTGTAGCAGAATACTTTCCTTATCATATCATTACTCCTTTGCTCAAGAACCTACAATTACTCCCCACTACGTACTCCAGGATGCACATTATGACTTTTGTCAGACTTTCAACAATCCCTATAACTACCTCATCCTATCTATTTAACTTCCCTTCCCAGCCAGGCTCATCTCCTTACTGCCTTTCCCCATCTCTACCTCTTTGACACCTAAAAGTGTTTTCACATATATTATTTCATTTGAGGCTTATGTCAACACTGCAAGGCAGAAACTGTCATTATTCCATTTTGCAGATGTAAAAATTGAGGCTCAGAGTTTAACACCAACTCAGTTCTTCATTCTTTCATTCTTTTATTCATTCAATTTCACTTCTCACCTCCATATTTTTAGAATCTCATTTTCCTCAGAGTTCAGCTCAAGTATGACCTTCCATATGAGGCCCTTTCTAATTTCCTTAACTGCTAGTATCTCCCCTTAAAAACTAACTTGTATTTATTTTTCATATATTTTGCATTTCTCTATCAATTTTGTCTTTCATATGTGGATGGTTAGGCTATAGATTTCTTCCAGGAGGCTCTGAAATGCTATGGCTCTTGATGCAATCAGAACAATATCATCTGCAAACAAGAGTTCCTGAAAGACCTCACCATCCATAGGGAATCCTTCATCTTAGACTCTGTACCGTATTTCCTTCATTATAGAGATGAGCACCTTTGGTGAGCATACATCTGTCCCACCCTGATTTATGCCTCACCAGATATTTATGTTCTGGGGGTTATTGAGCACAGTTATTTCAGTTGATATATCTTTCAAGGAATCTGGGATGATGATGATGTATGGGTATGAGATGATCTGTTTAAAAGATACTGTAACATAGCATTTTATTCTGTTGAACTGTCTTTGCAGACAAGAATTGTCTGGCACGATTTTTGTGTATCAGGGAGCCTAGTACAGTACTGAGTATTTAAAACGGAGCTCATTAACTCCCAGCTGGTTGATTAATTACTCCTATGAATTTTATCTTTAGTGCTTAGAAACAAACAATCAGTGACTCCCCTCACAACACAAGAACACAAGAGAAGCCTTCCTCTTTAAGCAGATGGCATCAACCTGTGGTTTGTTTTTTTTTTAAATCTAGGGTCTATCTGCTGTCTGTTCATGCTCCTGTGAGTATAATGAGGGGATGACTGGGCTGTCTCCCTGCATATGCAATGCAGGTTTATTACAGGATACTAGAAAGTGTCTGTTCTTTGCCATTCGTAAACAAACAGTGAGTCACTGGCTGAAACATGATAGAAAATAAGATTACTGAGCATTTATACATAAACAAGTTTGTTTCCTCTAGCCATGACAATGATTCATTTTGAGCAAAGGGTGAGAATTTCTATTCCCACCCGACCTAACCTGTATTTTCTTGTGTTTTCTGTCCACTTCTCCCAGGCCACTCAGGGTAAACAGCTTCTTAGAGAGATTGTTCAGGAAGGCGAGTATCTGATTATTTTTAATAGGTTTTTAAACTGGTACATCTTAACACTTGGGGTCCTGTTTGATGTTGCTCCCCTCCTCCCTCCATTTATTTTTGCCATGAAAACTTGAGCTGCAAAGTTTCTTATCACTGTTCACTCTGTCAGTCTTAGTCGAGGTAATGATGCCTGGCTAGCCTCCAGTGTGGTCAGCGTACGAACAGGACAGTTGTGTGAGAGTAATGGAAGTTATTCAGTGGCCTATGAGCTACCAGGAATGCCAGTGTCCCTACATTTTTAGAACCTTAGAGCTGGAAGAGATCTTTAGGTTCAGCTAGTCAAACACTTTCCCCTTAGAGATGTAGAAACAGCTCATAGAAGTGAACTGATTTGTTCAAGGTGAAGGAGGTAAATAATAGTAGAGCCAAGTCCAGAAATCAGGTCTCCAAACCTGCAAGCTTATTTTCTTTATTCTCCCTCCTTCTTTATTACACATTAGTACATTTAAGAATATAAATTCTGAATCCCCAAACTAAACTTTATCAATGAACTAATTTCCACACTGCCTCTCTAGATGAACACTTCTAGCATTTTGCCTTGATCTCTTCCTTTGTACTCATCTGCCTCCCTCTTGTGTAATAGCCTTTTTTCTATGTTAGAAAGTAAGTTCTCTGAGGGCAGGGCCTGAATTGAATCTAGTACTATGCCTTTCCCATAATTGAAACTTGATAAATAAATGTTTGTTGGATTGAACTGAATTTGAATTGTACCTCCCTTTCTACAACTCTCTGGCTTGGACTAGAAATGTTGACAAATTAGTCAGGTTCCCTTAATATAGCCTTATGCCATCTCAAGGGGAAGACCAAAGATGGCCCTCTCTGAGAGGCAAAATAGTAGAGAAAGGCGCACAGGTCCAAGTTCTGGTTCTTCATTTGCCACCTGAATGACTGTAGACAAATCATTATACCTCTCTTGGCTTCAGTTTCCTCATTTGTAAAACTGAGAGGGTTGGAGTGGTTGACCTCTAAGGAGCTTAACAGCTCTAAATATATGATTCTATGTACCACATTTAGCCATGAAACTAACCATAACTAGGTAAAGAGATTTTTTTCCCCTCTCTCTCAATTATTTTTCCCGTCACAAACCTGTGGAAATAGCAAGTTTCCTATGGTTAGAGGAGAAGAGAGAGATGATAAGGGAAGAAAAATACTTTGTGTTGTGACCCCATATGGAGTTGGGACCCACAGTTTAAGAAGCACAGAAGGTATCATGAGTGGAATAAGTTTAAGAAGCCCTGTAAGTTTAAAGTATGATCATAATAATTAGATATATCCCAAAGTGAAATGGGTAGTCTCTGGAGTTAATGGGTTTCCTGTCATTGGACATCTTCAAGGCACATCTGAACGACCCGTTGGAAGATATATTAGAGAGAAGAATATTTTTCAGGTGGGGGATAAACTAGGTGGCCACTGAGGTCCTTTCCAATTCTAAAATTCTGTGGTACTTCTGTTCAAATGGGGCATCTAGGGGGCACAGTGAATAAAACACCAGTCCTGGAATCATGAATGCTCCTCTTTGCAAATTAAATCTGCCCTCAGACACATACTAGCTATGTGACCCTGGGCAAGTCACTTAACCCTATTTGCCTCAGTTCCTCATCTGTAAAATGAGCCGGAGAAGGAAATGGCAGACCCCTCCAGGATCTTTGCCAAGAAAACCCCAAATGGGGTCACAAAGAGTTGGACATGACTGAGCAACAAAAATTATTCAAATACTTAACTATTTTATAGCATGATTTTTTTTTTCTTTCCTCCATTGAGCTGTAGAGCATGAGCTTTGGCATTAGCTCATTATCAAAGGTGGAGTCAGAAGACTTCATTTAAAGTGCTACTTTTATTTGCTACATTGGACCTCGGACATCTTGCTTAATATCTTTGGGTTTCAGTTTCTTTTTTTTGTTTGTTTGTTTATTTTTTTATTTTTTGGTTTACATCATTGATTTCCACAAGATTTTGAGTTACAAATTTTCTCCCCATCTTACCCTTAGGGTTTCAGTTTCTTTATCTGTAAAATGAGCTCTAATGATGACAGACCACCCTTAGAGAGGTTCCTTCTAGAACAAAGTTAGAAAAATCAAAACTTAAAAAAAATACTGGCCACAGAACAACATATTAGTAAGAAGTAACCTGCTTCTATGATAAAATACCAACCAAGTTAGTCAAATGCCAGCTAGTTGGCAATCCTATCCTATAGTGGGGTATAGGTCTGTGGAAAGGGTTTATACTCTTGAACCAGCCCAGGAAGATTTCCCAATTTTCCCAAGGGTTCTGGTTCTAAGAACAGGATCTACTTTTCTTGGGGAGAGATGAGGGGAATGGGTTTGGATTAGACTACTCTACTTCCTTCCCCCACACTAAGGAAATAAGCATTCTCTCCCATCTCTGTCTGGATATGAATTTGGCCCCCTGACAGAATCCAGGATTCTTGCCAGCTATTTCCAACTGGGTATTCCATCCTTCCTTCTACCCTGTCAAAGTTTAAAACATTTCCCTGGAGGTATTAGTGACTGTGTTTGCATTACTTTGTAGTTAAAACAGCTGTTCCCCCCAAGCCCCCAGTAGGAGAATCCAGCAGGGTTGTAGGGGTTATGTGCTCTTGGTCTGCTTCTTTCTTCCCTTAGTATTTGGTCTGAGGTTCACATTATAAGGATCAACCATGGCCTCATCAACTAGGAAATAGCAGTTCTTATTACTTTTCTTAACTCTCTCAGACTCTGAGTTATAGTCTTGATTAGAAGGAGGAGGGATTCTGAACATTACATGAATGGTCTGAAGATTACTATTGTAAGCAAAGTACTTTGTAAATCAGAGAGCTACGGAAATTAGTTTTAACCCAGCAGTTTAAGGCAGAGAGAGAAGGAGAGGTCTAGAAATATAGGATTATTGTACTAAAATCCCAAGCTCTGGCTTGATGAAACTAAGAACAAATTTTAAGTTTGAACATGAGACTTTCACTCTGCCAGAAAGTTGCTATGACCTAAAACCTGGAAACAGAAGGTGTCAAGTAGACTATCACTGATGGGGGCTTATAGAATGGAAAGCTTCTGTTATTTCTGTCAAGGATTGAAACCAGATCTGCTCACTAATCTTCAGAGAAAAAATACAAAACAAAACAAAATTAAAAATTGCATGCTTTCTCTGAGTCTGAAGTTTTTACTTAGCTTTTCATCCAAAGAAAATACAATGAAGTAATTGCACTTTACAAATACAACCTACTCTACAAAGTGAGTGACTGACAGGTGTTACTTTCACCATTAGATAATAGATCAAGGACCATAATAGACCAAGATACTCTTACTATAAAGAGATGAGCTACTTTTCCCAGTATTTTGTTATCACATTTACTCAGGCTCTTGTTTTGTAAAGTCCTATACTTGGAGGCTAATTTCAGAGTGCTCCATCTTCTGGAAATAATCTAATCTCTTGGGAATGAGAGAGATGTCCAGTTTTAGGGAAATAGGGAGCTTTTCCCAAATAGGGAGCCTGCCTTTCTGTGCTTCTCTCACACAGATCTAACTGGTTTGTGGGAAAAAAGCTCAAGTGACATTGTGACCATAGGCTGTAAACTGAATCCTCAAGATCTGTCCTTGTTTGTAAATCCTAGTACTTGGAGGAAGTCTTTGTGATTATATGATCAAAGGGAGAAAAAAAAAATCCCTTTGCTTTTTATGGTGACTAAGAGAAGAATTTTGATATAAAATTTTCCATTACTCTTTTTCATATGCTTCTTTGTGGAATACATACAGAAACACACACGCGAATTATCCTCCACTTCCTCTTGTCTGATTTTGTTTTAAAAGTATGTTAGCTTTTATTCTAAAGGATTAAATTTTAATAATTTTTAAAGAAAGAAAATATAGTAATGTTTTCCATAAGGCCTTCATTAATTATCTGGAAACTTCAGTTTGTGCTTCAAAAAAGATCAATTAATTTTGAGTTGTTTTGAATGTAGGCTGACAATGAAGTGTTTGAATATACCTGTAATCCAGAGAAATGGTGACAGTAATTGGCTTCTTAAATTTCTTCTCTTTCTCCAGTGCTGTATTTCAACACAATAAGAGAATACAAAATTCATTTTCAATTTTAAAAAAAGTCACTGTGATCCTCCTGTATTAGTCATGTATTTGGAAAATGCAACTTCTGAAACCTCAGTTCTAACCTACATGACTATAAAGACAGAAAAAAGCAAAAGAACAGGGATGTTCTGATCCTTTCTCCTTCTGGTTTTGCTTTTCTTTTGTAGCAACTTATTGTCATCCAGCTCCTAGGAAGCAAAGCATCATGCAATTAAGGGAAACCATTGTTACAGATAGAATGACTTTAAAAAAAGAAAATTGAGTCCCAAACTCCAAAACTGAATGGGTCTTTTAATGGAATGCATCCGAACTGTGTTCTTCCCTTTTTTTCCTTTTAAACAGTTCTATTCTTTTAAAGTTCAAAAGACTCATGATTTCTTCACAGAAGGTACTGTGTCTATTGATACATATTGTGACTGCTCCATGCCTCACTTTTTCTGAGTTACTACGAAGAAAAATGCCTTATCATTTGGTGGACCAAGCCCCTTTGAGTCTAGCTAGGCTGGTTCATAGATATTTTATCTATAGCCAGGCCTACAACTCAAAATTTTATTCAACTTCCTTGAAAGATCTGCCTGAACAAGCTATGGTATATGAATGTAATGGAATACTATTGTGCTATAAGAAATGGGAAGGAGACAGACTTCATAATTACCTGGAGAGGCTTATACGGACTGATGCTAAGTGAGAAGAGCAGAACCAGGCAAAACCTGTACACAATCACAGACACATCGTACATATGATGACCAACCTTGATAAACTGGACTATCCTCA
>CM053591.1:70701188-70720073 GCA_028646515.1 Pseudochirops corinnae
GGGAGGGGAGAAAATCTGAAACTCAAGTGATTGTGGAACTGAATCTTGTAAATAAAAAGTAAATGAGAAAAAAAAAAAAGAATCATTCAAAAAAAAAAAAAGAAAGAAAGATCTGCCTGAATTTGTGCTTTGCTGGCCTAAATTTGAAAATCTAAGGTCCCTAAATTTCTCTGATAAAGGTCTCATTTCTAAAATATACAGGGAAGTGAGCCAAATTTATAAGTAAGTGCCATTCCTCAAATGAAAAATGATCCAAGGATATTAACAGACCTTTTTCAGAAGAAATCAAAACTATTAATAATCACACACACACACACACACACACACACACCTCTAAAAATCACCATTAAATAGAGTAATGCAAAGTAAAACAACTCTGAGATACCACCTCACACCTATCAGATTGACTAACATGACAGAAAAGAAAAATGACCAATGCTGGAGGACACAAGGGAAAATAGGTCGACTAATACACTGCTGGTGAAGTTGTGAACTGGTCCAATTGTTCTGAAGAACTATTTGAAACTCAGCCTAAAGACTTATACAGTTGGGAATACCCTTTGATGCAGTAAGACCACTACTAGGTCTGTGCCCCAAAGAGATCAAAGAGAAAGGAAAAAGACCAATATATACTAAAATATTTACAGCAGCTCTTTTTGTGGTGGCAAAGAATTGGAAATTGAGGGGATGCCCATCAATTAGGGAATGACTGAACAGGTTGTGACATGTGATTGTGACGGAATACTCTTGTGCTATAAGAAATGATAAACAGAATAGTTTCAGAAAACTTACATGGAAAGACTGACATGAACTGATGCAAAGTAAAGGAGCAGAACCAGGGGAAGCTGTGCACAGTCACCATATTGCAATGATGATCAACTCTTAATGACTTTGCTCCTCTGATCAAGACTATGATCCAAGACAAATACAAAGAAACCATGATGAAAAATGGTATTCACCTCCCAGAGAGAAAACGGATGAACTCATAATGCATACTTTTTGCATTGCCTTTATTTTTCTGTTGTTGTTGAAGATGTTTTCTTTTGTAACATTTCCGTGGCTAATATGGAAATGTTTTGCATGATTTCACATATATATAATCGATATATTACTTGCCTTCTCAAGGGTTAGGGGAGGGAAAGGAGGGAAGGAAAGAATCTGGAACTCAAAATTTAAAATAAATGAATTATTAAAATCTCAAATATAATTAAGAAATATTTAATGAAATAAACAAAGAATGTGTTTTTAAAAAGGACACAAAGGGGGGAAGGAGAGGGATACAATAGAGAACAGATTGGGGGAAGGGGTATTCAGTATCCTTGCCATATTGGGATGGGGAGCAGGGGAGAGACAGGGAGAAAATTTGTAACTCAAAATCTTGTGGAAATGAATGTTGAAAACTAAAATAAATAAATACATTTTTAAAAATTTTAAAGGTAAAAAATAAAAAAGGATACAAGGTCCCCTCCCTAAATATAAGGCATCAGAGAAAGCCTGGGGTTCACATTTCACACTGTGCTATATTTGCAAACTACTCATTTCATACAGTTTTATCTGAGAGAGGTGATAGGTACTGGTATAGTTATGGGTAGCATGATAAAGTGGAAAAACTACTAATCTTGGTTTCACCTTCTGGCTTTGCCATCCACTAGCTGTGTGATCTCAAGCAAGTCATTTAACTATCTGAGTCTTACTTTCTTTCTACATAAAATACATAAATGTACAAAACTGCATTTGCATTACCTGCTTGACTGTTACTAGGAGGCCCAAATGAAGTAATATATGTAAGGTATTTTGTAAGCCTTAAAGAGCTAAGAAAATGTTGATTCTGATGATGCTTTTAAGTGTCTGGGAATAGAGGTGGATGAGCAGAAAGTTACATTTAAACTTTAATGCAAGAGTTCTGAACCTGGGTGAGGTCCATGAACTTGCCTTTTAAAAATATTTTGATAATTGTATTTCAGCAAAATTTCAACAATCCTTTGTAATTTTTTGTATTTTATTTTATGCTTTAAAACATTATTCAGAGAAAGGGTCCATAGGCTTCACCAGACTGCTGAAGGAGCCCATGACACAAAACAGGTGATGAACCCCTGTATTAGTGATAGTAAACACAGGTAGGGTGCATCACAAATCAAGAGGGAGGGAGAGGGAACTCTGGATGTACTCTCTTCAATTATTTTAGACCCAAAGTCAGAGGTTGTGTAGTTTAATGATTAGAACATTAGATTTAGATGAAAGAAACATGAGTTCATGCCTTAGATCCAGTACATACTAGGTATATGTCCATGTCCAGCTTTTCTGAAACTCACTTTCTTTATCTGTAAAATGGAGACAGCAGTACTTACACCTCTTTTGTCATTAGATGTGTGTGGGGAAAATGTTTTGTGAACATTAAAGGATTCTGTAAATGTGAGTAGCGTGCTTCCTATTGGGGCCCTACCTTTCATATGGCCTTGAAGTTGACTATTTCATTAAAGTCCCCATTTCAGGTAAGGAGATAGGCACAGTTTAATCATAGTCAAGATTGCAGTGGGATTCAAGACAGAATCAAGCTAAATTTACTTAACTCTCTGCAAGTCCTGAGCAGCTCTGCTTCTAATATTTTTCCAACTGAAGCCCTTCACATAAAAGGAAAGAAAGGAAGGCAGAGCAGAAATGTCTAGCCATGGAACTATTATTGTTTGAGGATATCAGATTGATTTATTATTTGCAATACAAAGAAACCAAAGGCTTCCTCTGTATCTGTGGGATGTGATACCAGTTTTGCTCATCACGCTTGGAATGTATGCTTTGCTTTTCCAAAGAGTATGGACAGAAAAAATGGCCTCAGGAAAGATGGATTCAGATGGCATTGTCCCAGATCTCGCTAGTCGTTCACAGACACATCTCAGGAAGTATTGTTATAATAAGATGATAAAATAGAACACTGACTACAACACTGTTAATATGTGCCCCCGATGTCTCGGAGCGTAGTAGAGGCATATGGGTATGACCTGGTTTTTCTCCTTGGTGATCATAAAACAGAAGAAGAATCAAAGGAGTTTCTATATTGAACTAGTTTTACCTGGGTATCAAGACTTTGTGATTTTTTTGGGGGGAGAAGGGAACTTGAGTAGCTTTATCTTTCATCCCAGAATACTCTGAAAATTTATGTGAAAATATAATCTAAAATCAGATGGAGTTATAAGAGTCCTGGAATAGAGGCTAAAAGATTTGGGTTATGTGACCCTGGGTGATTGAATCTCTCTGTCTTTAGTTTTTTTCCTCTGTAAAATGGATTAAGGATTCCCTAGTTCTAATATTTTAAGGTTCTGCTGAAAACATAAGGTAAATAGAGGAAGCCACATGTTAGCTCAATGATATCAATTGACATCTATCTACATTACCCTAAAATCAGGTTTGGAAAGCACCATATCTTTGTAGCTAGGTTACTGTACCAGAAGATTTGGATGGGTTGTGCAAATAAACACATCTCTCAGCATTTTTAATTTGAGGGAGGGTAGAGTTGTTGCTTTTCATTATTTGAGTACTTTCCAAATCTGTTTTCTTATAAATTATCATCCTTAGGGAAGAACTCCTCCAGATTTCAATTTAGTAGGTTGAAATAGTTGTTGTAATTTTTTTTTAAAGAAAAAGTTCAAATACTAATAAATATTACCACCCTACACACATATACACACAAAGACACATACACACACACAGATGTATATCCTTAACTGGCACTCTGGTCATTGGAATGGTCAAATGACCAGCACAAATGCCAGGTTACACTTGGCACATAGATTTGCCATTGTACAAATGGATTGACTATGAGGTAACTTGAAAATTCAGTTAACCACAGTACCTTTTTTCCTTTCAACTGTATAACAAAATGGAGAGATCTTTAGGCAGGTAATCCCAATTTATAAATAGGTTGTATTCCCAAAGTTGATTTGTAAGTAGGTTATTTTGAACTGGTAACACATTTTCACGTAGAACCCACAAATGCTAATTTAACCAATAATAAAACACACACTTTTATACAGGACTTGGACTTTGCAATTTACAAAGCTCTATGGAACCTAACAACTATTTGTGCATACCACCATAATATCAATTCATAGAAACATAAAATTGTGCAAGTGGTAAGGACTTGAGAGATTATCTCTTCTCATTCTCATTCTGCAAATGAAGAAATCAAGGCCTGAAGAGCTATAGTGACCTGTTAGAGCAGTGGTTCTCAACCTTCCTAATGCTGCAACCCTTTAATAGAGTTCCTCATGTTGTGGTGACCCCCAACCATAAAATTATTTTTGTTGCTACTTCATAACTGTAATTTTGCTACTGTTATGAATTGTAATGTAAATATCTGATACACAGGATGTATTTAAATTGAACATAACCCACAGGTTGAGAACCACTGTGTTAGAGGCTATATGACTTACAAATAACAGAGGTGAGACTAGATCTCTGGCCCTTTGACTATTCCAACGTTCTTTCCACTAAGTCATGATTCTATGTGCAGAAGATCTGAATTTCAAATTAGTTTATTGGAAACACAATCTCCTCACCTCGTGGAGTAGCCCTATTAGCAAGAACAGAAACTCCCATTGTCTTACCCCTCTCTGACATCAAACCACAACAGTGAGACTAAGACTTCTGAGGTTCCAACAGGGATAGAAAGTACTGGGGAGGATACTGGGCATCACCAATAGTGGAGGGAATGGGAACCTTGGGCAACTCTATCGGGATCAGGGAATTGAGGGCATGACAATGATAGCCTTTTGTATGTAAGATGAATCATAAATCAGATATTTATAAAGCAAGGACTGTCCAACTTGAACTCCAAATTTTTTTTTTGAGAATTTCTATAAAATTCAAAGGGCCCAGATGAAATTCTCACTCGCAATACCTAACTAATAAAATGGCTACCACCATCTTTGATAATAACCTCTACCCTCACAAGTACCTTCAAGAACCTTTCTGTAATTACAGGGTAACCACTCTCAAAAATAAAGCTAAACAAACAAATTTGGATCTGTTAGAAAATTTCAATTCAAATCATATAACTTTTATCGAGTATCTGCTACGTGCATGACATGTGCTAGATGTTACAGTTGCAAATATGGGGGGAAAAACCATTGAGCTTGACTTCAAAGACTTTTTTTTAATAAAATGGAGAGGAAAAATGGCTAAGTTTAGGAACAGTTTAGATAGAATCCTATAAAAATATGAGGAGAACTTGACACACTTATTAGCCATGTGAACTTGGGCAAGTCACTTAATCCCAATTGCCTTGCTTTCCCCCCTTCCAAAAAAAAGAATGAGGAGGGTCAGGTGTGTGTAGTGCCAATGCAATATTTATAGCACCAACAGTCACTATAAATATACCTGTATAGTGCTTGATCACAAAATATAACAGACTCTCCATGTATGACAGAAACAAAACATTTATTGAGACATCAGAAAACCAAATCTCCAAACCAGTAAGCCAATTCCATCGTAGTAGCAAAGAAGTTAATAAGCCACAACAGCACAAAGAGCCACAGCATCCTTTAGCCTTCTCACAAATCAACATTTATTCATAAGCCTAACTATCTCCCTCAGATGTGTTCTCTTCTCCCAACTATGTCTAGCTGCTCTGACTTCCAGCTTCCTGTGGGCTCTGCTCCACCCTTCAGCAAACTCCTCCTACCACAGTTTCCATGTGATTACATTCAGCCTATTGGGGGCAGGGTATATCTTCAAAGGAGGGAAGGTCTTCAAATTCCCTTAAGCTTATTAAGGGGCAGGGAAGATCTTCAAATTCCCATTACCATTACAGTGTGGTGACACATATCTGAAATCACAGCTACTTGAAGACTGAGGCTGGTGGATCTCTAGAACTTGGGAGTTCTGAACTACAGCGGGCTATGCCAGTCAGATGTTCACATTTGTTTAGCAACAATATGATAGGAATAATCGTATGGGTATGTGTGTGGGGAGAAGTGATAAGAGAGAAACCAGGTTGTTTAAAGAGGGGATGAAGTGGCCCAATTTCAAAATGGAGCAAGAAGAAGAAGGGAGGGAAGAATAGGGGTGGAGAGGAAAGGATAGAGAGAGAGAGAGAGGGGAGAGAGAGAGAGGGAGAGGGAAGGAGGGAGGGAGAGGGAAAGAGGGAGGGAGAGAGGGTAGAAAGAGGGAGGGAGGGAGAAATCTGGTTTGGCAAGTAGCCTCAGAAAAGGCTTTGGGGAGGAAGCATCGCTTCAGCCTGGTCAACCATAGGCTTCCTTTGAAAAGTAAGCACTCAGCTAGCATTGTGGTACTTGCCTGTGGTCCCTGCTACTGAGAAGACTGAAACTGGTGAATACTTGAGTCCATGAACTCACGTTTAATGTGGAGATGTCCACACTAAATCCAACACCAAAGTGGTGAGCTCTGAAGAACAGAGAACCACCAGGCTATCTCAGGAAGTTAGAGATATGAAGTAGGTCAAGCTTCTATGTTGATCAACACTGGGATCAGCCTATGAGTGTCTTGCACACTTCCCACCTGAGAGAGTTAGAGAGACCTAGTCTCAAAAGTACCCACCATATGAAAGATTGCTTTAAATCTCTCTCTCTCTCTGTGTCTCTATCTCTCTCTGTCTCTCTCTTACATACAGACACACACACACACACATGAGAAATTAAAACCAAAATAATTCTGAGGTTCCACTTGGCAACCTACAAACTGGTAAAGATGACAATGAGAATAGTCAGCATTAGAGAAGTTATAGGAAGATATTAACACACCCTGATCCAGGCATTCTGGAAAGCAATGTGGTATTATTCTAAGAAAATGAGTAAAATGTCCACACTCTTTGACTTGGAGGACACCCTGCTACACACACACCTTATGGAAGTCAAAGATGGAAAGCCCCAGGTACACAAAAATATTTGTAGTCACACTTTTAGTAGCAGCAAAAAACTAGAAACAAAGTAGATACTTGCTAAGCAGGGAATGGTTTATCAAATTGTGGTATATGAATATGACAGAATATGACTGCACACAAAAATTATTACTATAATGAATACAGGGAGACATGGAAAAACATGAAATGATGCAAGGCGATTTTTTAAAATAAATTTTTACTTACTTATTTTAAACATTTTTTAAAGTTCCAAATGATCTTCCTCCTTCCTTCCCTCCCAGCATTCCCCCATCCACTGAGAAGGCAAATAAATATATCACTTATACATGTGAAATCACGTAAATGTGGCAACTAAGTGGCACAGTGGTTAGAGTTCCAAACCTGGAATCAGAAAGACTCCTTTTTGCAAATTCAAATCCAGCCTTAGACACTAATTATCTGTATGACCCTGGGCAAGTCACTTAACCCTGTTTGCCTCAGTTTTCTCATCTGTAAAATGAGCTGGAGACTGAAATGGCAAACCACTCCAATATCTTTGCTAAGAAAACTCCAAGTAAGGTGATGAAGAGTCGGACACAACTGAAAAATGACTCAGCAACAACAATTATGCAAAGCATATTTCCATATTAGCCATATATTTTTTTAAAAAGTGAAAAATTACACTTCATTTTGCACTCAGGGTTCATCAGTTCTCTCTATGGAGGTGGATAGAATTTTTTCATCATGAGTCCTTTAGAATTATCTTGGATCATTGTCTTGATCAGAGTAGTCAACTCTTTCATAGTTGATCATCATTGCAATATTGCTGTTACTATGCACAATGATCTCCCAGTTCTTATCACTTCACTTTGCATCAGTTCATATAAGTTTTGCCATTTTTTTCTGAAACTACTCCATCATTTCTTATAACATAGTATTCCATCACAATCATATGCCACAACTTGTTTAGTCATTTCCCAGTTGATGAGCAACCCCTCAATTTCCATTTCTTTACCACCACAAAAAGAGCTGCTATAAATATTTTAGTACATATATATCTTTTTGCTTTTTTTAAAAAAAATCTCTTTTGGAGTATAGTAGTAGCAGTATTGCTGGATCTAAAGGTATGCACAATTGTATAACCCTTTGGGCATAGTTCCAAATTGTTCTTCAGAGTATTTGAACCAGTTCACAACTCTACTAACAGTTTATTAGTATATCAATTTTCCCTCATGTCCTTCAGCATTTGTCATTTCTGATAGCTTGGAGGTGGTAGTTCAGACTTATTTTAATTTGAGTTTCTCTAATCAATCATGACTTAGAGCATTTTTTAATATGACTATGGATAGCTTTGATTTCTTCTTCTGAAAATGGCCTGTTCATAACCCTTGACCATTTATCAATTGGGAATTGGTTCTTATTTTTTATAAATT
Source organism: Pseudochirops corinnae (assembly GCA_028646515.1). NCBI lineage: Eukaryota > Metazoa > Chordata > Mammalia > Diprotodontia > Pseudocheiridae > Pseudochirops > Pseudochirops corinnae. The sequence goes on from CM053591.1 coordinate 70,709,475, forward strand.
AGACTCCACTCCTGATATATTTGAGAAATCAAGCCTTTATCAGAGAAACTTAATGTAAAAATTTTTGATATTGCTTCATTGTCTATGGTACCTTTAAGCAAATTGCAGTTTTCCTGCTTATCTCTTTTAATTAGTTTGCTTTTTGCTTTTGCATTGTCTGAGATCATGACTGCTATCCCTGCTTTTTTTTTACTTCAGTTGAGGCATAATAGAGTCTGCTTCAGCCCTTTATTTTAACTCTGTGTGTGTGTGTGTGTGTGTATTTCTGTTTGAAGTGTATGTCTGGTTTCTAATCCATTCTACTATATGCTTCCATTTTATGGGTGAGCTCATCCCATTCACATTCATAGTTATGATTACTAATTGTATATTTCCTTCCAAATCATTTCCTTCTGTTTATCCTTCTTTCTCTTTTTATTCTGTCCCTCATCAAAAGTCTGTTGTGTTTCTTACCACTGACTCCTTAATACACCCTCTCTTTCACAGTGAACTTTTAAGCAAAACCAGGAAAAAAATATAAACAATGACTCCAACAATGTCAATAAAAAGAACAACAACAAAAATTAAAACTTAATGCTGCATAATTATAAAGGTCATGCTTGACCCCAAAAGAAAGATATGAAAGATATTCTATTCTTTTCTTTCCTTTCCCTCTCTCTCTCCTCCTCTCCTCTCCTCTGTCTCTCTCTGTCTCTCTCTCTCTCTGTCTCCTTTCTTTGCAGATACAGGGGAGTATGTATATAAAATGTTGCACATACATGTTAGCCTTGATTGACATGTTGGTTAATTTTTTTGAACTCCTTTTTTTTTTCCTCTTTTTTATTTTTTGTCATAAGGGATTTTTTTTGGGTGGGGGGAGGTGCAGGGGATACATTGGGAAATTAAGCTAATGTAGGAAAAATGTAAATATAAAATAAGTACCATTTATTAATTTAAAGTTCAATTCAACTGCATTTATCATCTACTGCATACAAGGTATTGTAGAGACAAAGACAAAAAAAGAAACCATTCCTACCCTCAAGGAGCTTATATTTTCCACTTAAGGTACAATTCTATTTTTTAAAGTTCATCTTAAACAACAGTTTGTAAGACTATATTCCAAAAAGTAAGGTAAGTTCATATAATAATTATAGGATGGATATAGTAAGCCTTATAAGACCTTCATACGTTCCAAGTGAAGGATTTGTTGTAAATGCCATTTTCAAAGAGTGTCAGAAGAGAAACAGACAGTGTAGCTTAGTGGATGAGAGATTTAGAAGAAATCTTAGAATGTGTGGAATCCAGTCCCCTCATTCTACAGGTGAAACTCAGGCACAGAAGGATTTAATGACTTGCCCAGGTTTACATACAATGGTGAGCTGGCAAAGGTTTAACACTGGCTCTCCAAGAAAAAAATGTGAACATAACTCACTTTTAATTTTAATTTGGCTCATGAGCATTTTCTCCATTGCTTTCTTAAGTCTAGGAAATTAACAAAACAATAGACCAAGCCTTGGTTTGTAAGTGTTTGCTAATTTACAAGATGTGAATGCTCGTGCTGAAAATTTAATAATCCGCTCTTGAGTTGGTTCAAGCACCTCCCTGGAGAGCTCTTAAATGAGAAGGGCGAGATTTGAACCCAAGTCCTCCTGACTTCTTGTTCAATGTCCTATGTACAACATCCTATGTCTTGATCATCTCTTTAGGGGAAAGTCCATACTCATTTGATTGGACCTGATTTCTTAGCATTTCCTGTACTGTTAGATCCAGCCATCCAAGTTGTATTTCAATAATATAGAGGACTGAGTAGAGATGAAAATAAGACGAAAATATTTTAAAGTCCGTTGTGCTGTCCCTCTCGTAGGCAACACTGGATTAGTCTCCCACTAACTATGTGGAAACTTTGATGTCTAGAGAGTTTGTTTAAGAAAAGTACGTACAGCTCCCAGGAAGAGGTTATGGGAAATTCAATTTGCTTTCTTCTTTCTCTTTTCACTCACTCTTATTCGCCATCACTTGTCGTTCTCTCTTATCTCTCCCTCATGGTCTCCTAAACCATCACCCTCCCCTCTGAACCACACTCCACACCCCTGCTTTCCACCCCTCCACTGAGCTAAAAGCCTACAAAGTATAGACTCCAGAAAAGAAATATCAAATTCAGGGCTTCTTTGTTCCGTTATGGTCATAGCAAATGTGGAGACAACTCTGCTTGATTAAATCCTTTGATCTAAAATAAAGCCAGGTCCCAATTAGGGCAAACAAATTACTCTGAAGTGGTCACATGCATTTGAATTCACACTATCAAACTTATAATTATGTAAAATATGGTAATTAGTTCCAGCCCAGAGGAAGAATGCTGTGCAAATTAATATAAGGCAACTTCAGGGGATTTGCCATTCCCACTGAGTTGGAGCTGCATAGACAAGCTCTTTGAGGACAGGATCTGTTTTTAATTTTGCTTTTGCATACCCGGTGCCTAGTGTAGTGGTTTGCCTCCATAGTAGGGGTTTAAGAAATGACTTTTGAATTGAATTGAATCTGCTATATCTTGCTGTTTGGCCAGTATATTAGACTAAACAAAAAACAGGCCACCAGGTTATTGAACAACAAATGATTATAGCAAAGCAAAAATATCTCATGCAAATGATCATACTTTGATCTTATAATTTTGGTATATTCAGGATGTAGTATATTAATATTATATACAGATATGGGCTTGCTTCTCCAGTTCTTGAGAACCCTAGGGACAATGCACGTGGGGCAGCCCTTCCAAATATATCATAATCAAAATGTAAATGCCTTCACCTATTATCTGCCTTTCCAACATTATTGTGCTTCTTCTAACATTCAGTGGCATTTGTCTTTTAAATTACAGTGTTTTTCTTTTCATTTGCCATTATTTTCTCCTCTTATCCTGTAATGAAGTCATAGTCTTACAGTTCTAACTCTGAATCACTCACTCTTGCTCCCATCTCAACAGACCATGGGGTCATGATTTTTTATTTGACAGATATAGGAAGTTTAGACAGATTTATAACTTGAGACACTTGTATCACTGTTGTTTAACAAAGCTTCGGTTCTATATTATGTACGACAAAGATCTAGAGAAAACATGGTAGAAAGATCAACTCGAGCTTTAGTTGAACATTTCTATGGTAATTTAATCTGATAATATTACTTGGAGCTAGACAAGGTAACTAGGTTGCACAGCTAGGCAGTCTTAGAAATTCCATCCAGTTCCAAATTTTATGTTTCTAAGAACTGTGTATTGACTGCCTAGTATATGTCCAGCATTGTACTAGATACTCCTGCGGGAGCTACAAAAAATAGTATGTTGTCTCTGCTTTCAAGGAGTTTATAGTCTAGCTTGAGACTTTTTAAGAAAACCCTACTTATGTCAAATAATACAACATAAACAAAGAAAAAGCAATTCATCACTAAACCATTAGGAAAAGACAAAATGCTATGCAAATTAAGAAAAGGGGTAAAGCTATTGTGATGGTGATGATGATGGTTCATTAAGATGATGCTTGATTGAAGAAAGTTTATAGTTGGATTGCTAGTGGGTATATGGGAAGGGAAAATTATAGGAGAGAAGGGTATTGGGGAACTAAGCCTTAAAAAAAGTGAAAATAACTATGATAGATGTAAGGAACAATCAGGAGACTGGTTTATCTAGTATCAAGAGTTCACATTCAGAAATGGTGAGAAATAAAGTTGATTTGGTAAAGTGAGTTTGTTAATGGAAAGTCTTAAATGCAAGGTTAAGGAATTTAATCTTGATTTGATAAGAATTAGGAAACCATCATAGGTTCTTCAGCAGAGATGTGGCATGATGCAAGTAATACTTTAGGAAGATGGGTCTTAATGGTTTCTCAGAGGTATACAAGACTCTGACTATTAGAGACTTCCTACCTATTGCTCCAGTGGCAATGACAACCAGAACAAAAGAAGCATAAGAAAAACCTATTCATGTAAGATACACAAGAAATTGAGCGACCTAGAAGAAAAGCACTGATGAGAAAAGGAGAAGCAGCTGTATGCAGTTACCTAAATGGGTTTGGTGATTCATCCTATGATTCCTCTTCTCCAACCTGCCTCCCATTTGAAAAAGACAATAAAGACAAGTAGTAGGCAAGCCCTAATGCTGGCGATCTGATCTGGAAGCTAATCTCTACAAAGCAAGATATTCTTTTTTTTTAAGTTTTATAGATGCTCTTTCCTTATTTCAATGTCCTTTAATAAGCATAATGACAACATTGCTGTCTGAGCATGAAGATGATTACTAAGACACACAATGATGATGATGGTGATGATGGTGGTGATGCTGATGGTGATGATGATGATGATGATGGTGATGATGATGATGATGATGGTGGTGATGATGGTGATGATGATGATGATGATGATGGCTAGAATTTACATTGTGCTTTAAGGTTTGCAAAGTGCTTTACAAAGATTATCTCATTTTAAATCCTCACAACAAGCCTGAGGGACAGTTGTCCATGGTCACAAAACTAGTTTCTGATGCTGAATTTAAATTCAGATCTTCCTGACTCCAAGTCTAATGACTCCTCCCCCTGAAAGAATCCTCCCTTGTAACAAATAGCTAAAATCAAGCAAACATAATAAAAATGACAGTTTTACCTAAATTAATTTACGAATTCAGTGTCATATATACCCAACTACCAAGGAGGTACCTCATAAAACCAAAATAATAATAATGATAATAATAACAAAATTCATCAGGAAGAAAAAACATCAAGAATCTCAAAGGAAACCATGAAAAAAGTGAAAAGCAAGATGGCCTAGCAATACTAGATGTAAAATTTTGCTGCAAAGTAATAATCACCAAAAAGTATCTGGTATTGGTTTTAAAAAGAGAGATGTTTATCAGTGAAAAACTTAGGTAAACAAGAACAAAAGTTAACACATATTAGCATTGTGTTCTATGAACCCAAACACCTTAAATAGTAGCACAAGGATTAACTATTCCACAGAAGTTGGTGGTAAAACTGGAATGCAATCTGGAGGAAATTGGGCTCAGACCAATACCTGAAATCCAACATCACAATAATCCCCAAATGTAACATCACTACCTGTGTGGCCCCAGGCAAAACATCTAACTACCTTGATCCTCAGGTCTCAAGGGTTGTACTAAATGGAATCCAAGGTCCCAGAGACCCAGACAGTTTAAAACCTATATCTCTGTCATATTTAACATTGTAAAGAATCTATATACATAACTATGATGAACACAATGACCAACCATACCCAAAACTGTGGATGCTTTTGATGTTTCCCACTCCTTACCAGATAGGTGATGCTGGGCTAAAGGTGCAAAATGAGACTTTTCAGATACAGCCTGGGTATGAATTTGTTTTGCTTGACTGCTCTTATTTGTCAAAAAGAAGGTTTTTATTTATTTTTGGAGAGAGGGAGATGGCGGAGGGGGCTGGAGCAGAGAGGGAGGGAGTAATGAAAGTAACATAAAAAGGGAAAAGAAAGTAACACCAATAAAATTCTTTTTAAAATACACGGACTGTGTCTTCTTTCACAACATGACTAATATAGAAACACGTTTTGCATGATTGCACATGTATAACATGTCAAATTGTTTCCTGTATTATGCAGAAGAGAGGGGAGGAAAGGAGGATGAAAATTTGGAACTCAAAATTTTTTTTAAATGAATGTTAAAATTATTTTTACATGTAACTTGGGGAAAATAATATATTCTTATCAAAAATAAAATGAAGTACACAGAATAAAGCAGAAAGAGGATTAGAAGGGGACTCAGAAAGCACAGAAATGTGGGAAATATGTTAAATTTAACACATTATAAAAGTGGCATGTAAGAGAAATTCACAGTGTTACACACAGTCCCCTTTTTTGTTCTTCTTTTGTATGTGCAAATGTTTATGTATGTCAATATAAACATTTTAAAAAACAAAATGAACCTAAAAAAGAAAGGAAAGGTAGAGAAATTCATAGTCACGTCACTAGTAGAGCTTTACAAAAATAAAAGTTTTAGAGATTTTAGAGCTGTCCCAATAAGGGAAAGGAGATATGCTGGTAAATGCTTAATGACAGCTTTCCTAAAAAATATTCCTATAACACAGATTTAAGTTTAATCTATATTATTATTGTTATTTTCCCCTTTACTTTTTAAGTATAGACAATCATTAGGACAAAAAAAATCAAGCTGTCATTTGTAGTGTTTGCCAGTTTCTGAGTTATGAATGCTCACACTGAAAATTTAAGTTAGCTCTTGTGAGCACCTTTGGGCTGGCATCAACACAACCCTAGACTTAGATATCAATACAAATCACAGTCGCATACAAATCATTTTACACCTGAATTTTCTGGATAAATAGAATCATAGAGGGAGCCATGAAGGCTGTGCAGATCCTGAGAAGTTCTTTTCAGCTCGTATTTTATGGTGCACTCCAGCTATCAACTTAATTATCAAAGGTAAATGGTGCTGCAGCAAATAGTCTTGACACTAGCCAGAATTTTGAAATGAGAGATTATATCCAATTTTCAGGACTTCTAGGAAAGGTGCCACTAAGAGAGGATGCTATTACTATGTACGCTGGATCTGCAGAAGAACATTACCCTGGCCTCACAGCCATTTCCATCATTCAGAATCCCTACAGTTTGACCATTTTCATTTACTTGAAAATTGACAAGACTTTGATGTTTATGGTGAACAAAAGTAGCAATTATTATATAATTATGCTTCAATTGGGAAAGTGATGAAGGGAGAAAAAATTCTTCAATTATCCTGACTGTTGCATTTCAACATAATCCCATAAGGACAGAATGAGTTACGGGGTGGCAAAGTAGGGGTGGGGTAGAATTATAGACGTTTATCCATTCAGACAAAACTGTGTCTTTTTGATACCTGGAAGAAGTGTGTTTTTTATTGCTACCTCTTGGTAGGCTCAACTCTGGTGGGCTAGAGCTATATTACTTCAATATTAGCCTGTAGGTTAGATACTGAAAATAAAACTAAGGGTAGAAGCTAATCAGACATTCGTAATGTTGCTAAAAAGCTCCCCCAGGAGTCCTTTCTGGCAGTACTTAGTGTTGATTCTGTATTCCAGCAGCCTCTGAAAGAATTAAGTCAGTTCAGTGTCTGGAATATAAACAGTTAGATGTGGTTCTATATTTATTGATGTGCATGATATGATTTATTTATAATCATACTTGCAGCATGATTGGATGGCTGTTCAAGAAGAAGTTAATGGGAAACACTCTGCTAAAAATTTTTCAGGAAAAAAATCTGAAACTCCCAGAGAAGTGAGTAGCAAAAATTTAATATGTGGCATTCTGCCTGAAAGCCTACAGGCATATTTAAGGTACCTTTTGAGTGTATGCCAACTTAACCATAGTGGCATTTAAATTCAAATATTCAAAGCCAATGTTATGTAAAAAGATAGATTTTCATATATAAAAAAATCAATTATTATAAAATATGAATGTATTAAAGCTGATAAACTGTTGGTCCTGAAAATAGTTTTCAGTTTTTAATCTTATTCTCTTTCACATGCCAGACTTCATATATGAAGATGCCAATACTGACCTCCTTTGTAGAGTCATTTTTCAGTCATGTTCAACTCTTCATGACCCCATTTGGGTTTTCTTGGCAGAGACACTGAAGTGGTTTGTCATTTCCTTCTCCAACTCATTTTACAGATGAGGAAACTGAGGCAGAGTTAAGTGACTTACACAGGGTCACACAGCTTAGTGTCTGAGGGCTGATTTGAACTCATGAATGAGTCTTCCTGATTCCAAGCCCAGTACTCCTCTCTACTTTGCCACCTAGTTGCCCCCATACCAATCTCTAACAGGAGCATTTGCTATGAGTTGTTTTTTCCAGTAGTGGTGATAGGTTTCCACTGATCCATCCGTACCCTCTTGTTTGGTTCGCCACAGGATTCATGGAACACATCTGACAGACGAGGTCACTAAATTTGCTGTGGAATAAAAGCTAAGTAGTTTCCACAGCTATTGATCCCATGACCTTGACCTCAAAACAACTGTATTGTGACCCACTGCTCCAGACCAATTTGTAATGACTCTGTGATTTAGTTGGGGAGGGGATTAGGGAAGTGTGTTGAGATAATGTGGACTTCTTTGCTTCCTGGTACAAATTTTGCTTGTTGATGGTTGCGGGAACTAGATTTGGAGGCTCAACGACTTAGTAACCTGATTGTTGATATAAAGGATGATTGTGCAAAAGAGAAAGAGAAGGTTCATGGATTTGTGTTATTTATATATACATATACATATATGCACATTTATATAATTCATGTTTATACACATGCATAAATGCATATTATAATATGTGTTTATATATGTATGCTAAAAGTGCTATGGTGCAATGTAATGATTTGTATCTTTTGTTTACATTTACTAAAACAAATGGCTTCAATATAGCACTAAGGGAACCCTAAATTTACTCGTGGATCTCTCTAAACAAGCTATCCCAAATTTGAAGTATTCTGTGGGTTTTAGCATTTGCTCAAAACTAAAGCTTACAGGTCCCTACTAACGTATTTGCTTTTGCTAGTCAACCAAAGAAACAAATATTTGAAGGCAAAGACATTTAAAAACATAACAGTAAGAATCATAAGATTAAAGGGGTGGCTAGGTGGTGCAGTGAATAGAGCGGAGGCCCTGGAATCAGGAGAACTTGAGTTCAAATTCAGCCTCAGACACTTAACACAAAACTAGCCATGTGACCTTGGGCAAGTCACTTAACCCCAACTGCCCTACCTCCAAAAAGCAAAAAAAAAAAAAAAAAAAAGAATCATAAGATTACAGACTTATTACTAGAAGGAAACTTAAGTAGTCACCAAGTCCAACTCTTCCACCTCTATTTCATAGGAAACTAAGACACAGAGGTTAAATGACTTCCCCATGGGCACACAGCTGGTAAGTATCTGAGACTGGATTTAAAACTAAGTAATTGAGCCTCCAAATCTAGTTCCCCATCCAACAGTCCATACTATTCTTTGTAGAAAAATAGCAATAGAGCATTTCCCCCATAAGCCAAAGATACTCTCTCCCAGAAATATACACACCATCGTGAGAAAAGTGGTTAAATTTAAGTAAGAGGTGGGGAGAGGTACACATATATGAAGCGATACAAGTTGGGAATGTGTGACCAGGATGTGTAAGGTAAAAGAAAATTGTGCTTCCAGTGCAATAGTCTTCTATAGTGGTCTCTGTCAAGTGTGCATGGTGTGAGATCTCTATTGGAAGCTACTCTCTGCTGTTCCAGTGTGATTGCTTCTTCACTGTATTATACTGTGACTATTTTAGGTCATTGCCAGGCTCTGTTGGGCACAGTGACTGTCAGTCTCTTCCTTCTGCTTCTAGCTTCTGGCATCAACCAGAGTCCTCAATTCAGGTATGACATTATTCCAATAAGAGGAAAAGTAGGCTCTGCCATCTGTCCTTTTGGTTAATGTGCAGAAGTTTAATCTATATCTCTTTATAAAAGGCAGAATCTTCACAATCCAGTCATCAAATTAGGGAAAAATTATTAGTTGTTTTTCTCTCCTCTAAGGAGAGTTTATCAGTTCTCTGAGTCTTGGCTACAAGAAGTAGAAAGAAAAATCTCACCAAAGGGGCCAAGCTTAGAACAAAGAACAGTCAGTCAGATACTTAGTACCTAATAACTTTGTCAATTTGTTTGTCTAATGCCTGTTCACCAAAGCCAATATTTCTGTCTGCTGTCTTTTCCTGACTTAAGGTCAGAAAGTGATTGCTTAATGTCTGATTGCTAAACTGGGCTCTTTCAGCATCAATTGAAAGCCAGCTTTCTTGGGGGCGGAGCCAAGATGGCGGCGTAGCAGCAGCAACATATCGCAGCTCTCACATAGCCACCCCAAAATACCCATAAAATAGGACTCTAAACCAATCCTAGAACTCCAAAACGCACACAAAGATACTTCCCACTAAAGTCAGCTTGGCTACGCGGAATCATATCAGCACTGCGAACTGAAACCAGCCTGGCCTGAAGCTGCGGCTGTGCCCCAGAGGCGGCTGGGCGGGAGGAGCCTCTATGGTGAGTGGATAAGCGACAACTGCGAGTGGGGATTGCGAAAGGGGGAGATAAGCAGTCCGGCCAAAAGGCCTCCAGAGTGGAAAAGCGAAAGGCAGAGGTTTTGCACCTGCCTCCACATTGCAGCTCCCCGCCTGCGGCCTGCAGACAGCAGGGGGACTGAGCGATTGTTATCAGGCCAAGAGTTCTCGTGTTGAGTGGCCTGGATCTGGATCGCCGTCTTGGGCCTCGGTTCTGGAGTCTTCACTATCCAGTCAGCCGGAAGTAAATAGGAAGAGTTCCCAGCATCTTCCTGAGAGCTACGGCAGCTGGGAGGACCCCAGCGATTTGGGACAGAGCTTTCCCTTCTGGAAGCAGAGCCCCATAGAGATTTAAAAAAAAAAAAATCGCGGTCTGAACAACCATGAGTAAGAATAAGCATAAGAAGCAAAGTAAGAACAGCTCCCAAACCCTAGATTCCTTCTTTGGGCAAAAGAAAGATCATGGGAGAGAGAGGGAGGAGGAGAGCGCAGCCAGAGCACCCCCACCAGGGGCCTCCAATAAAC
>CM053591.1:70720573-70736988 GCA_028646515.1 Pseudochirops corinnae
TCCAATTTCATTTTTAAAATCCCTCTTGAGATTCTCTAAGAATGCTTTTTGGGCTTGAGACCAATTCACATTTCCTTCTGTGGTCTCCAGTGTGTGTGTAGAGTCCGTGTTGCCTTCTGAGTTTGGTTGTTCTTGCTCAATATAGAATGATTTGATAGTTCTAGCCTTTGCAGTTTCCTTCTTCCCCATTGTGGTTGCCTATATCCTGTATTTTTAGAGTGGATATCTGCTTCTGGGGTACAGGAGTACTGAGCTTCTCAGGCTTGGAGGTAGGGGTTTGGTTATTGACTTCATGAGCTGTGGCCTCTGAGTGTGTGGGCTGAGGCCAGGGCCAGGACTCTCAAAGTTTCCCCTGAGTTACCTGAGGCTCACAGAGTAACTTATGTGGCTGGGATGGTCTGGCTCCTTCAGGTTTTCACCTGTTTCTCTGGGCTGCTTCTCAGGCAGGCTCACTGTAGTAGAAGGGCGGGGCTGTAGTTTGCTGATTGGCCAGGTGGTTCTAAAGCACACCTGGGCTTTTGTTGTTAGGGCTTACTGGCTCCACTCACCTGGGCTTAGGCTCCATACAATCTCCCTTCCCCCTTCCTCAGTGATTTCCAAGCCTGGAGCTGTTTACACTTATGCAAGAATGTACTCTAGATGGGGCATTTACCTCTTGACTTTTCTGGGTCAGGGAGGGGGATCAGAGCTGCTAGATTTTATTCTTCCATCCTGACTTCTGGAAGTTTGGGTATATAGTTTCAAACATCCAGGCTGTGGGCTGCTAGCCCCAGGGAAAACCGCTGACCCTGCTATGCACCCCATGTTCCCTCCTACCCAGTTCCATTGGTCCTCTGCTTGCAGTGACATGGCTGCAGAAGCCTCTGGCTGGGTGAGTCTGCTGGGTGGGGCTTCTCAGTTTGCCGCACTCTGCTCTCAGGTCCATGCTGGTGCCACTCCTGTGTGCTCGGCGTTCTTCCTGCCCCAACCTGAGTAGGCACTTTTCTGGGCTTGGAATCTGCCACTCTCTGTCTCCCAATGGGTTCTGTCACTCTTAAATCCGTTCAAATTTACTTTTTAGCTTTTAAAGACGAAATTCTTGGGGAGCTTAGAGAAGCTGCTGCTTACTTCCCACCATCTTAGCTCCGCACCCCTAATTCCAATCTTCTAGCAGCTACTGCTTCACAAGGTTGTTGAGAAGATCAAATAAGGTTGACCTGTGTAAAGTACTGTATATCCTATGTTACCTTCCATAAAAAAAGTGAGACACTATGGAGTTCTAAGTCTCAATCTTTACCAGAAATCAGTTGGTATAAATACTACAGAAAGCTGTAGTGGAAGAGATTGGGCAGAAGCGTTTACCAGTTCTGTCTAGGAGTTTCAAGGACTTGCCCAGGGACATATAAGTCAACTTATGCCAGAGCCAGAACTCAAATACAGGTCTTCCATTCTCCAAGCCAGGAGTATGGAAACTCCTATATACAAGTTCTCCTATTCCTAGAAGAATCTTAAACAAAAAGGTGAAGTGGTGTTATCTTTCATTCTTGAAGAAGACCAAAATGACATCACTATGTTGGGGTCTAGGTACAGTGTGTCCGACTATGGCTGATCAGACCAATACAAGCTCAGAAACCTTTACCGCAGGTCAGGCACAAATAGTCCATAGCATTTGGAGTAGGGACGTCTCAAAGTTTGTACATCCCACATTTCTTTTGAGCTGGATCTATCCCTATGGAAAATGGGGCTTGGTGGAATCTTTGGGGAGTTGCCCTACTAGCAACTCCAAGTTTGTTCATGTCCTACAAGGAGCATAAACCACAGGGTGGCACTATGAGTCTGGGATTAGACGAAAGTCTACCTGTGCAAAGTGGAACTAATTACAGCTTCCAATTTGTTTTCCTTCTGACTGAGATCAAAACCACAGAGTGATGTTATGTGTCTGAGGGACTACATGCACACCTGTGGAAAGGGGGACTCATGAGAGGAGAATTCTGTGATTATTTAAGCACTATGGTGCATATTTTCATGTGTTTTCTCATTTTCTGTATAGGAGAACAAAAGCTGTCTTTCACCTAAACAGAAAAACATGTCACCTTGAGTGTTACATGAGATAAGAGGTTCTTACTCACATTTATGGAGAACTAAATATGAACTATATTCTGAGATTTCTCAGGAGTAACTGGGGTGGGGGATGATAAAACAATTCAAAGAGATATGTTTTGACCAGCAATGAACCCAATCTACCCAATCTCTGTGAACACTGGGTCAAATGACACAAATGAGGAACCTGAGGCCTAGAAAGGTTACATGACTGACTTCATGGTATACAAACAGTAAAATAGTAGAACTGAAGTTTAAACCCAAATTACTCTGATGCCAGATCAAAACTTAGCCATTACCCAGATGATCTCCCTCTATTTGTACCATAAAACATTATGTTCTTCTCAAACTTCTCATACTATTCTCTCTAATTGTGTTCATGACTCATTCTTTTTATTATGAGGATAGAAGGGAGTCTCAGGATAACTATTGCCTCATGAGAGAGAACTGACCTTGTCAATGACCTGCTCCTGCATCTAGCTGGACTTGCCAGCATGTACAGTTTGTCAGCTTTTCCTACAGCAAATTCCAGACAGCAAACCTTCATCAAGCAATTGCTTTGTCTGCCCAAGGACTTGAGACTTCCTTTTATTTTTATTGATATAAATCCAAAGGGAAGAATCATGGTATCGTGAATAGAGAGCCTAGTTTGGAGGATAGAAGACTCAGGCTGATCAGCTCTGACGTAAATTGGTTTGTATGACCCAAGTCATTAAAATTCCTAGTGCCCCATGAAATTCTCCAAGACTATTGACTATTGACAGACTGAGGAGATGCCAGTCTTCATGTATAGAAGGAGTTTCTTCACTGTAAGTTCATCATATCAATAAAATCACAGGCTTCGTAACTCCCAAAGTCAAGATCAAAGGAGGGAAACTACAGCCTGGGGAGGGGGGGTGATAGCGGAAGTAACAGCAGTCGAATTTTTGTGTGAGCATTATGGAAAAAAAAAACCCAACAACTTTGGAAGCCTTTAAAACTCAGATGAAATCAATGATGAACTATGAGTCAAGAAAACTGAAGATGAACATGCCACTCCCTTCTTGCTGGAGAACCAATGAATTTAAGATGTAGAGACATACATTTGGTGGTCATATCCCACATGGAAATTTATTTTGCTAGACTAAATGTGTTTATGTTGCTATCATTCAAATTTAGGGGAGGGAGGACAGTGGTGCGGATGTATTATAAATACATGTAAACATGGATAAACAGATGAATGAATGAATGAAAAAGCAAACAGATGAATGGATAAATACACGTATAAAACATTTGTGTATAAATGAATATTTCTGGCTGGCAGATCACTTGACTTTTGACCCCAGCCTCTGGGAAAGCTCACTCTCACCATCACCCCTTTAATTTTCTTCATAGTTTTTATTTATTTTACAATTCTGGCTTGAAGAGAGCTCTTACTCTATGCCCGGGACTGAAATTAGTAGTACAGCTTTCCTTTCCCTCTGTGTGACCAGCTGTCATGATTACTGGTCTGTCACGTTGCCCACATCTCAACTTTGTTTCAAGGTCTTTTGGTTTTCCCCTCTGGACAGGCTGGATAATTGATATTAAAACTTGAAAGACATTTGAGGAGGACCTTCTGTGAGTTGGGAATCTTGTAGGGACCTAAGTAACTTAGTGGATAGAATGCTGGACCTGGAGTCAGAAAGAACTGAATTCAAATAGGGCCTCAGACACAAACTAGCCACAAACTATTCACTGAATTTCTTAGCCTCAGTTCCTTCCCCTCCTCTATAAAGTGAGTACAATAATAGCAACTGCTTGAGAGGATCAAATGAGGTTGACATATGTAAAGTACTTTATAAACCTTAAAGCAATATGCAAATGCTAGCTATCATTACTGTCATCTGGGATCCAGTTGACCCATGCTTACTATTAGTATGGAAAATGGGTAGTTCCTCTTGCATAAGGAACATTTCCATTCTCCAGGGCATTAGGACCTTTCATACAAAAAGGAAAGCCCCAGACTTATGTAATAGGCTCTGCATATCTCTGGAATACAGTGTATTGCTGGAAACTGATTACAATGGCCCATGTGTTCAGAACTGTTTGCTTTTTGGAATTACAGTAGAATAAAGAAATCAAGTAATTACATCCAGGCAATGATTTATTTGGTAATGCATGCAGTTGTAAAACAAACTAGGTCCAAGGCTTTCAGTAGCCAAGGACCCCAAAGCTTGGTTCCTACATGGTTAATAATTTGGAGGGAGGGGAAAACAGGAAAAAAAAACAAGGTTGTAGGGATTGAGACATCTGATTTCTCATTGATTGGAGGGTATTGGGAGACACTGAGGCAAGAGGGAAAGAGGTTAGTTATGTGACTTAAGTCCTGTGACTTTTGAGAGGGGGGAACAATTTTGTGATTTAAAATCAGTTGACTTACAAGCAGCTGAAACTTAGCTTCACAAAATGATGAATAAAAGTAAAATGTAATTACTCATGCTAATTTTTAATGCAACATTTGTCAGGATTTATCAGAAAGTTCTTTTGCCTGGAAGCCACTTGAAATGAGGAAGGGACAGAGAGAGACAGTGGAGACCATGGAGGTCAATGTCCTCAATGACAGCTGCTTAGAAATAATTACAGGCAAGTAATAAAACAAGTCAGACTGGGTAGAGGAGAGGAGCTCTTGCTTACCAAGAGAAGACCCTGGTTTGAACATAAATAACTTAGGTTTTTCAGGTATGTGAACATGGGGGTAGGCAAACACAGACTATAAGGAGAAAACTTCACGTGGTCTCCTGAGAATGCTTCTGACCAGTTTTTATATTGAGCATCACAGAAACACATCATTCATCTGTGAGAGAGAGCCAGCCAATCCAAGGGCCTAACCTAAATGACCTCCATTTTTTTATTTGAGGGAAACAAGACTGAGGCCTCATGAAAAAAGATTTTGCACATGTAAATTCACTCATTGCAAAAAGGCTGAGCTGACAAAAGGTCTTAAAGGCTGAAAGCACAGGAAATGTTCAGGGTGGTGGGGTGCAAGCAAAGAAATTGATGTTCAAAGCTGCATTGTTTTTTTTTCCATTCATAACTCTCTTTCATCCCTCCCAAACTTTAGAATGTCATCCATTTTGTTCTAATTGTGGAGGGAATTAAGCTAATTTTATTTTATTTGTTTATCTGGCATTTACAAAGCAGTCTTTTCAGTCTGATTTATAGCTCCTAATCATTCCTTTTCCCTTCACACTTTTGCAAAGGTTTTTCTCCATATTTTACAGAGGAAACTAGCATCAAGTGAAATGAATTTTTGAACTATGAGTTAGTTGATACCATTAGATTACAATTTCATTCCAAATTTTTGCCAAAACATTTCAGCCAAAATGTAGTGGACTTGGTGACATTGCCTTTTTTGGATTATGATTAAATTATCAAATTCCTCCCTGATCCCGATCCTTGCTTCTGCATTCTAGTTTCTATATTTGAAGAAAACTTTTGCAACAAAGTACACTACAGTGAGATCTGATGTTCCAGAGATGAACTCTCTAAGATCAGCATCATCATTGCCTTTAAACCAAGTTGTTCATCTTCATTCATCATATGGTATGTCTTTGCTAATGAGAGAACCAGAGAAACGAATGATTAGAACACTAGACAGGAGAGGCAGTTTGTTGGAAGGAATAAAGAGCAGAACTCAGACACAGGAAGACTTGGGTTAAAGTGTTTCCTCTTAGACACAGTGGCTAAGCCATCTCTCTGTGTGTCAGCAACTCTCTAAAATTATACTTGGTGAAATCAGAATGAGTAGAAAATGTTTCCTCCCTGAGGTCCAGTGAAATCAAAGGTCCAGTTACACACACACGGGCGCGGGCACACACAAACACACACACATACCCCCTCCAAACTGCTAGAAATAAAAGCAATATAAGGATAAAAATGCAATGAGCAAAGAGCGAAAAATACGCGCAGAAATGAAAATAACAAAAGAATGAAATAAACTGTAGGAAAATTTAATGATCGAGTCAGAAGAAGCTGCACGGCGAAACACCAAGAAGTCTGAGACCATCCAAGGAATTAATCGGTTCTAACGCTGTAGGAAGAAATGTTATAAAAATGAATCCCTCTAATACAGTTTTGTCATCAGGAATGTAATGAAAAAAGCAAGGAAATGTCTGTAACTTTGTGGTATAAAATTAAACAAACCTTGCTAACCATTAATTAATTAGGGTGAAAATGAATAAATTTGTGGAAAACTTTTTTTTTCCTTTAAGGATAAAATCCCAAACTCACGAAGGAGGGAGCTACTCAGATGTGTATTATCTCTGATCTAGGTGTTGTTTCTTGAGTTAGAGACATAAAAGCCACCTTTTAAAAAGAAAAGGTCTTTCTGTTCAATGGCATGCATTTTCATATATTTTCCCTCATAACGCGATGTAGAATGTCGCAAAATTGTAATGACTGCAACAATAAAACCAAAAGCACATTTAGAAATTGAAATAAATTTCTAATACTTGGGTAGTTAGCTATCAAGTAATCTCTGAGAGCACCTGTTGTGGTAAAGGCAGGCCCAATGCTATTAGAGCTTCCAACTTCCATGAATTTGCACAGGGATGGCCTCTGAAGACTGGGGAGAGACTTACGGAGCTTTAATAGCTCCCTTCAACATAAAAAAGTATTCCTCCCAATAATTTTTCCAACTTTCAACAGAAGTCAGGATTCCCATGGCAACAAAACTCCCCATCAAGCTTTTTAAAATACATTTTTAGTTCCATTGATTGCTACTCTGCCATCAGGACTTCTACTTGCCTATTCAACCTAATTCAAAACAATGGGAGAAAGATATCTGGCTCTGATCAGCACCTCTCTACAAGCTGAGCCAATTCCCATGAAACCAGATGCCCAAAAGGCAGACAAGAGAGGAAATTTCAGAGATTCTGCATAATGTCTCTAAAACTAGGAGTGAGGAGCAGATAATTCACTAATATCTTGTTGTGCATTGGGAAGAGCTCTACCTCCAGAACTGGAAGATATGGAATAAAATCCTGTGTCTGATGCTTGTTGTTGTTTGTCCTTGGACCAATGACATCATGAAGTGATGTCTTGATTTGCGAGTAAATTAGATTTAAGTGAGGCAGAATTGCCTCAAAGTCCTAAGTCTCACTCTCTTTTCCAGAGTCATCAAAGTTCAGTAGCAAGACAAACATCAAGATGATTGGCTATGGCCCAGGATGCAATGAATGACATTGGTGTCTTCAATGCCTGACCCAGTTTTAAGCACCCACAGTGCCTGCTTCAGCTGGCTTTATGGATCTTGGGACAAATTATTCTCATCTCCCATTCCACCAGGGGAAGTCTTCACATGCTTGAGATAGACACCTCCCTCCAAAATCACCAACAAGTCTGAGAACTGTCAGTTACCCTCAACCTGGTTTAGCCCTTCTGCCAAGATGATTTTACTGGGGTGTGGCTGCTACACATGCTGTAGCTTCTTGGAGTCACAGGCAAGAGCTGATGCTTACTACTTACATGACCTTTGTAACATTTACCCTCCTCGTACTTTATTTTCCTCATCTGAAGAATGAGAGAGCTGAACTAGATGCACTTGTAGCTTCCTCCCAGCTCTCGATCTATGATCCTGTATTCCTATTAGAAGAAATGATTATTTTCTTAATAAATTAATAGCTAATTATAAGTAGGTTGGGTAGTAGTAGTGCTTTCCCCAATTTTTATTTCCTCCTTCAAAGCCCAGTATTTGTGAAGGCCAGAGCTGACAAAGAGACATTCTCTTCCATCTTGGGCAGGACCACACCCAACTGAGAGAGCTTATTTCTGATTAAAGGGTTAAGAGAATTTAATCTAGGTGAATTCCGGCCTATTGTTCAACTCAGGTAGGACTTGATGGAGAATAAATTCTTTCGTATAAATTTCTGGAGGCTCAATGATCTGGAAAAATGCTGACTGGATCACATCTCCCAGACACAGGCCTTCATTAGAAAAAGCCCATCTGTCGTGATAATATTCATTCTCTCATTAATTGTTAATCAATCAGAGTTGATTTTCACCCTCGGATATTTTTCCAAAGGTATTTAAATATTTAGAGACCTCCATGGGGAGGGAGAAGGTCTTTCCTTAGCGAGAGAACCACTGACCTCAATTTATTGATTATCTGCGAGCCTAATCAAATTGATTTTTAATTACCCAGAAACTATATCTCTCAGGCTTTTCATTCATCTCACTTATCTATTCTCTAGAGAAATATGGAGGATAACATGGACTCTTAACTATTTAACCTGCTGGAATTTTGGGGTGGGAGGAACAAGAACTTAAGAAACTCTGTGTACACTTAAAGTATTTTCAGGATATCTCCAGCAGCAGACAGGGTGACCACTCCCACTTGACTTTGATTTCGTCCATTAAGTCTCTATATTTTAAGAGCTTTTTATTCCTTATAGTTTAGTACTGGGTATAGTTCTATACATTTAAAAGATTCATAAAAAGACAATAAAGAAATGATACATTAAGTCAGAATACTAGTCGATCTAGTCCAGTGGTTCTCAACCTTCTTAATGCTGCAACCCTTTAATACAGTTCCTCATGTTGTGGTGACCCCCAACCATAAAATTATTTTCATTGATACTTCATAACTGTAATTTTGCTACTGTTATGAATCGTAATATAAATTTCTGATATGCAGGATGTATTTTCACTGTTACAAATTGAACATAACCCACAGGTTGAGAACCACTGGACTAGAGGACCACATGTGTCCATTGAGGCTGCAGGTTCCCTGCCCCTGGTCTAGATTGTTTCATTCCTTAGCTTTTTGTGATCTGATTTTTTCCCCCTACTTTACTGAAACATCTCTCTCTAAGAATACTAATGGACTTCCTACTGTTAAATTCAATGACCATTTTCTCCCCATGACTTCCATGTTCTATTGATACTATTACTGACCTTCCACTTTCCTTGACTTCTATTACACTACATTCTTGTGGTTCTCTCACGACCTCTCTGACTATTCCTGTTTCATGTACTACTCTCTCTAAATACTGTTTCTCCATCCAGCGGTTCTATACCCAGACCTCTTTTCTCTTTCTATGTCTTCTCTTTTGGTAATCTCACCTTCTTCCAATGGTCATCTTTCTACAGATGACATCAACCTCTAAATCTCTAAATTTCCAACTTATTTACATAGCTCTGGTCTAATTTTTCCAAATTCTTGCTGGTCACGTACCTTGAATTCAATTTCTAGAAACTTATCATGTTCCCTTAAAAACCTGCCCTCCACCCCTAACTCTTCTGTTTCTTTTCATCACACCACTATCCCTTCCACTTACCCAGGTTTATAATGTTGGAGTCACCTTCTACTTATTTTGGTACCTTACCCCACATGTCCATTTCCAAGTTCTGTTGATTCTATCCATTTTCTTCTTCTCTTTCACTCACCCCACAACCATCCTCATTTAGGCCCATAGAGTAAATTAAGTGTATCCTATTTTAAACGTTTAAAGTCTAAATGTCTAAAAAGTCTAGGCAGGACTATTAGCCAAAAGGAAAAATGGGATAAGGAAGCCCATCTAAGGTTGTGCCATGAAAATGAGTATTAGACTCCACCCAGATCTACCATGCATTTAAGTCAGCTATATATGACCTGTGCTGGTGTACTCTGGTCAGACCAGTCTAACCCTTGTGAGAAACTTAGAGTGGCTATAGCAAGTAGGCTCCAATTAAGCTTGTAGCAGCTTAACCAAGGTCATTTGAGGTTTTTCCTTTCTGTCTTTCCTGGTAGAGTGATGCAAGGCCATTGCTGCTGTACCTCTAAGAGGTACAGTCAGAATTCCAGGAGCCAATTTCCCTGGGAGACTTATGTGGTTTACATTTGGGTTCTATATGGCTTGGGAGCCAAGATAAGAAGAGATCTGAACAGAAGTCATGTGGCCCACAGATTTTGCCTCAGAGTCACCCTTCAAAACTGAGCTCAATTTCCCCAGCTCTCTACCCCCAAACAAACACACACCACAATCAATGGGGGTTTCCTAGCTGTGGTTGTTTTTTTTTTCCCCATGGCAGATTGTGACATGGACTTATTGAACCTAATCTGATCATTATAGTTTGGGTAATTGTATGGTAACAGGAATTTGAAGATCTTCCCTGCTTTGAAGATATATCCTGCCTCCTAATAGGCTAAATGTAATCACATGGAACCTGTGGTGGGAGGAGTTTACTGAAGGGTGGAGTAGAGCCCACAGGAAGCTGGGAATCAGAGCAACTAGACTGGAGGGAGGAGAGGATGCATCCAAGGGTGACAGTTAGGCTTGTGAGTAAATGTTGGTTTGTGGTAAGGCTAAAGGATGCTGTGGCTCTCTGTGCTGTTATGGCTTATTAACTTGTTTGCTACTATGATGGAATTGGCTTACTGGTTTTGGGATTCAGTCTACTGGTGTCTGAATAAATGTTTCATTTCTGTCTTCTATGTGGAGAGTCTGTTGTATTTTGCAATCAAGCATCTGCCAGCAAATTTATAATGACTATCAGCGCTATGAATATTGCATTGGCACTATAGCAATACATCTCAGATTTGTCCCTGGTCCTTTGTGAACTTTTTGACTACTCTGATATCTGCCATCTGTTAAGTGTTAAGATTGGTAAACCAAAGCAGAAAAAGGAGACAGGTCATTTGAAGGATATTGCGATATCACTAGGACACTGGAGCCTTTGTGACAATGATCTTCTGGTTCACATGATCCACAATTCTACCACTGTCAGTAAATGTCTCTTTGATACATGAGGACATTTAGGGCCATTTCCTGGGAAGGTGCTAATGCAATAATTGAGTCCCTAGTTTGTGACCTTGCTTTGGATCTCATGTTCCCTCTGACACGCAAATGTTTTTCTCCCACAAATTGCCACTGAGATAGGTTCTAGTTGTAGAATCAGAGCATTAAAAAGCATTTGAGAACTTTAAGAGACCCAACAAAATAACTTAGTCCAGTTCCTTATTTTACCAATTTCTCCAAAATCACAGTTATTTGGTAGCAAAACTACTACTACAGCCCATGTTTCCTGACTCAAACTCTTTGTATCATGAAAACCAAAGAAGGCAACTCGAATATACCAGAAATTCTCCTAGCAATTCAAGATACTAGATACCTATGTACTTCCTGTATAGTGAGTCAAATAAGAATGACAATCAATTGGGAGGAGAAAAGAAAATGTATGTGATATGACCATAAAATAATGGGAATGGTTTAATGCAAATCATTCTTTTTACTTTAGAGCCCCAGCCCATGTTTCAAGCAATGCATCATTTTTTTTCCACTGGTGGAAAATATGAGCAGAAAGGCCAGTGTGGTGTTAAACTGACTGAGGAAGTAGTTTGAGTGGAAAAAGCATTGGACTTACATGAATCAGGTGAAACAGGTTGGAATCCTGGTCACTATATTTACCAGCTGTGTGACCAAGGAGAAGCCTCTTTCCCTCAATAATATTCTTCCTTCAGTAAAATTGAAATAATTGTACTTTTACTACCTTCCTTGTGTCATTCATTCATTCAACAAAGTACTTTGTATATTTTAAGGTTCTTTTGGTAACATAGTAGACAGAGCCCTGGATTTGAAGTCAGAAAGAGAGATTGGAATGTTACCTCAGATATGTATTAGCTGTGTGACCTTGGATGAGTCACTTAACCTTTGTCTGCTTCAATTTACTCATCCATAAAATGTGAAGTGAGAGGAAGGGAATATACTTTTATATAACTCTTACTATGTTCCAGGTACTGTGCTAAGTGCTTTTTACAAATATTATCTCATTTGATTCTCACAATAACCCAGAAAGGTAGGTGCTATTATTATTCCCATTTTATGGGAATAAAAAAAGTAACTGAGGCAAACAGAGGTTAAGTGACTTGCTTAAGTTCACACTTCTAGGGGCTTGGATTTGAACTCAGACCTTCCTCCAAGCACAGCACTCTATCCACTGTATCATGACTGCCTCTAAGTAGGGATAATAATAGCACGTACCTCACAGAATTTTTGTGAAGATCTAATATATAGAAAACTCTTTGAAAACCTTGAAACCCTATAGTAGCATTTGATGGCTACTAAGATCATCAGCAGCATCATCATCAATTACTATTGACTATAACCTGGCTCCTACACCAGCAGACATGACTCCCGATTGGCAGCGAGAATGTTGAACCTGACTCTGGATAAGCGCCTGATGAAATTAGTGCTACATCTTCTTTGGAGAGAAATAGGCAAGTACCAAGGTCTCCTCAGAGCCATGCATGTATAGGGGATGTTAATACCCTACCATCTCTGGACTTCCAAAGTTTGAAATACAGAAAAGTCTCCCTTTGGGTAAGATTGGACTCTCTTTCTAGATTTGAACTGAGGATTTATCTTGCTCCCTGCCAAAGAGCTCATTCCTTTTTGTGTATTCTTTGGTATATCCTAATCTGTGTAACTTCTCTCATTTCTCTTTGTTATTTGTTTATATAAATGGATTTACTTGCCATTTGTTATTTGTAATTTGTTCTTTTCTGCAACTTACATTTGGTTGGAAGAGCTAAATTGAAAAGTCTAACTGAAGGGCTACTCTCTCCAGGCATCTCTCTCCAGGGACTGGGCAATAAAAAGCTATTAAACTATGCATAATCTTTGACATAGTGATGCCGCTACTAGGTTTGTACCTAAAAAAAGATTAACGAAAGAGGAAAAAGATCCATATGTACAAAAATATTTGTGGTAGCTATTTTCATGAAGAATTAGAAACTGAAGGATGTGCCAAGCAATTGGGGAAAGCGTAAATAAGCAATTGTATATGAAAGTGATGAAATATTATGCCATAAGAAATGGTGAAAGGGATGGTTTCCAAAAAAAAACCTGGCAAGACTTGTATGAACTAATGCAATGTGAAGTGAGCAGATCCAGAAGAACAATTTATACAGCAATGATATTGTAAACATAAACAACTGTGAAATACTTAGGAACCCTGATCAGCACAGTGACCAACCACAGACCCAAAAGACTCATGATTAAACATGCTATCCACCACCAGATAGAGAGCTGATGGTCACAGAGTGCAGCTTTAAGAATGTTTTCTTTTCATTTTCTTTTTTTTGGTCTTTTTGGAGGGGGGAAGGATGGCAATTGGGGTTAAGTGATTTGTCCAAGGTCACACAGCTTCTAAGTGTTAAGTGTCTGAGTCCAGATTTGAACTCAGGTCCTCCTGATTCCATGGTCAGTGCTCTATTTACTGCACCACCTAGCCGCCCCCATTTTCTTTCTTTCTTTTGGAGGGGGGCGAGGAGGGGCATGTCTAATGCAAAAATGTGTTTTCCTTGACTTTAGTAATGGGTTTTTCTTGCCATCTCACTGGGTGAAGGAGAAGGGGGTAGGAGTGAGAGAATTTGGAATCAAAAATTAAATTAAATTTTAAAAAGGAAGTCAAGAGTTTAAAAAAAAAGTCCCAAAGAATAACCAAGTATAGAGCCTCTTTTACCCTGAACTGCTTATTTGCTACCTACAAACATGTCCATATCTCCCCCATTCTCAAAAATCCCTGAATTGATCCACCCATTTCCACCAACTATCGTCTCATATCACTCTCTCTTTTTTGGCTAAACTCTGACACTTGGTACCTCCACTTTCTTTCTCCTCAGTCTCTTACTTTACATCCTGGCTTCTGACCTCATTATTCAATTGAAACTTCTCCCTACAAAGTTACTAATGATTTTTTAATTTCCAAATCTAATGGCCTTTTAATTAATCTTCATCCTTCTTCAACTCTGCAGACTTTGATAACTTCTCCTCCTTGATACTCTCTTCTGTCTAGGTTTTTATGAAACTACTCTCTTGTTGTTCTCCTCCTCCTATTTATGTGGTCACTCCTCAGTCTCTTTTGCTGGATATTTAGCCAGCTCAGTCTAAATAACTATGGGTGTTCCACTGGGCTCTGCCCTTTCTTCTACTTCTATACCATTTCACTTGATGATCTCATCAGATCCCATAGATTCAATTATGATCCCCAGGCTGACGATTCTCAAATCTGTTTATCCAAGTCTCACTTATCTGTTGACTTCTAGACTCCCATCTCCAAACACCTATTGAACAACTCAAACTGGTCGTCCTGTATGACAACTTAAATGAAACATGTCCAAAACTGAAGTCATTATCTTTCCCTTCAAGCCCCTTCCAAACTTCCCTGTTGTTATCGAGGTAATCACCACCTTCTCATTCACCCAAAATCACAATCCAGGTGCCATCCTTGAATCCTTACTCTCTCACCACCCATATCCAATTTGTTCCTAAGTGCTCTAGATTTTACTTTCATAAACTTTCTCATTTTTGCCGCCTTCTCTCCTCTGACACTGCCCTACTCTAATGAGGGTATTTATCACCTCACACCTGGACTATTGCATACATAGCCTGCCACAAGTCTCCCCCAATTCTAATCCATCCTCTACTCATTTGTCAAACTAATTTCCTTAAATCACAGGACTATGTGACTCGGTCATTACCTTACCCTCACCCCATTCAATAAATTTCACTGGCTTTCCCTGGAATCAATCAATCAAACAATAAATGTTTATTAAGTGTCTCCTATGTGGCAGTCACTGTGCGAAGTGCTGTGGATACAAAAAGAGGCAAGAAGTGAATCTAATATGAAATCCTTCCTTTGGCATTCAGAGACCTTTATCACCTGGCCTTCACAACCCCTACCTTTCCTGTCTTCTTTCATCTTACGCCACCCCCAGCAACCCCCATACACTCTGTGATCCCATGACAGGCACCTCTTTGCTATTCTTCAAACATGAAATTCCATCTCCTAACTCCAGACATTTTCACCAACTGTCCACCATGGCTAGAATGCTCTCTTTCCTCATCTCTACTTCCTGGCTTCCATGACTTCCTTCATATTCTAGCTAAAACCCCACTTTCTACAGGGAATCTTTCCTGAACCCCCTTAATTCTAGTGCCTTCCCTCTTAACTATTTCTAGTTTAAACTGTCTTGTTTAAACATAATTGTTTTCATGTTGCCTATTAGACTATGAGCTCCTTGAGGGGAGGGGCTCTTTTTGATCTTTCTTTGTATCCACAGTACCTGGCAGATCACAGTCACATAATAAATATTTACTGACTAACTGACATGCCATGTATGTGCGTGTATGTGTGTATGCATGTGTGAATATACATATAACACATGTGTGTGCATATGCAGTACATATGTGTGTACATGTATGTATATATGTATACATGCATACAGACCTAAAAACTCATACTGTATAGATTTGAAATATTTATTGGTTACAATTTATGACTTGAGATGAGCAGAACAAGGGAGAATGAAATGCTTGTCTTTCTTCAGAAGGTTCTATTCATTCCCAATCTCACACTATTTTGAATATTTCCCAGAGTCTGATCCCCTTGCACTTGGGATCATAGGATGACCACAGATCTGGAGCAGAGGCTGCCTAGTCTAACCCCCTCATTTTACACATACACTGAGGCCTGGGGAAGAAGATAAGTATCACAGGCCATATTTGATCTTGTATCCAGTTCCAGAACCAGTGCTTTTTTATTGAATGAATGAATGAAAGAGGAATTAAGGGGAAAAAATCCTGAAATGACCTTCGCTTTTTTTTTAAAACTGAAGATGTGAGATGAGAGAAGTGGAGAAATTGGGTAAGATGGAAAGAAAGCAAGAAGGAGCAAATTCGTTCCTTTCCTTCTTTCTTTTCCCTCACTTCATCTTTCCGTGAGACAATGGATAACCATGATGTGTATTACATAACCCATGCCTCATCCCACATGCAGATTTTAATGCTATCAAGTATGAATCTTTCAAAATTAATGATGAAGTTAAATATAAAACAGATAATTAAACATAGTCCTTGACATGAATGCGAACTTCCATGGGGCAAGAACCATATTTTATTTTTTCTTTGTATTTCCCACAACCCATAATACAATGCCTTGTATATAGTAAATGCTGAGGGGAAAGACATTGAATAAATCAATTCATAACCTAAGTAAGATACATTCAGAGTGAATTTGGAAAAAAAAATTAGAGGAATGTATTTTGGGGTCAGAGAGAGATGAGTGATCATGTAAAATCTAGGAATAGTGTGCTACTTCAAACAATTTTGGTGCTCCTAAGGGAGAGTGCTAATAATAGTAATTTACTCATTGTCCACCAAGACTGCCTGGTAATTGCAGGAATTCTTGTTAAATATAGAGTTAGGTAGGTGTAACAGCAAGCACCCTAGCATACATAGGGCGGCTACTAGCACAGGTTCTTAGATCTGCTTTTCTAAAGGAAAGCAACTCAAAATGGGTTAACAATCTTACTTTAATCAAGCATATCATTTACC
>CM053591.1:70737488-70751838 GCA_028646515.1 Pseudochirops corinnae
ATTTCACATTGCCTTCCATTTTTTCATTTGTTTGGATCTGTTTGATAGTATCTTGATTTCTCATAAAGTCATTTGCTTCCATTTGTTTCACTCTAATTCTGAAGGGATTATTCTCTTCAGAAAGCTTTTGAGATTCTTTTTCCATCTGGCAAAGTCGACTTTTTAAGGCATTCTTCTCCTCATTGGCTTTTTGGGCTTCTTTTGCCATTTGAGTTAATCTATTTTTTAAGGTGTTATTTTCTTCAGTCAGGTTGTTGACTCTCTTTTCATGATTTTCTTGAATCATTCTCATTTTTCTTCCCAATTTTTCCTCCATTTCTCTTATTTGGTTTTCAAAATCCTTCTTAAGCTGCTCTGTGGCTTGGAGGCAGTCTTCATGTTTCTTGGAAGCTTTTGGTGTGGGAGTTCTGACTGTGTTGTCTTCCTCCTGTTCCATGCTTTGATCCTTTTTGTCCTCAAAGAAGGACTCTAGAGTTTGATTGCTGTTCTTACTTTGCTTCATACTGCCAGTTAATTACCTGATTTTTTAGCTCTGTGGAACTCTACTTCCAGAGGGGAAAGATCTGTCCCAAATTGCTGGGTTTTTGCAGCTGCCGGAGCTATTAGGAGGTCACCATTTTTTTTGCAGCCCCCACCGGCTTTGGCTCACTGAAAACGCACCCCAGGACCATCACCCAAAACTATGATCCTGATCCAGGTTGCTCAACGCAAGAGCACTTAGCCTCTGAACGATTGCTTGGCCCCCCTGCAATCTGCAGGCCAGGAGCTTCCGAAGCAGCCATGTGGAAGCAGCTGCAGGGCTGCTGCTTCTACTGCTTCATTGCCCTGGAGGCAGTTTGCTCAAACCTTTTCTTCCCCAAATTTAGCTGAGTTCCACTGACTTTTCATTTTGTCCTTGCTTCTTATGGCTTGATAATTCTGGAAACTGCCACAGCTGCCGCTGATCCACTCTTCTGAAGGCTCCAGCTGCAGCTCGTCCTGGAGGCCCTGAGGCCAAGCAGAGGTTTCAGGCTGGCCTGGTTTTGGCTCCCAGCATGCTGCGATGAGCCCTTCCTGTCAAGCTGCCTTCAGTGGGAGATGTATTTTTGTGAGTTTTGGAGCCTAAAATTTGTTTAGAGTCATATTTTATGGGTATTTGAGATAGCTATGTGGGAGCTGCAGAACCTTGTTGCTTCTACATCACCATCTTGGCTCCAGCCCTCCTAAATTATCATTTTTAACATTTAATTTTAATTTTATTTTTTCTTAATTACATGTAAACAAAATTTTTAAACATTTAGAAAAATTTTGGGTTTTATATTCTTTCCCTCCCTCCTTTCCTTGAGAAGGCAAGCAATTTGTTATATTGTGTATGTGCGGTAATGCAAAACATTACCATATTATTCATGTTGAGAAAGAAAATGAAGACCAACAAAACCAAGAAAAACAAAGAAAAATTTTAAAAGTATGCTTCAATCTGAATTCAGACTCCATAATTCAGACTCCATCTTTCTTTGGAGGTGGGTAGTATTTTTCATCCTAAAATCTTAGGATCATTGTATTGTTAAGAATAGCTAAGTTATTCCCAGTTGATTTTTGTATAATATTACTGTGACTGTGTACAATGTTGTCTTGGTTCTACTTATTTTACTTTGCATCAGATCATGTGCCCAGGTTTTTCTGAAAGCATGTTGCTTACAGTAAAATAGTATTCCATCACAATCACAACTT
Organism: Pseudochirops corinnae; assembly: GCA_028646515.1. Lineage (NCBI taxonomy): Eukaryota > Metazoa > Chordata > Mammalia > Diprotodontia > Pseudocheiridae > Pseudochirops > Pseudochirops corinnae. Next base: position 70,739,199 of record CM053591.1, read on the forward strand.
GTTCAGCCACTCCTCAATTGATTGTCATCCCCTCAGTTTCCAAATCCACCACAAAAAGAGCTGCTATAAATATTTTTATACACATAGGTACTTTTCCCTTTTTTTCTTTGCTCTATTTAGGGTACAGGTCTAGTAATGGAACTGCTGGATCCAAGGCATGTGAACAGTTTTCTCTAAATTCTTTATGACCTGCTTAGAGGGAAATTATGCATATTCCATTTTACAAGGACTCTCCTTCCCCTTTTTCTTGTTCTTGGATATCAGTCAGATATGTAACTTTAGACCTATTCCAAAGGGTTTTAAGTTAATAGATATGGAGGTAGAGATGCCCTTACTCTGGGTTATGGTTTCCTTAGAATGGATAGCTTGCTTTACAAACATGATCTGATTTCATCCTTGCAACATTCCTGTGAGGTAGGTAATGCGAATGTTATTTCCCTTATTTCCAAATGAGGAAATTGAGATGCTAATGACCTGCTAAGATTATGAAGTTCACAAGCAATGGAACCAGGACTCAACCCAGGTTTTCTGGTTTCCAGACTATTACACCATTCTAGTGATTAGTTGTTTAGCAAGAGGTGTCATTTATGTTTTATGCTTTTTCAGGTCTCATTACAAGTTGTTAATCAATAGTTCATAGGGAAATAGGTGCATAGGTTTAGAAGTGGAAGGGAAGTTAGAGGTTGAGTCCAATTTCTTTATTTTATAGAGGAAGAAACTGATGCCCAGAGAGATGAAATGATTTGCTTAACATTACATAGATAAGGACCTAGAGTATGAATTTTAAATGCAGAGCTTTTACTATTTTATTATTTTGTATATTGTAATTAATATAATATGTAAGATTATAATTAATATATAATATATTATTTTTCTTTTTAAAAAATTATTGAATCCTTCCAATATATTGATACTTTGGCAACATAAGAGATCTTTTAATAATTTGTTTACTTTAACCAGAGCTTAATTTAGACAGGTCTTTGGATCAACTTTAAGAAATAATAAGTAAAGGCACAGAAAAATGGAGTTTCTGATCTGGGGGCTTAGAGGTCATTTAGTTGAATATAAACAACGATTTGATGGAGGTCACCTAAAAGCTACTTAAAGACCCTCCCCCCACAAGAGTTGAGGAACTCACTACTTGCTAGGCAGTTCATTCCATTTTTCAGACAGCTCTAACTTAGGAAATCTTCCTTTTGAGTTGCAGTCTGCCTCTACATCCAAAGGCTTTTTGCAATTTCCACTCCTTATGAGTTCAACTCTTCTGTCCAAAAAGCTAATCTCTCTTCAATAGTACTTTAAAAATTTCAAGATGATGGTCTTGTCCTCTTTCATCTTCCCTTTTCTAGGTTAACTTGGTCCATTTCTTTCAGCTTGTTGTGACTTAGTCTTCAGGCATCTCACCATTGTGGTTGCCCTCCTCTAAATGTGTCCCAGTTTATGAATGACATTTCTATAAATATGGTGGGCAGAACTAAACAGTGTTGCAGATATATTTTGGCCACCATAGAAGTCAGTAGGCATCTCACCTCCTTAGTCCTGCATGCTAAACCTCCATTATTGCATCCTAAGAGGGGAGTTGCCTTTTTTTGAGTTAATCTCATACATTATTGATTCCTTTTGAGTTTTCAATTCATGAAAATGCCCATCTCTTTTTCACATGAACTGTTGCTCCCTGTGCCTCTTCATGTCATTTTTTAAAACCGTCTCAACATGCTCAGTAGTAATAATAGCTGACATTTATGTCATGCTTTATGGTTTACAAAGACTGTCACACACAGCACTATATTTAATCTTCACATTTACAGCTGTAAGTACTTCAAGTTTTATTATCCCTTGAAATATTATCTTATCTTACAGATAAGGAATTCATTTCTTTTTAATTTAATAAACATTTATTGGGCACTGTTGATATGCAAGGCATCATGCTAAGTGCTAGGGGTAGAGGAATGGGGTTTTTCTATGGTATCTGGATCTGTGATTTCATTAGGATGGGGAATTCTCCAGTGAGGAAAAAATCCTTTATCAATGCAAGTTGGCATCTTTTCTGCAATTTATTGCCTTGGAAACTTACCCAGAGCATGAGAGGTTTAATGACCTATCCAGGGTCATGGAGCCAGTATGTATAAGAGGTAGGAATTAAACCCAATTCTTTTTGGCTTAGAGACCAACTGTCTTAAAAAGAATACAATCCCTGACATGAAGAAAGGTTAAGTGATTTGCCCATAGTCACTACTTAATGTCAGAGATCTCACCCAATTTGAAGTCCTACCCTCTCTCTCCTTATTCATTTTGCCTTTCATTTGTACATATAGTATTCTTAAATCATAGAAACAACATTTTAGCTTTGACAAAGTACATTACAGGTAATCAGATCAAATTCTTTCCATTTAGAAATGAGATAGCAGTGTCCTAGAGAGGATGTCAGGTTAATTGGTGGCAGAACCAAGATTGGATTCCAATTCTCTGGTGCCAAGTTCAACACTCTTTCCATGGTCACATATCATAGATCCAGTAGGGAAGGTTAAAGAGAACCATGTTGAGGATCTGGATACAAAAGTCATGTGTGGGAGACGTTAGTGGCTTAAGGAATAGCCAGAAAAGGAAATCAGAAAACAGGAAATTCAGAGGGAGGAGTTCTTGGTACTATTTTGCCATTCCCTCCAATATTTGTTGTGATATCTATGTAAGAGTGTAAGGGTGGGAAAGGGTGGTAGGCAGATGGGCTGGGGAGCTAAGATGTAAGTGATTTGCTCAGCATATGTCAAAGATGGACTTTAAACGTAGGTCTTTCTGAAGCCAACTCTCTCTATATAGACCATATACTTCATACTATTTTGTTGGTACCTTTCTATTGTATTTATCATATAATGTTGCATACTTAGCTAAGTTTATTTCTTGAATTGTAGCTAGAGGTGATGTACTCTCTGGTTGTAAGTGGGAGTTTGTTTAAGATTCAGTTAGATCATAATACTGGGAAAATACCTGAAGGAAGTCAGACAGAAAGAGAGGTCCCATATACTCCAAATTATTCACAACAGCACTTTTTTATGGTATAAGAAGAAACAAAGTGAGTGCCCATTGATTGGGGGAATGAATAGACAAATTGTGATATGTAGATGTAATGGAATGTTATTGCACTATAAGATATTTTGACTATGAAGAATTCAGAGAAACCGGGGAACACTTGTGTAATGGGGGCAAATGAATAAGCCCACCCTGGGCCATATGTATTCTGGTGGGCTTGAAGATTCAGCATAATGCAGAAAATCCTGGAGGATTCCTTCCTCCCAACCTCCATGGTGGTAGTACTGTCAATGAAAAAGGAAAGACAATTTGCTCTGTCTCTTTCTCTTTCTTTCTCTGTCTCTGTCTCTCCTACACCCTCTTATTGAGGAGGGGATAAGGGACCCCTCTCTCTTTTCCCTGAGGATCTACAGCCACAGTTTCCACATGTGCTGTTTAGGTGAGCCTAGGCCTTGAGCTCTTAGCTACCTTTTTTCTTTCATGTTTCTTTTTCCCAGCATAGGTGATCAAACAGTGATCATGAGAGGTAGACTTTTTGGGAAGTAGCTGCCTCGGGAGTTCCTATGTCCCTTAGCTGGTGCTTCCTAACTTGAAGAGGAACCCCCTGAAGCTATTACAATGCTTCTTCTTGGAGAAAACAACCACTGGAAGGAAGAGGAACCCAGTCTTTGGTCTGGCCTACCAGCCGACATAGACCTTGAGGGAACTGTGAGGACAGTACAATGCCAAGCTGAGGATGAAATGCTGAATGAATCTCACAAAAGTCTCACAAAATATCTAATGTTTAAATATTTTAAGTATCAACCTCCTGAGAATGAATAATTGTAGTTATTTGTTTATGTTGTGTGTTTAATGCATGCTTGTGAGTCTTTTTGTGTTTTAAGCATTTCTTTTACGTAGAAAAAAACAATAGCTGTCCTGTGCATGTTCTAATCTATGATTTTGTCTACACTGTACATTGAGTACCTCTCTATTCCCTTTTGGGAAGCTAAATGACTCAGTGGATGAAGCTTGGAGTCAGGAAGACTCATCTTCCTGAGTTCAAATCTGGCTTTAGACACCTACTACCTATGTGACTCGGGGCAAGTCACTTAACGCTGTCTGCCTCAGTTCCTCATTTGCAAAATGAAATGGAGAAGGAAATGACAAACCACTCCAGTACCTTTGACAATAACGTCCTAAATAGGGTCACAAAGAGTCAGACACCACTAGAAACAACTGCTCTTTTTGGGGGAGACCTCAGATATGAGCCAAACTTAAGTTTTAAGTGATTCTTCTAGGGGCTCCAGAGAGTGTTAAAAAGAGCTACAGATTGGGGGAGGCTAGGTGGTGCAGGGAATAGAGCACAGGCCCTGGAGTCAGGAGGACCTGAGTTCAAATTTGACCTCAGACACTTGACACACTTACTAGCCATGTGACTTTGGGCAAGTCACTTAACCCCAATTGCCCTCCAAAAAGCAAAAAAAGAGAGAGAGAGAGATTTAAAGAAAAATAGCCTGGTCCCTCATTTTAGAGGTCAAGGTCTCTCAGGACTGAACCTGGTCGGTGTGAAAGCGTCCAGAGTTAAGTATTTCTTTAGTGGGACAGAGTAATTATCTCAGCCACCCTGGGCCCAACACCATGACTACAGTTACACTTGCTCCCCTCCTGACCTGAGAGCAGAAGCATTCCTCATTGAGAGAGGAAGAGGGAGAGGGTGAGCGTCATAGTCTCCTCACCTGCAGACACAGGGGTTATATGTTGTTCACACTTGCCTGAATTGGCAGGGAGCAAGGTAAGAAGAACCATGAAAACAATATACCTAAGAACTACAATGATATAAAAATACAACAAAACAAAGCCAAATGCTGAGTAATTGTAATGACAAGTCTTATCTTCAAAGAAGAGAGGAGGGGACCTATAAGGTGCAGAATGCTGTATATACTACAATAGTTGGTCAGTGTATTCATTGATTTTTGGTCAAAAAATTTTTTTTGGTTACAAATGAGGGCTTATTGAATAGGTGGAGGGGGTAGGGTACATCTGGAAATGACTGATGTAAAAGCAAAAGGCAGAAATAAAACTTTGTGTTAAAGATCCATTTTCTGAGTTTACAGCACCATGGTTGTGAGGAACTGGGAGAACATCTGTCTGTAGTGCTAGGGTTACATCTCATGCCTCCTCCATGGCTGTTCATTCAGGACTTTCAGGGCTGGAAATAAAAACACAATATAAAAATTGACACCATCACCCCATGAAATGTCTTGTTGCTCTGAGTTGCCCAGTGGCAAGACAGGACTAGAACTCAGATCTCTTGACTTCCAATTTCAGTGTTCAACCAGTCACTAGTTTTTCTGCTGGTGCTCTGCCTTTTAGACCCTCTGTGTTCCATTCGAAAGTCAGATCATTGGGGAGTTTTCTTACCCTTCCTGTCTCTGATCTCCATCATGCCAAACCCCAGCTAATCAGCATGGCGCTTTTCTCTTGAATCCTTGACTTAACTACCTAAGTTACTCTCACTCTGACCATAGCCTCCCATTTTGTTTGCTCTGTCTCTTTCACCTTGGATCCTGTTCAGTGTTTTAATCGTCAGTCTGCAGCCCGAATCTGAACTGCTTAGATGCCAGTTAAAACCTGGAAAGGATTGAACTCCTTCCTCCTGGCAGCTGGCTGTTAACTAACATAAGCATTATCTCTCAAAGGTGAGGGGTTTGGGGGAGGGTATCCTTCATTCTTATCTTAAAACACAATAGAGAATTACAGAAACATCTGCAACTTTCTTTTCAGAGTTTCTCAATAGAAAGTTTTACAGACAAGGCAATGCTATATTGTTAATTATTCTTTAGCCATACCGTTTACCATCTGGTACCTGAGGCTGTTACATTCGTGTACAAACAACCCTCCAGCAACCATGAATCAAGTCCTTGGAACACCATAATAAAGTCTTTGCTTTCTCCTGCTAAACTTTTAAAGTCCATGAATAACTCCTGCTTATGTCTTAGAAGTGAACTCTAGTTGTGTATATCTTAGGGGTATATTTTTACTTAAAGGAAAAAGTCGACAATGTAGACAAACATAGTAACTCCATAATGTATTTTTTAAGCCTTTGGGTATGACACAAATTACAGCAATCAGCTTTCGGAAGGGAATAAGAATTTATTAAGTACCTACTACGTGATAAGCTCTTTACAAATGTTGTTTCATTTGATCCTCACAATGACATTTTATAGTTGAGAAAACTGAGGCAGACAGAGATTAAGTGATTTGATCAGGGTCATAGAGACAGTAAAAGTATTTGAAGCTAAATTCAAACTCAGGTCTTCTTGACTTCTGGCCCCCTGTTTGAACCACTGGGCCCCCTGAGGAAAAGCAGTTTTTTGTAACCCTTTCCATAGAGGCAGGATTAGGGTTTTCTATCTCTAGCCCAGTACTAAGTGTATCCACTTAGGTAGATGGGTTTCATTTGGGTTGCCATTATGTTAAACTAATAGCAGTTTTCCAGGTTCCTACCTACCTACTTCTCTTTAGATAAAAACCTCACTATACACAGATTCAGTTGAAGAGGGGAGAGAAAAGTTATAAAAATGAAAAACAATAATAAATGTTCCAAGATCCTATCTCTCAGATATCCCCATAGTAAGTATGAAAACTAAGGAACACTTGCTAAATTATTTACACCAAAAATTTTAGCCCTTAGGAAATATTACGCAGTTCATAAAAGTAGCCAAAAGCATCCCACTGGAATCATGAACCCTATTTTCCTGCCTCTGTCCTTGGCCTAGATTTGGGAAATAAATTTAAAATGAAAGGGTCAGAGCCCACGACTTGGAAGAGCCTGTCCTGTTTTAAATTCTACGATCTCAAAAATGTTAATAATCTAAAAGATGCCTCTGAGCTCTAAAATCCTATGATTATGTGATTCTCTTGTGGGTTTATGAGACCTATCGCTACCTACGTGAACTTGGGCAAATCTTCTTTTCTGTAGAAGAGGGAAGGGGGGCTGGACTAAATGACCTCCAAGGTCTCTCCTGGTTCTAAGTCTATGATTCTATGAAACTGAACAAGTCATGCTAACGATGAATTCATAGTGTGTTGGCACTTCACGATTCACAGCGTTCCTTCCTCACAACAACCCTGCTATTTAAGTGTTATTGTTCCCATTTCACTGGGGAGGAAACTGAGGCACAGAGATACACTGACTTGCCAGAGGTCCTATGACTAATAATTAACCGAGCTGGTATTCATAGCTAGGGCTCTTGACTTTCCAAAGACCAATGGATTTCCTGTTCCAGCACATTTGCTACATCTCTTGAGTCACAAGGCTTTTTTTTAGAGTAGAAACTCTACTTATTTTCGTGCTGTGTAGAAAAGTGCTCTCTTTAATTTTCCTTCATGTTAATAAAGTGCACAAAATTAACTCCTCTAAGCAATTTATAAAAACCAGCCTCCCCTTCTCCTGGGAAAACATAAAAGCATGAAAATGAATGAAATCAGCATTCTCCACTATTCCTTTGGCATAAATTGTTACTCACCTTGGATAAATGGTGATTTCCAAGGCTGATAGCTTCAGATAGGTGTCTCTCAGCGGTTCTGACTGTTATGATTATTTTCATTTCAAAAGGGGGAGTACTATCAGTTGCTGCTATAACGTAAGTGCTTCACTTAAAAAGAAAATAAAAAACTCAAACCCTTTGCTGAGGACTCTGAGAAGGCTTACCATTGTGCTAAATAAATAAAACTGAAACGGAAAGACTAGGTTACATTAAATGCAATACTTGAATCTTTTAAAATATGGAGATATGTATTGCTTGCCTTCTCAATGGGTGGGGGAAGGGCTAGAGGGAGGGAGAGAATTTGGAACTGAAAGTTTAAAAAATGAATGTAAAAAATACATAAAATATGGGAATATGATCTACCAAGGCAATCTGTCATGCCATTTCCCCTCACCCTTACAAGCAACCTGTTTTATTTAGTGATGTAGGCTGATGTTTGATGTGAGTTCTTAACTGGATCAGGACAGATCCATTCATTGGGAGATATTTACCCGGGTCAGGGATTTCTGAACTCTCCTTGGCCCATCGGATCTCAGATATCAACCAAGTCACTTGACAATATTGCTTTGTAATTTCAATTCTAGCATTAACAGATAATACGGTGGATTAATAAAACACATAAAAATGTCTTTAAAATATTTCAGATAAATATTCGATTAAAAAAAATTACCAGCTCAGATAAGTAGTTGAAAAATAGGTACTGGAATCTACTGATCAACTGTAGTATAGCCTCATGGCTAAATTCATAATTAAATGTGCTTATAGATGAAAGCATAATTCACTGTTAAGACAATTTGCTCCTATGTCACAGAGACATAAGAAGCAAGCTCACTCTAGCTAAAGCAAGACACATGAAGCAAGCTGGTAATGAAACTCATTTGCAAGGGAAATGTAGCATTTGCAAATGCTGAGCTGATTGCTTTCCTTAAATGGGAAAAAGCTAGTTGTGTTTTAAATCTGATTGGAAATCTCTTTAGTTCAGTGGAAGATTGTGCTTCTCTCTTTAACCATTTCTTCCTCCCCCCTCCATCAGGGTGAGAAGGATGCATGCAAGCATGCAAGAATGTTGACACTGTATGTAATCTGATAGCAATTAATTCACATATATGAAAAACTTGAGAAAAAAAAACAACCTGTTCAGGAGATGTTACAAACACAAATGGGGGGAAAAAAAGTATTTCTGTAAAAAAAAAGTAATGTAAAATTTCAGGGTCCAAAGATTAACATTCTAAGTCTAGTTTATAGTTTCCGAATTGTCTTTTTGTTAGGGCTTATAAGCAAAAGATTTGATTCTTGAGTTGGGCCACATACATGCTTGCTTCCCATGGAAAGATTCTATTTTGATTCCTCTGCAACTATAGAATTTTCCCCAAATTTTCTATATGTAGGAGAATAGTCTAGGGAAACAGGATTCTATTGGCCTATCCCTTCTAAGGTCACTGAACTTGAATAAAAACTAATAAACGTCAATAATTATTTTTTAGGTCATTGGTTTGGAGCTAGAGTATGAGTATATTTTAACCTACTATGCAAAATGGTGTAAAATCAGGTGAACCATCTACAAACTTAATTTGTTGCACAGTTTAAATGTTAATTGCTGTATTCATAGCACCCAACATTGGATCAGGGTTAGTTAGTTAGTTGATGTTTCTTGCACCCACTGTTGTTGTTTGTCCTTAATTCTTGAAGAGGACAACATCTAGAAGGTGAGACCAAACTTGCAAATGACTTGGATTTAAGTGAGAGAGGGTTGTGCAATGTCACCAACATCACTTTCTCCTCTGGAGTCATCTGGGTCCAGTGCCAAGATATAGATCACTATGACTAGACCACAGGAGATGGCCCCCACCCATTGTCTAGGACACCAAGAAATTCTGCCAAGGGACGGAGGAATCAGGCAAGAAAAAAATTGTACCTTTCTGCTCTCTCCCTCTCTTTCTTTTTCCTTTGTCTCTCTCATTTCTTTCTTTCTTTCTCTTTTTAAAAAGTCATAATAATAATAATAATAATAACAATAACAATAGATAATCTGGATTCATTTGAAAGGCATAAATTCATAGATAGGTAAAAATTAATCGACTTTCACTATACTACACAAATGGCTCAATCAAACCATTGAAAGTTCCCAATAGGTTTCCTAACATGGCCTCATTCTGACCATTTCTACCCCTACTCCAAACTAGGACTGTACTCCTCATTTTCCTAGTTCTGATAGTTGAATTTTTTTGCCTTATCTAGATGGGAATCAAGCCATTAAGACACTTTCTACAGTTGCCATAAAATTCTCCCACAAGTACCTTCTTCTTCCCCCTTTCCAATATCTCTTTATATATTGTTTTTCCACATTAGAATGTAAGCTCATACTAAGAACTTAAAATGTTTTATCTACCTATTTGAACCTCAAAATCCATGGAATCCCAAATCCTACCTCAACAAAGTCTTCACATTTTCCTTTCTGAGTTAGTATATTATTTCTAATGGTGGTGTTTCCAAAGCTGAGTCCCTCCAGTTTCCAACAATCACTATCATTGTTGCTCTCACCATTGTGACTGATGGTGTTGTCAAACACTGGGGAGACATAGTGGGTAGAGCAATAGATTTGGAGTTGGGAAGATCTGGTTTCAACTCTTGGTTAAACAAATATTCACATTTGTTAATAATTATCAAGAATGTAATAAAAAAAGAATTTAAATTTAATAATATTGAATGCCCTCAAAGGAGGACAATGTGACTCCTTGAAACTCTTAGTTAAAAGTAGTTAGCAAATCATACTTATGTAAGCATGCCAGTTCAGATATCTCTGGATGAATAGCATAAAATGGAGCATTGTAATACTAGTACTGTACAATGAATACTTTTTTTAAACAAAAGCATACCTTTTTGATTATGAAATAAAGAACCCCATTCTATTGAACACTAGACTTGTTTTCTTCCTTTGAGTGGTTGTAACATAAGCTACCAACAATATGCCTAATCTTTGATTTGAATAACATCCAGATAGAAAAAAAAAATGTTTATTTACACTATACACTGGGTACATGTGAAGTAGTTTCATTTTGCATGTTCACAAAAGGGATTTGTCAGTGTTCCAGAAAATGCCAACCTGTATCACAGGTGTTTGCGAACTTTAGAAGAATCTATTAACCTCTCCTTGACCACATGAAGGAAGGAAACATGAGGACCAAGACTCAAATACCATCCTACCTTCTTGCTAGCTGTGTGACCTGGAGCTGGTCTCTAGGTCTGAGTTTACTTATCTATAACATAAAAGGAATTGGACTAGATGGTTTCTGAGGTCCTTTGGAAAGCTTTGATCCTTTGTACTATCCCCAGATCCAGAGTTCAACTCAAGTAGACATGTGTTTCTATTTTTGGGGCAGTTGGTTTAAGAATGGTGCCAAGAATGCCAAGGTAGTATACTCCCTATAAGTCAATGAAGCCAACTCTAACCAAATTATGAAGTGGGAAAAGTTTGTTTCTGTTGTCCCATATTTCCCTTTGTTTTGCCCTTTCCCCTTTTCCTGGCTTTCTTCCCTTTCCTCAGCAGTTCATTGCTTTCATTCTTGGATCTTGCCAAACAAAGCTGTCTGAAAATGGCATAGGGGATAGAGGGCTGAATTTGGACTTAGAGGATCTGGGTTTTAATTCTAGCTCTGCAGCTTACTACCCATATGATCTTGGGCTTGCTTCTGTTGGGCCTCTGAGGTTCCTTCCCAGCTCAAAATCTAGGATCCTATGGAAACCCCTTCACACTGTAAAACCTTAAGAAACTATTGGGTTTTTAAAAGTGGCCTCCTGAAGAGGACAGCACTTAACCAACAGGCAAGACACTCTATACTGATGGAGTTTGGGGCTTTTGGCACATGTTGGGGGAGGGGAAGGGGCTTTTCTGGGCTCCTTTAATCACATTACATAATGAGGTCTTACTCCACCTTTGTAGAAGGCAGGATGTTTCGGTCAATTTATTTCATATTTAGGGGGAAAAAATCTTCTTTGGCAGCTTTTGATTATATTGCTAATTCTGGACAATTGTCTCTCACATGTTAACCATGGGTTTAAAAATAGAACTGAGGGGCAGGTAGGTGGCGCAGTGAATAGGCCCTGGAGTCAGGAGGACCTGAGTTCAAATCTGACCTCAGACACTTAACACAAAACTAGCCATGTGACCTTGGGCAAGTCATTTAACCCCAATTGCCCTACTTTCCCCCCTTCAAAAGGAAAAAAAAAATTTAATGAAAAATAGAACTGAGCTAATATATAGACTAAAACTAGAAACTAAAAATAAAATAAAAATAAATTAAAATAAAATCATAAAAATAGAATAAAAATAAAAACTAAAACTAAAAATTATAAACTAAAAAATAGAATGTGAGTGACTCAGCACAAAGCATCAACCCTACCAGATAGTTCTTAAATACATGTCCAACTAATTTTAGTTCAAGCATCATCATCTTCCATATGATTAACAAAACATTTAACAAATATAGTAACTAGACCATCTAATTTTGTTTCTCTTTATAACTTTACCTAGACCTTGACTACAACGTGGCAATCCTTTTTTTTAAATCATCGTCTCCCTATCACATTTCCCAAAGGTTCTAAATATGTCCTAATTTTCTCAAGCCCTAGGCCCTACCTCTTCCTGACTCTCAGCTGGCCTTGCCTACTACTTTATTCTCTCCTCCATTCCTCAAATCTGTCTCTTTTTTTTGCATGTGAAACCGCAAATCTATTGTGCACAACTTGCTATTTCTTTTAAGTATTTACTAAAGTTATTCTGTAAAATTCTTCTTTTTTCTTCCCTCCTTCCCCTCCATCAAAGTCTTCATGGATATTTTCCTCCCTCCTTTCTGTTTCAGAGAAAGAAGTGACTTTGTCAGAACTACTTATATCTTTGCTGTTGTCCTACGTCCTTTGTCCCCTTCACAGTCAAATTTACTGAAAGATTGTTCTACACTTACTTGGAACCTCTATTTCTTCACTCTTCACACCCCTCCTCAGTCCTTTGCTATATGATTTCCTTTCCCATTACTTTAATGACATGACTGTCTTGCAAGGATCACCATTCCGCCTGCCCCCCC
>CM053591.1:70758241-70791697 GCA_028646515.1 Pseudochirops corinnae
TGGCGCCACAGGCTCCACGTGACCACATTCAGCCTATTAGGGAACAGAGTATACTTTCAAATATCCAAGGGTCCTCAGAGTCACATAGCCACTTCAGCAAAGGGCCTAGGGGCAGGGAAGATCTTTAGATTCCCATAACACTAGTGTATGAAGCTTAATTTGGAACAGAATTTTACAGTGTTGTAAAAAATGACAAGCATGATGAATCCAGAAAAGGAAAGAAAGACTTATATGAAATGACACAAAGTTAAGGAAGTGATACAGGAAAACAATATAATGTATGACTACAACCATATAAAGAAAGAACACCCACGACAAAACAATTGCAACTAATCATTGTTAAATTTGACCCCAAAGATAAGAGAAGACACTTTCCCTCACTCCTTTGCAGAAGTCAGGCCATGAGTAACACTACATAAAATGTTAGATTTTTTTTTTGATGTGTTGATCAATTTTGCTGAATTTTTTTTCTCTTCTTTTCCTTTCTTTTTAAAAATATATTTCAAAAATAGATACAGTATATATTGGGGCTAGGGGAAATGAGAGGAGAAGAGAAATCCAGGTGATAAAAAATAAAAGATATCAATGAAAATTATTTTTAAAAGAGAGCAGAAAATGTTTCATTTTGTCTCTTTATCCCCAGTGCCTTACATCATATCTTTCACATAGCAGGTACCTATTATATGATTGTTGAATTGAATCAAAGTGAAAAAACAAACATTTGCTTTTGCAGTCCAAAGTACATCCTTAAATGCTCTTCTCAAAAAAAAGGTGTCTCCCATGAATACTTTGACAGATACAACAACAGAGACAACTTTGTTCCAATGCCTTAAAATCAAGTGAGGTGTGAAATCAGGAGATATAGGCTGGCCAAAAATACTTGACACTGTCATGGAGGAAGTCTGGCACAGAATTCAAATAGAAAAGAGACTTTCTACAGATGTTAAATAACTCCAGATGCTGCTTTTGTGGATGACATTGTGTTGATTCCATTGCCTGAGAACATTATGGATCTTCCCAAATGAGATTTCTAACAACTCAAATGTATCTGGCTAACTACCCACATAAGAAAAAACAAATGGATGAAAAATGTCTGTTGTCAAGACTATGAGATACAGTGGATAGATAGCCCATAGAGCTGATCCATCAGAATATATGTCCGTATGGACACTATGACTGGATGATAAGTTAGGTTCAGAATTTAACAGGAGGAAGACAAGAAGCTAGGCTGCATTTGTCCAATTGCCCTGTAATTTCAATGACACCAAGTTTCTCTTTGAAAGAAAAACCAGTATCTTTTATTGTCAGTGTGCTTCTAATGAGGCTATATTTTTATTAATCCATCATTAAACATGCATTAAATATCTACCATGTTCTAGGTATTATGTAGGGAAAGAAAACAAAAAGACAAAGAATGGAAAGTCTCTACTCTTAAGGAATTTAAATTCTATTGGGAGAGAAGACCTGCTCATGTATAAGAGGATACAGATAATATAAATTGAATAGAAATAGACTGAATGGATTGAATAGGGATAAATATTGAGAAGTTAACTTCAAGGTAGCAAGTAAATAGCAATTGTTTCTATTTTGACCAGAAACCCTAAGGACCTTCACCTCCCAGATAGATTTTTTTTTTCTTTGACTAGGTAAAAGAAGTCATTTCTTCCCTAATTTCTCACCTAGCCTTAATCAGTGAATGGCCTTTGCCTCAGTCAAATGGAGACCTGGGAAAGACCTTAACTTAAAAAGGCCAAGGTCTCCCACCAAATCTTGGGTCATTTCCGGTCCTCCTGACCTATATCTTGCCACTGAACCCAGAAGGCTCTGGAGGAGAGAGTGAGGCTGGTGACTTTGGACGGCCGTCCCTCACTTAAATCCAATTCGCTTGCAAGTTATGGCTTCATCTTCCTGATGCCATGGTCCTCTTCAAGAATGAAAGACAAACAACAACAATGAAACAAGGTCTATATTCCTTTCACTAGTATCTAGTTATGGAAAAGATTGTTTTTGGGTCTGAGCTCCATTGTCCCCAGTTTTTCTCCTAATGTTATTTCTTCAGAGAGTGAAATATTCCTTCCTTCCTATTAGGTAAAAGGCAGAGGAGAAAGGACCTAGAATTCACCATCTATTGGCCAAGAGGTCAGAGTTCCTACAGAGATCAGATGAGAGTAGACTTGTAGACTCAGATGTGTACCAACCCAGAGACCAAAGTCTGGGTCCTGCTTGGGCAAGAATGGGGTTCATTGGAACCGGGCCAAAACCAAGAAGATTAACAACAAGCAAAGGAACTAGGGAAGGAGGGGCCTGGGAGAAATCAGAAAAAGACTATGTGGAAGGTGATACTTCAGCTTGAAGGAAGAAAGGGATTCTATGAGGTATAGATGAGGAAGAAGGGCATTTTCAGGCGTGAGGTATGGTCAATGCAAAGGCACAGAGATGGGAGATTGGGTGCTGTTTGAGGAACAGATGGAAGACCAGTTTGATTAGATTACAGAATTCCAGATAGCAAGTAATCTATAACAAAACTGGAAAGACAAGGTGGGGCCAGGTTGTGAGCAGTTAACAGTTTAATGATTGAGAGAACATGAAAACAATTATGCACAAACTAGAGAGATGCAGGATAAATTGGAGATAATCAACAGAGGGAAGATACTAGCCTTAAGGAGGCTCAGGAAAGACTTCTTTTAGGAAAAATTTCAGCCATAATCCTGTGGTGCAATGGTCGGATTTGTGTTTTAGGAAGATTAATTTAACAGTTTGAGTGAAAGATGGATTGGAATAGGGAGAAACCTGAAGCAAGGAGACCAACCAAGGGGTCATTTAGAATATTCCCAGAATGAGGTGATGAAGGCCTACATCAGGGTAGTGTTGATATTAGAAGAAAGAAGAAAGTGTATGGAAGAGATATTACAAAGGTTAAATCGACTGTACTCGGCAACAGATTGGATATAAGGGGTGAGAGAGAGTGAAGAATCTAGGAGGATGCAAGAGAGTAATTACTGTCCTGTTAAGAAATGGCAAACACTGGGGGAGTGGGGAGGAAGCAGGGAGAAAGGACAAAGGAAAAAGAGTACAGCAGGGAACGAAAGAAAACCTACAAGGAAGCAAAGCAAAGAGGGGCAGCTTTTGACACAACGTGCGGCGTGTGACATACAGGCTTTATCGAGGGGGAAAGGGATTTCTACGCGTTCTCAGTCCTCTCCGACTTTCTGCTGTGCACATGACAAGCTTCTTTCTTTTTCTTTTCTTACTTTGTGTTTAAGTTTATAATAGGTTTCTTTTTATTATATGTTTAAGTTGTAGTATTTGTCTGGAATTAACAGATGAGAAGATGGCCAACATGACAGATCAGGAAAAGGAAAAAAATATTTGCATGAACTGCTACAAAGTCTGAATGTTAGAAGAGAGGGTGGGGCTAGACTGGTTTTAGGATTTTTCTCCAGCTTCGTTCAGCAGCATGTGAGTAGGAGCAAAGACAGCGAATGGTAGGAGTAAGCCCACAAAGCATTAGAAGCGCAATGGATGGGAAAGGGAAGCGGGGGTGGGGAACCTGCAGCCTTGGGGCCACATGTGGCCCTCTAGGTCTTCAAGTGCAGATCTTTGACTGAATCCAAACTTCACAAAACAAATCTCCTTGAGGAATTTAAGGCCCAGTGTGGCCTCGAAGACACAGGCTCCCCACCTCTGGCACTAAAAATTGCAAGTGAGCCTTGTAATTTTAATATTTTGTGAAGAAAATCCTCATTATGTTGGGTGGACTTCTCGAGGTGGATGTATGGGAAGAGTCAGGATAAGAAGGCATGAATGGGTTTCAATCTGTACTTTTGGAGGGAGTACTCATAACATTGAGGAGTGTATATGAAAATACTGAAGAAATAATTAAGGTTTACCAAACACATTCTTCATTGCAATTCTGTGATGTGGGTAATGAAGGTATTCTTAAAGCCCTTTTCTTCCAGATGAGGACATTGAAGCTCAGAGATGTTCAGAGAATTGCCCAAAGTTGCATAGTTCAAAAACATTGGAGACAGGATTTGAAACACAATGATCTGTCTCCAAATTCTGAGCTCTCTGTCTGCTAATGACTCTGGAATCATTAAGTAGCATTCTACCAGAGTCACTCCTACATTCTGTGTTCTTTAAATATTTTCCGCAGCAGCCTGCATATGGTGTGGAATGGGAATGCTTACGAAGTTGGCAGCTGAGATAACAGGGTCCTGGGGAGGATATGACTAGGAGTCAGAAAAGGCCAAGTGCAGCCTAGGACATGTGGGATGTGGAAAAACAAATATAAGCTGCGAAATGACAAGCTATGCATCAGTGTGGCAGGAAGAGATAGAGAGGCCATATCGAACCACAAGCAGAACGTGAGCCAGCAATGTGGTGTTCTTTGAAAACAACAATGGTACGACGCAGGAATGTATGAATAGAACTAAGTTCAAGGGAACTGGGAGGTTATTTTTCATCTGTTGGTTAAGTCTTGTTGGAAGGTGCTGGGGGCTCACAGTGGAAGCAAGATATTTAAAACCTGGGGTAAAATAAGTCAATTAATATGCATTTATTAAACACCTATTATGCCCCAGGTTTTATACTAGGTGCTAGGAATATGAGGACAATGAAAGAGTCCAAGCTGTCTAGGAACTTAACTCTTTGGGGGGCAACATCATTATCATCTTTGACACTTATATATTACTTTAAGGTTTGCAAAGCATCACACACATTATGTCACTTGAGTCTCACAACAAATCCTGTGAGATAGGTTCTATTGCTATCCCCATTTTACAGATGGACAAATTGAAGATGAGAGAGGTTAAGTTACTTGCCCAGGGTCACATAGCTATTACATGTTACAAGAAAGATTTGAACTCAGGTCTTCTTAACTCCTAATCCAGACAGCATTCTCTCCTCTGTGCCATCTAACTGACTAAATTAAATAATTTATTTACTAATAAAGCTAGTATTTATGTAGTACGTTAGGGTTTATAAAGCTTTTCACATATATTAACACATTTGATTCTCGCAACATCTGGGAGTGGGGAGGGGTAGGAGATAACACATCAGCTGGACCTTGAAGAAAGCTAGAGATCCTAACCAGTGAAAGCAAGGAGCTGATATAGTTCTCGTGGGGTGTATACCCAGCTTTTCCTGATTTCAAGGGCCATTATACCAAGCCACTTCTCATTTCCTATTTACTTAACATATGTGTAATATTTACTTTATTTACTTGCTATTTACTTTTTTATTTGTCTGTTTTTGTTTTTGGAGGGGGGAAGGCAAAGTAATTGGGGTTACGTGACTTGCCCAAGATCATACAGCTAGTTAAGTATCAAGTGTCTGAGACGGGATTTGAACTCAGGTCCTCCTGACTTCAATGCTAGGGTTCTACTCACTGTACCACCTAGCTGCCTCCCTATTTAGTTTACATATGTGTACATACTTTATATTTATGTGCCCCAGTAGAATGTAAATCCCTTAAAGGGAAGGAATGTTTTATTTTTGTTTTAATATTCCCAATGCCCAGCACATGGTAAATATTTAATAAATGATTATTGATTGAGTCAATGAATGGATGAATGGTACCTAGTTTCTTTGATCTTGAAGCAAAAAGGAACTGTAATTTTCTTTATTCAACCAGGACTTTTTTTAAGCACTCACACTGAACCATGAAGACAATCTTTTTCTAGAAATTAAACATAAGGAGGAGTTTATCTTGTGTATCCATGTATGAAGGACACTGGATAACAGTGGACACTGTCTATGATTTTGCAAAAGACACATAACCTCAGAAAATACAAATACGTACATACATATATATATGCACACATACAGGTACATATGATCTTATTTCATCAAGAAAATAATAACAGATAATCTGCAGCACACAGAAGTGTAGGAATATACAAGTATATATGTACATAAATATCTATGCATACATAAATATGTATGTATGTGTATATACATATTTATAACATGTTTCTTGTATGGATCTTCTATAGCAATAAAAGGCATGCCATTTAATTGAAACTCAGATAATCTATTTATACTGGGGAGAGAAGAAAAGGAAGATCTGGGATAACTTGGTACATGTATTTTCTGATGATCTAATGTCATAGGGGGAAAAAGCTTAAAAAAAAATGAGAATGGATACAGATAACATATCCATTACTCTATTGCCTATCAGCTATCTTCACTGAGCCTTTGGCAAGGACTGGATCACAGGCAGCTCACCATGGAATTCTTCAAGTGTCTTCCCTGTGTTACTGTTGAAAGTAAGAGTCATGTGCTCTGGATACCATACATGAAGGAGGCAATGTCATAATTCTCTTATGAGAGTTTGAAAGGCACATTTATCCTTGCCCAGATGAAGGGCCAACCTTAGCATGGGGTATCCAGCAGCATCCCAAAGTTCGAAAATGCCTACCAAACAATGATTTTCATCTGGGTGTGATTGATGCTGAGCTATTTCTTCTGGCAAAAACCAACTTGCTGGCTCAGCTGTTCCTTAAGAATACTCCTAGTCACAGACAAAAAAGGTATGTCTTCTATATGGAGGAAGCTGCTTGACTTCCTGTTTGCTACAGCATGAGAGCATACATCCATGTTACCTAATAGGACATAGGAATTCAGATAGAATAACAAAGCTGGAAGATAAGGACACAAGTAGGTTGGACACCCTTTAGAGATGGGGCTATGTCTGTCTTCAGCTTATTCCAGCCACCTTTGATTTCAGCACTACTGTTATACTGAAAGGCTCTGAGAAAGCATTACTAGCCTAGGATCTATATTAAGGTTTTGTGGTTTGGTCTTCATAGACAGCTTCTCTCTGTGAAATCACAGGCTGATCAATGAAGGCTGCAAATAGCATCTATAAAATGAGGGGTTTTGACTTGATTTCTGAGGTCCCTCCCAGCTCTAATTCCTATGCTTCTGTGTACCCCATGTTATCCTTAATTATTTTCATGATGAGATAAGAGCATAGCAATGATCAATAGTGTGATAATTTTACCTGAAACCATTCGTTTGCTCTTTATGCAAGGTAGTGAGTTTATCAAGTCAACCCAAACATAATTCAGTTTTTTGAAAAGAAAGCTGATATGGAGATTTGAAGAGACATCCTTTGGATATTGTGGAAGATAAATGATTTTTCTTTTTCTTTTTTAAAATCAGATCTGGCCCACACTTTGCCTGTTTCATTATGGATGTTTACTAGTAGATTTGGGGGAAAGGGAGAGATCCAGAGGTGTAATTTCATTTGAATATAGTAGTGATCTTTGAAGTTTTTTTTTTTTACTAATGTAAATAATTAGTAAATAATTTTTGAGTATGCACCCCCAATATGTGTATATTTAAGTATTTGTAAATATTATATATTACCTACTATACTAATAATTATGGACATTATAAAAACTTTTATGAACATAGACTTTTTTCTTCTTTTTTTCTTTGCTTTTTTTTGGAGGGGGGAAGGTAGGGCCATTGGGGTTGAATGACTTGCCCAAGATCACAGGGCTAGTTTTTTGTGTTGTGTCTGAGGCCAAATTTGAACTCAAGTTCTTCTGAGTCCAGGGCTGGTGCTCTATTCACTGCACGACCTAGATGTCCCTAATATAGATATCTTTAAAAGATGAGACAAAGAAGAAATGACATTTGATACCAGAGTCAATAAGGAGTCATTGGAGTTTATAGAACAGAGAAGTTATGTAGTCAGACATGCAGGTTAGGAAATTCACTTTGGCAGCAGTGTGGAAGATGAATTGGAGAGGAGAAGCCTGAGGAAAAGACCAATTAAGAAGGTATTTCAACAGTTCAGATGAAAGAGGATGAGGGCCTGAACTAGGGTGGTTGCTGTGTGAGTAAAGAGAGATGCTGAGAGATTTAAGAGGTCGAAAGTATAAGATTTGGCAACTGATTTGATATGTGGGGCAACAGTGAGGACTTGATGGGAACACTGAATTTGATGATGAACCTAGGTGATCTGAAGGATAGTGGTGCCCTCTACAGAACGAGGAAGTTTAGAAGAGGTACTACAAGAACTAATACAAAGTGAAATAAGCAGAACTAGGAAAAAAATTGTATACAGTAATAGCAATATTGTATGATGATTAGCTATGAATGACTGATGCATACCTTTAAACTGTCATAATACAAATTCCACCTATGGGCTGTATGGGCCAGACAAGACAATATTAGACTGAGTTGTTAGGGAATGTAATGACTGGAGATTTGAGGAGTTTACCAACAGTGTGATTTTTACAAGCATTATAGAATGGATGATTCTGCATTGATCATCAAATGAGTTACTTCACTGAACTAGTCAGCAATATTATGATCCAAGACAATGCCAAAAAACTCATAATAAAAATGCCATCCCTCTCCAGAGAAAGAACTATTGGAGTCCGAAAGCATATTGAAGCATACTTTTTCTTTTCTTTATTTTTTCTTGGGCTTTTTTGGTCTATGTTTTCTTTCACAACATGACTAATATGGAAATAGGTTTTGCATCCTATACATCTATAGCCTATATCAAAGAGCTTGCTTTCTCAATGGGGGAAGGGGAGGAGTGGGGGAAGGGAGGGAGAGAATTTGGAGCTCTAAAATTAAAAAAAAACAAATGTTAGAAATTGTTTTTACATGTAATTGGGGAAAATAAAATATTCAATTTAAGAAGGGGGTGGGTTTGGGGATGAAAGAAAATATAGTGAGATCTGCTATGACCATCACAACACATATGTACCTTCTCATCCTATACAACTCACTCTATCCCACCCAAAATGAAAAAGGGGAGGTGGGACTCTTATTCATTGGTCATTACCCTAGAACCCACTCTCTACAGGGAATCTGTTGAAATTGCCAGGGAATCTCAGGGATAGGAGAAGGGTATGCTGGTGGGTAGAGCAAGAATTTTTCTCAATTTTAGTAGCATAGCTGCTGTTATGAGCGCCTGGGAAATAGGTTATAATTTTCTTAAAGGGCATAACAAGGATCAAAAAGTGGAAAGGTTGGGAGCTTGCCTAATGGAGG
Source organism: Pseudochirops corinnae (assembly GCA_028646515.1). NCBI lineage: Eukaryota > Metazoa > Chordata > Mammalia > Diprotodontia > Pseudocheiridae > Pseudochirops > Pseudochirops corinnae. Next base: position 70,767,263 of record CM053591.1, read on the forward strand.
AAGGAGGGGAATTAGAAAAGCAGGGAAATAAAAGTATGGTTGATCAGATGAGACCTATAACTGGCTATCACAGAGAGGGTGGGATATTACCCATCTTCACACCCTTTGATTGGTGAATCTCATATCCTTCTGGTTAAGCCATAGCCTCAGTCTCCATTGTGGAATCCACAGGTATAGACACCTCCCAGTGAGGACGCTCTTTCTGCCAATTTTCTATGGTCAAGGGTTCCATGGTTTATGGTTTTAGAGAGTAGCCTAGGATCCCTGAGAGACTAAGAGACTTCCCTGGAATCACCCAACCAGTGGTACATGTCAGATTGAGGGACTGAGCCTGTCTCCCTGCTTCTAAAGTAAGCTCTCCATGTACCACCTGATGCTTTCTCCTACTAGTAGAAATACTGAGTGTGAATAGTTTGGCAAGGACTGGGGCTCTCCATTCCAGACAGATTTTAATTCTGAAGTCTCTTTCAGTTTTTAATGGCCAGATGTTTTATATTGGATGGAGTTATTGACTTATACACGTAGAGGCTCCCAGAACTTACAAAGACTGTTCTCAGACTAGTTCAGTAAAGTAACTTGTTTGACTATCAATGGAGAACCATCAATTCTACTATGCTTGTAAAAACCACATTGTGGGCAAACTCCTCAAATCTCCTTTCATTACATTCCCTAACAACTCAGTCTAACATTGTTTTGTCTAGCCCATACAGCCCATAGGTGGAATTTGCATTATGGCAGTTTAAAGGTATGATTATTTATTTCATAATAAATTCCTCAGTGATAATCCTTATTCTTGACTGTGTTGAAAGCAAACTTTTGCCATTTAAACTTGGTCTGGCCTCAATGTTGTTGTCCTTCAGCCTAACCACACACATAACTTCTGTGAGATTATGAGGATAAGGAAATTAAGTGGTATAGGGATCTTCTCAGTTTCTGAAAAATTTCTTGAAATTTAAGTGTTGATAAAGTTCCACTCTTGTTGTCTATTGGTTTGAGATGTATGATGTCCCCTCTAGACTTATCTAAGTGACTATCACTTAATACTAAACTTCAGGGTTAAGAGAGATCAGTTGTCATAGTGGAGTCAAGAACACCCAGGTTCAAGTCTTGCTACTGACTCATTCTGACTATGTGATCCTAGACAAGTCACTTAAGCTGTCACTGTCCATAGGCAACTCACTTAAATGCTAAATTGTAAAGCAGATGCCAATTTGCTTTAGTAGTTTCCTTACCAAGTATTTCCTAAACTTTTGAAATCACAGGTCCATTATTTTTAAGAAGAAAAAAAAATCAACCCACCCCACTTTGGACAAAATGGAGCTTGTTTTCTAAAACTCAGGTTAATATGCCTTCATTAAGCTTCTAGTATGTCTCAGGCATTGTTCTATGTGCTGGGAATACAAAGAAACAAGAAAAAACAAAGCCCCAAAACAAAACAAAAAACAAACCAGTATATAACACAATATAATATGTGATATCATATAATATGATATGATATAACATAACATAATGTAATGCAACATAATGTAACAGAGAGTAACAACGTAACATAACATCTTATAATATATAGAAAACATGTAAACAACTTTATACAAATAAGATATATACAGGTAGACTGGATAAGGCTTCTTGCAGAAAGTGAGACTTTAGTAGAGACTTGAAAGAAGTCAGGAGGTGGAGCTGAAGAGGGAGAGAGTTTGAGGCAAGGGGTAATCAGTAAAAATGGGAAATCAGGAGATGAAATGTCTTGTTTGAGTAATAACTAGGAAGTCAGTGTCACTAGACTAAAGGTTTCTTGCAGACAGTTGATATGAAAGCTAGGCAAGAAGGCAAGAGGATTTTTAAAAAAATTATATTTTAATCCTTTTTATTTAATCTTCTAGGAAAGGTGATTTATTGTATTTCACCGCATAATCATTGCACCCTATTTTTTCCCAGTCTAAAAACTGGTTTCTAGCCTTTCATCGAGTAATTGTCGAGTGATATAATTCCGTTCATCTTGCCACTTTAAAGGTAAATAGAGCAACAATGTGTTCACCAGTGGTTAATGGATACACATTTATTCCTTGTGCCTTGCGAACTTCAAGCCTAGAATTCTCAGTGCCTGCACATTGTCAGTATATTTCCAAAAGACGACTTGCCTGGTTTGCTTAGAGTGCTGCAGTACTAACATTATTGTCACTCAACCCAGTGAAGAGCCATAGGCACAAGGGGAACAGGCGGGCAGGGGAAACTGCTATGAGTAAGTCACGTGATATGGTTAGAATTGCTCCCTCCTAATTTTAACATATTTTTCCCCAAATATTCCATGCATCCTAATCTTCACCAAAGACAGCTTAGTAATAATTTATTTTTACATCATACTGGCAGAATTTTTTTTTTAAAGACTTCACATAACGGTCACACCCCGCTTTTTTGCAAAAAAAATTTTTTTTGGCATAAAATCTGTGATGGTTATGCAGTAAAATATGATAATCATTGTAAAAGACCATCAAGAATACCTTCAGAATCAGAGAAGATATCTAGGTCATTTGTGTTTGGGGATTCGGATTACCTGAGTTCACAATTACCTTGTCTCTAAATCTGCCTAGTTGGAGCAAACTCACTAGAGCTAAGAGGAAGGCTTGCAATTTACCTCTGTCTAGTGGAGGAATTTATGGGTTTCAGAACTCATTTTTCTAAAGAGGAGAATGGAAGGAAAGAAGGAAGTGAACATTTATTAAGCACCTATTGTAAGTTAAATACCATGCTAAGCATTTTACAAATATTATCTCATGGGAAAAAAAAATAAAAGCAAGAGGTATAAAAGAGTTCTGTGCATGACTGGAGAGTCAAACGGAGACTAGCCTAGGGAGCAGAACTGTGAAATGAGAAGCTTGAAGGAAAACGAATCCTAGAGAGAGGATGATGGATGTTTTGAATGACATGAATTAAGTCAGGCTCCAGAGGAGGGTAAAGAATCCCAATCAGCTGTGTACTCAGGGAAGACTTGGGCCGAGGCAGATTGATTGGGGATGTTGAGTGGGAAAAAAAACAACAACAAAACATCAAGGGAAGTTCCATGTGGGGATAATGGCTGTTAATGACTGAGTTGAGCAAGGAGGCCCAATTGAGCACAGCTTGCTAGGCTGAATGACTTTTGCTAGCATAGAAAATTCTAGTATGGAAGATTCTAGATAAGAGGAAATCCAGAAAAGGAGTAGAGCAGGGGTATAGGCAGCAGAAGGAGAAAATGAATTTAAAACAGAGGGGGCTTTCTGCATGTGAACCTTATTGTTCCCAAAGACACTCCTAAAATCAGAAGTTACACAGCCAGTATGTATGACCAGAAGGTTTTTGGACTTCTTTTTCTCAGGAAGCTTGCATTAAATTCAATTTTACAGTCTTTATTTAAAAGAAAAAAAATACATATACATATATTTTAAAAATTCATTAAAAAAACAATTTTGAGTTAAAAATTCTCTCTTCTTACCTCTCCCCCCACCTCTTAAGAAGGCAAGAAATAGGATATTAATTATGCCTGTGAAGTCACCAAACACATTTCATATCGGACGTTGTCAAAAGTGACAATAAAAAGCAAGATACATGAAGAAAGTGAGAAAAAAGTTTGCTGGGATCTCCACTCACAGTTCACCAATGTTCTCTCTGGGCATAGACAGCATCTTCCATCATGGGTCCTCTGGAAATATCTTGCATAATTGTCTTGATCAGAATAGCTTAAGCTTTCACATTTGACTGTCACTACAATATTGTCCTGGTACACTATTTTCCCTTCACTCTGTATCAGTTCATATAAATATTCCCAGGTTTTTCTGAAACTTTCATCCTGTTCATCATTTGTTCTAGCATAATTGTATCCCATCACAATCATATACCACAACTTGTTCAGTCATTCCCCCATTGATTGACATCTCCTCAATTTCTAACTCTTTGCCACCACAAAAAGAACAACTATAAATAATTTTTGAACAAATGGGTTCTTTTCCCTTTTCTTTGATCTCTTTGGGCTATAGACCTAGTAGTGGTATTGCTGAGTCAAAGGGTATGCACAGTTTTATGATCCTTTGGACATAGTTCTGAGCCCCCAGGTGAATCTACTCCTGAATCATGTTATCTCAGGTTATGTTAATCTTGTGGTCTTGGAATAATTGGGTTGGTTTTCCTTGGAAGTAGACAAATTTGCCAGACTGCTGTATGCAGCATTTTAATGACATAAATTAATTAGCAAATAAGCAATTATTGATAAATATGGAACATAAAGATAAATATAAACATCTACCAAGTGAGCTCTTTTCTCTCTTAGATCCAGGAAGTATTCCCCAGACATTGGTATAATGGAGGATAAAGGCCATTGAAGGGCATGCTTGGATTTGTGTTGCATAGATCCTATAAAGATAATCTCTTCTTGTTTTCAGTTCAACAAGTGGAACTTTGGAAGCCTGTTTCCATTCCTATGTGATTGAAGGGCTAGTCTGGTATAATAATGGAAAGTCTTCTAATTGACTTCAGTGCTGGAAGGACAGATGAATTAGAAAGTGCTGAGTGAGATCAGAGTATTCATACAAAAGAAATGCTATTCCAATCTCTTCTTACTTGACTGCTTAATGACTATTTTGCAAGGCCAGGTGAAGGGAAAGGCAGCTACCCCATATCTGACCTGGTTGCCATGGGTCAAAGTGCCATGAAACCTCTGTTTCTTTTGTCTTTGCTCTTTCTTGACACTAGGCAAAAGAGCATTCTGAGCTGGGAGTGCCCAGTTGTTCCAATTTGAGATCCAGTTCTATCAGATATCACATCAACAACTTGAGTTGGTAATAGACTCCAATGAAAGTGGTAGCAGTCATAGTTACCAACAACAAAGGAAGTGCCTGCATATGGATGTAGTAGAACAGTCACTGGAGAAAGATGGTGGTTGAACATGGCCCTTGTGATGGAGAGAAATGCTGGTTAAGGATTCTAGGATCCATATCCATCTAATCCTTGAATTCCAACAAAGAGCTCCCCTTCATGAAGGAGAACTTCATGAAGGGATAAAAGGACTTCCACATATATTCTCAATACATATGCCTCACCATCTTTTTCCAAGGACTCCCTGAGGACCTTCCATGTGCAAGGGGAGAGCAAAGTACAAGTTTGGGGGAAACTGTGTGATGCCAGCTATACTTGCTCTGTCTTCTCAGTAAATCTCTTTTTTTGGAGGGGGGAGGGCAAGGCATTTGGGGTTAAGTGACTTGCCCAAGGTCACATAGCTAGTAAGTATGTCAAGTGTCTGAGGCTAGATTTGAACTCAGGTCCCCCTGACTCCAGGGCTGGTGCTCTATTCATTGTGCCACCTAGGTGCCCCAGTAAATCCCTTTTTTAAAAGGCAAGGCAGTTCAGTTGATTGATTGCTAATAAAGAGGAAACATACCACATTGCTACAGTACTAGACTCTTCAGGGTTGCCACTAGAACCCTGAAAGGAATAGTAGCCAACTGTTCTTTGGGGATGTGGTTTTCTGTTATGAGTGGCAATAAGATAAGTGATGATGAGGATAAGGATGAGGATGATGAGGATGATGATAGCTAACATTTTACAGTGTTTACTATGTGCCAAGTAAGCTTCACAATTGTGCTCAGTGCTTCATGATTATTACCTTGTTTGACCCTCACAATAACTCTGGGAGGTAGACGCTATTGTTACTCTCATTTTACAGTTGAAGAAACTGAGGCAAACGGAGGTTAAGTGACTTGTCCAGGGTGACACAGTCAGTAAGTATCTAGGGTCAGATTGGAATTCGAGTCTTTCTGATTCCAGGCCCAGCTCTATATCCACTATATCCACTAACTCATCTAGCTCCAAGGGGGGTGTTACATAGTATTGGTTGAGACCCAGGATGTGCACACACACACACACACACACACACACACGCACACACATATATACATATACATATATGTATTTTTATGTACACACAGACATAATCTGAACCTTCCCTTGTATAATCACAATACTCTTTAGATGCTTGATGTTCATTTCCCATGGAATTAGTCAAAAGGCACAGAAACAGGAATCAGGGACTCAGCTCACTCCATGAAAGCTGGAATATCGAATCCAAAGTGAACTGGAGCTCAGGAGGGATAGTAGTTTGTCTGGTCACTGGAGCAGGACCTCTGATCTTCTCTGGCCATAGGTAGTTTATTTTAATAGTTTAGTTTAGGTCATGGTTAATGCAATTAGTAACCAGGTTGAGCAAGAAGCTAGTGCTGCCATTATCCCTGTATATATTTTACATTTCCTCATGTTCCTTTCCCTGGGAGCTTGGCATCCCCTCTTGTTCTTAACACCTGACACCTCTGCTGCTTTTTGTAGCAGAAGTGAGACTGCAGGGTATAATGTCAATCAAGAACCCCTACTGTGCCAAGAGGCATCACAGAAAGATTCAGGACCACCTGTCTCTCCTTTTTCTTTCTTTCTTTCTCTTTCTTTCTTTCTTTCTTTCTCTTTCTTTCTTTCTTTCTTTCTTTCCTTCCTTCCTTCCTCCCTCCCTCCCTCCTTTCCTTCCTTCCTTCCTTCCTTCCTTCCTTCCTTCCTTCCTTCCTTCCTTCCTCTCTATTTATTTCTGTCTTAAAATTAGACTCATGGAAGGATTGCAATGGTTTGACAATGGTTTCCCACTTACTTCATTTTCAGACATGGGATTGGGCTGGTTTGAGGGTTTGGATGCAAAAGAATGATATAGCCTATATTGTTTATGTATGCGTCATCATATGGGGACTTAATCATTCTGGATGTGAGGAAACAACACTATTTCAATAGTTCCTCTGACTTGTCATTAGAGCTGGGCTTGGTACTTTCTTATCTGAAACTGCTAGATTCCCAAAGGCTGTTGTGAAGCGTTTGGGGCAATTTTTCCTAGAGGGAAATCTTTTAGATCAGAAAATGTGGAGTGTGAGATATATCTGCAGGAGTGACAGTGAATGGGATGTAGGGAATGTATATGACCTCCTTTGCTGGGGCCTGGACTGCCTTACTTACTGGGATCTGGCCAGAGGGTTAGAATTCTTCAGGAATGGAATTTCGAAATGACTGATGACAGGCTAACCACCCCAGGCAGAGAGGCAAAGGCAGAAATCTATGGGCTTCTATCTGTCTTGGCTCCTACTTTAGACTTTGAGGTTTTGTGTGTTGTACCTGAAGAAGAAGAGCCAAGACATAGTCAGTCAAAGCAAAAGGTCCAGCGGTAAGCCCTGAACAAAAAATAAAAAAACCCGCCGTTCAGTCATGTCCCTCTCTTTGTGACCCCATTTGGGGTTTTCTTGGCAAAGACACTGGAGCGGTTTGCCATTTCCTTCTCCAGCTCATTTTATAGATGAAGAACTGAGGCAAACAGGGTTAAGTGAGTTATCCAAGGTCACACAGTTAGTCAATGTTTAAGGTCAGATTTGGACTCAGAAAGATGAGTCTTCCTCATTGCAGGCTTGGCAATTTATCCACTGTGCTACTTAGTTGCTCAAAAAAAAAAAAACCAAAACACCAAACCCTGGTATTCTCCCTTTACCCACTGACAACAATTTCTGGTATCATAAAGTACAAGTTTGAATTGTATAGTATATAAGGTATTGTAAAGTATAAAAGAATAAAGTAAATTGTAAAGTATATAAGGTTTGTCTTCTCTTCCCTTCGCTCCTCACTTTTGGTACCTACTTCTATGAGGTATTAAGTATCTTCATGCCCATCTTCAATGGCCCACTGTTAATCATGGAATTTTTCTTCTTCCTGAACTATAGATTGAAAGAGCTTTGGAGGAAGGCCTCCAGCATATTAGGTATGAATGAATGAAAAAATGTTTATTAAGAGCTTGCTACATACCAAGTGCTGTGCTAAGCACTGGGAATACCCGTAGGAAAGCCAGGCCTCCTCTCAAGCAGCTCACACTGTCATTGGAGGAAGCAACAGGAAGAAAAATCCAGACGTCCATAGGATTCAGTTGCTTGACTGATTCCAAAGCTCAGAGTTCATTAGGATACACTAACAGGGATGGGGAACCTGAGGCCTTGAGGCCACAGGTGGCCTTCTAGGTCCTTGAGTGCGACCTTTTAGCTGAGTCCAAGTTTTACAGTTTTAGTATTAAATAAAATATAATATATTAATATGATTTATTATATTAACTACCAGTTTATTAATAATTTAGTCATTAACTTTTTCCCAAGTTTTATTAAGGATAATATGCACAGGTATCTAATCCTTTTTCTAGAAAAACTGGAAGTGTGGGATGGTGGTGGGGTCAGGACCAACAATGGCTGTCTGGAGCAGGTGGTCTTAGCAGTAGCTTAAGCAGCCCAGCTCCTGGAGCTGCTATCACTGGCCCCTGACTGAAAAAGGCCTGGAGAGTTCAAGAACGCAGTGATAGTGACAGTAAGAGACAACACCTTCTGCATTCCAGGCCTGGAAAGCAACCTCATCAGACGTGGAACGGAGGGCTCAAAGCCTGAAGTCCACGTGGGGTTAGTATAAGTTGGATGATACACAGAGGAATGTTTGCAGGCCAATACACGATTGTTGCTTCACTCCTCTGAAAGTCAGCAGTGCAACAGTTTGGGAGAGGAGGCTGTCCTGTTTGGTCTAGCACTGTAACAAACCAATAAAGTCAAAGGATAGGCTTTCTTGCGGGGCATCCAGGAAAAATAATCATGAACCCTCATTTCAGAGGCTGCCAAGATAAAGGCTGAGGCATCTAGGATCAACTTTGAGGAGTGTTTGCAAATGAATGGTAATTAAATGTGAGTAGCTCCCTCACCACATACAGTTTTTCTCTTTCCTGTGATAACTCTAGATGCAATCAAACAATTCATTTTGTAATTTTCCTAATACTAGTGAATCCTGGGAAATTTTGTCTGCCATCTGCTAGGAACTTAAGAAGTTTCTTTCACATAAACAGAAGCTGTCTGTGTGAAGTCCTAAACACTGGGCAGAAAAGTTACCCATATGGTCCTTATAAAAAGGAATCACTATATAATCGATGACTTCCCTTTATGTGGGTAAGTATCAGTGAGGTCAACCACAGCTAAGTTTGAACACAAGACCTTCCCCCTCTCCCAGCAGGACATTCAATCGAATCAATTGAACCATCTAGTCATCTCTGTGCCATATGTAAAAGGGCAGCTCAGTGGTGCAGTGGAAAGAATGCTGGCTCTAGTGTCAAGAGCACCTGAATTCAAATGCAGCCTTAGATGCGTGCTAGTTGTATGACCCTGGGCAAGTCACTTAACCCAGTCTGCCTCAGTTTCCTCATCTGTAAAATGAGCTGGAGGAGGAAATGGCAAATTAATCCAGTATCTTCTTCAAGAAAACACCAAATAGGGCCCTGAAGAATCAGATGGAACGAATCACTAAACAACATCAGGTGTACATGACGTGAATGGCAGGATAACAGCCACCCTGTCACACAGAACACCATAAGGAAAGGCCCTCCGAGGACATCAGATCCAAGCTTCTGTCTATCAGTCCTGGGTCTGCCCTCTGGAGCCAAGTAAAGAAAGTCTTGGATGGGGGGGTGGACAGGGACCTGGGGCCTCAAGGCCACACGAGGCCTTCTAGGTCCTCAAGTGCAGCCCTCGGACTGAACCCAAACTTCAGAGGACAAATCGCCTTAACAAAAGGATTTGTTCTGTAAAACTTGGGCTCACTCTGTGACTTCAAGGCCACAGGTTCCCCACCCCTGAATCTCTCATCCACACGACAACCCATCAAATGCTTGAAGGTAGCTATCACGGCACTCTTACATTTTCTCTGGACTAAATAGGACTGGTTCCTTTAACTCAGTGGTTCTCAACCTTCCTAAGGCCGTGACCCTTTAATACAGCTCCTCATGTTGTGGTGACCCCCGACCATAAAATCATTTTCGTTGCTACTTCATAACTGTAATTTTGCTCCTGTTGTGAATCGTAATGTAAATATCTGATATGCAGGATGTATTTAAATTGAACATAACCCACAGATTGAGAACTGCTGCTTTAACGGATGCTTCCGTGGTATGTTCTCAAGTCCCCTCAATATTTCAGTAATCTTTTTCTGGAAACATTCCACTTTGCCAATGGTCTTCATCAAAAGAACAGAGCGTGGGGCAGCTAGGTGGCACAGTGAATAGAACACTGGCCCTGGAATCAAGAGAACCTGAGTTCCAATCCAGCCTCAGACACTTGACACATTTGTTAGCTGTGTGACCTTGGGCAAGTCACTTAGCCCCAACTGCCTTGTCTTCACCCCTCCAGAAAAAAATAAAACAAAATAGGAATGGAGCATGAGACTTCAGATGTGATCTGATGAAGGAGGGTACAGTGGGGTTATCACCTCTCTTATTCTGAAAGTTTTGCTTCTTTTAAGGCATCCTAGAATATGATTAATTTTTTGACTGCCGTATTATTAAAACGTTCAGAGGGGAAAACCATCTTAGAATAGGTTCCTAAGTAGTGGCCCTGTCTCAAGCCTCTCCCCACTCCACTCCATGCCCCACTTAGCCACCAGGGTGATTTTTCTAAAGCGTGGTTCTGACCTTGTCAGCACTCTGCCCAGTCATTTCCAGTGGCTCCCCAGTACCTTCAGGCACAGGTGTAAAATCTTCGGTTTGGCATGCTCTGGCTCCTCATCTCCATTTTCTAGTTTCTCTGGCTTCTTTCCATACTTGGCTCAGATCCCACTTTATCTCCTCAACTGCAGATGCCTCCTCCTCTCAGATTCACCTGTTCTGCATAGAGCTTCTTGTTATTGGTCAGTCGTTCAACTGTGTCTGACTCTGTTGTGACCCCATGGACTTTTGCCATGGGGTTTTCTTGGCAAAGATACTGGCATGGTTTGCCATTTCCTTCTCTAGTGTGTCCCCATTTATAGATGAGAAACTGAGGCAAATAGGGGTTAAGTGACCTGTCCAGGGTCACACAGCTGGTGAGTGTCTGAGGTCACATTTGAACTCAGATCTTCCTGACTCCAAGCCCAGTGCTGTTATCTACTGTATCACCTAGTTGCCCTTATATATAGCTTGCATGTCCTTAATTATTTACATACTGTATCCCCCAGTAGAATGCATGATTTTTGACAAGCAAGACTGTTCTGTTTTTGTTTTTTGATTTTCTTTGTATTCCCAGCATTTAGCACAATTCGTGATCCATAATAAGTGCTTAATAAATGCTTGTTGACTGACTGATAACTATAGTCACATAGTCACACTCAACTGGCTTGAAAAAGGATCTCTGCATCAAGATTTTTTTTCATTCACTTGCATTCTTCTCACCTACAGTGAGAATTTTCCCCAGACTAACATAATATTTAGATTGAGGTGAGAAAACTCCTTTCATCTCCCATCATTCTCCAGGCACTTAGGGCCAGAGCCATGCAAATTGTTCTAGGCCTTAACCAGCCCTCAAGAGGCACTTAGCAACACTGGAGGGGTTGGAGTGGAGCTGGAGACCTTTGCTCTGTGCTTCTGGTATTATGTCCAGCTATCTCACTTATATGTTTATTTTTTTCATTTATTTTCTTGGAGTTGCAACTCTCTCTCTCTCTCTCTCTCTCTCTCTCTCTCTCTCTCTCTCCCTCTCTCTCTCTTTTTCTCTCTCCCTCCCTCCCTCTCTCTTTCTCTCTCTCTCTTTTCTTCCCCCCTCCACACCTGAATAGCATTCACCTTGGCAGAGAGAAGAGAAGCAAAATAAAAGTTGCAAATTTCTGCCTTCTATCCAACACTTGTTGCATCATTTCATCCATTTTGATCTCTTTTCTATCCCTTCTTTGATCTCCACCTTGCCCCTGAACATTGCTAAAAATTAAAAGCAAAACTTAAAAAAAATTTTCATCATCTTTTAACTTCAGCTCAATCTCAGCTTTCATATACGTAACACAATTCTTAGGATCATGCCACTCTTGAATTAATCCTCTTTTGTTTCATGTTTAGAAACAAAGCTAGTCAGGGTGGCTAGGTGGCACAGTGAATAGAGCACCAGCCCTGGAGTCAGGAAGACCTAAGTTCAAATACAGCCTCAGACACTTAACAAAAAAAAAACAAAAAAACCAAAAAAAAACCTAGCTGTATGACCTTGGGCAAGTCACTTAACTCCAACTTCCCTCCCAAAAAAAGGCAAAAAAAAAAATTTAAAAAAAGAAACAAAGCTGGTCAATGAGCTCTTAGTACATTCATAGTAGTCTCCTTAGACTGCTCCTATTTTTTTCTTCCTCAGTGGAATTGTTTCTGTTTATTTCTTCAGGATCAGATTATTGAGAGTTTCCTATTGCACTTTGGTCTTAAAATAGACAATATTCTTAGAATTTTAGCATTTTAGACATGAGATCTTACTTATTCTTTCCCCTAGGTCTTTGGTCCCCAAAAGCCTGGGTGCATGTCAGACTTTCCTCTTGAAACACCTTATCTGGGATACCTCCTCACTCTCAAATATGCTTTCTCACCAGAGAGCTGTATCTGCATGGGGTAAACTTCAACATGCTCTGGGATATCCTATAGGTCCACCATTCTAAAACTGTAGCTCATGAACCCACACCAGTATGCTTCTTATTAATAGACAACCAGTAGACATAATTAATGCACAGCAAAGGCATTTATTACTATTACTTGGAAAAAATAGTAGCTACAGAAAAGTCCTTCCAGAACCCTGGCATACACTTTCCAATTAGTATACACAGAGTCCAAAAGAAGAGTAGGTACAAACTTAGAAACATTTAATTTGGAATAAAACAATTACTAAAGGAATAGGAAATTTTTCTCAGCACACACATTCTGAGAATTAGATTTTCTTTTTCAGTGGACAGTGGGAAAAATATTCTTTTCCAAGATTCATATTCTGGTGTGTTTATACTTGTGTGTATGTGTGTGTGTGTGTGTGTGTGTGTTGTATGTGTGTGTGTGTGTGCATGAAATGTTTATAACAAGACAAGACTGAGAGTTAGAAAGATCTGCTCCCTCTTAATTAAAATCATAATCTCTGCTTTCAGATTCTCCCAGAGTTGGTTGTTTCAGTTAAAGCAGAAAGCTCCCTGAATTCTCCTCACATCTTACTTTCACTTCTCCTTTACAGGCTCTCATCTTATTTTTGGTGGCTGGTAAGCATATTGTGATTATTTTTTTTTCTTTTCTTTTCTTTCTTTCTTTTTTTTTTTTTTTTTTACCAGATGCTACCATGACCGCCATATTGTTCTCTTCCTTCCTAGAATTCTCATTGTTCTTTTCATGAAATTACTCTAATTCACAGGCATAGAGGCTCAAAGAAATTGAAGTCCCAAGAACTTCAGTCTGATGTGTTCTTGAGGTCTGGAACCTCATGGCAAATATAATATTTTCCCCCAGGCATGATAGAACAAAAATGTGGATATTTTAACTGTAATAAAACAGTTCCATCAACTTCATTAATATAAAAGCATGCTGCTATAGGCCTACTACTTAATTACATATTAATTTTGATCTAATGAATAAGAATCTGAATGTAGCAGGAGTCCCCCCGGTGGAACATGCTCTCTGTTATGCACATGAACCTCATAAAGAGATAGCTTCACTTTGCTGAACTGACACAGAAATTCTTCATTGTTTTTCATTGTGTCAAAGATGTTTGACCACTGAACATCACGAGTAACTGACCCTTAGGAAGGAGAATCCTTTCTCAGTAAGGGTTAAGAATTGTGTGACGCTTATACATTGCTCTCTCTTCTGGGCCTGTCTTAGGACAGTTCTAACACTTTTCTTTAGACTTCCAGTGAAGTGGTGAGGAGATCCATTCCACGCCCCCCTATCTCCACTTCTCATAACTCCAGCAATGGTGGTGTTCACATTAATGGCAGCATGAACATGTATTTGCCTAAGTATATCTGACACTAGACTTTAAGTCCCTGGCTTACTCTTCTGCTTTATGTTTCTCTATGTAAGCACAAGTCTGTTATGAGCAACAGAGAATCCTGAGAGGCAGACATTTCTAACATTGGAAACTACATTGTGAGTCCAAGAGTTCCTGGGCTCTGAGCTGGTGTTGGTCTAGTAAGAGTTACTTCTCACAACTCTACTGCTTGTTAGAAAAGAAGGTGACCGCTGACAGGATCATCCTGAAACTAAATGCACTACTGGCTGGCTAAGAGATCTGTAAATCTCTCAGATATTAGAGGCTTGATGAAATGCATGTTTAACAGTTCCACAAAGTTTGCCCCATATCACTAATAAAGAAAAATGCAAATTAAAGCAACTCTAAAGTCTCACTTCACACCCAGACTTGCAAAGAGGACCAAAAAGAAAATAACAATCATCAATGCTGGAAGGGCTGTGGCAAGACAGGCACTCTGACATGTTGTTGAGTTGAGAATTGGTTCGATGATTCTAGAAATCAGTTTAGAATCACTCACGAGAAGTGACTAAACTGTTCATGCCCTTTGATCCACTTTTCTTCTTTTTAAAATATACTTTAAGAGGATCAAAGACAGAAACAAGGGTCCAATCTACACCCAAATGTCATGGCAACATTATTTTGAGGTTTCAAAAAACTAGAAATAAAATGTGTGCCTATAAATTGGTAAATGGCTAAGCAAACCGCTGGTGTGAATATAATGGGATATTAGTGTGCAATAAGAGATTACATATAGGAAGAATTCAGGAAACAAGGAAAGATTTGTATGAACTGATACAAAATGAAGTAAATAAAATCATAATAAATATGTGTCTATATTATTGCTACAATTTTAATAATAATAATATCTAGCATTTATATAGCACTTTATGGTTTGCAAAGTGCTTTGCATAGGCTAACTCATTTATTTTTATTTATTTATTTTTTTTTGGGAGGGGGGAAGGTAGGGCAATTGGGGTTAAGTGACTTGGCCAAGGTCACAGGGCTAGTTTTTTGTGTTAAGTGTCTGAGGCCGAATTTGAATTCAGGTCCTCCTAACTCCAGGGCCGGTGCTCTATTCACTGTGTCACCTAGCTGCCCCAGGCTAATTCATTTAATACTAGAAAAAAAGGAAGGAAAAAAGGAGAGAAGGAAGCAGGGAAGTAGAAAGGGAGGGAGGGAAGAAAGAAGAAAGGAAGGAAAGAAGGAAGAAAAAAAGAAGGAAGGAAGGGAAGGAGGGAGGGAGGGAAGGAGGAATGAAGGGCTCAGGTGGTGATCAAGGAATTATGATATAAAAACAAAAGTTATCAATAAAATGCGTTCCTATTATTTTTAAAGAAATACTTATAGACAGCATAGGATAAATGATAGGGTATTAGATCTGGAGTCATATATAGGGGCAGCCAAGTGGCACAGTGGATTGAGTGCTGTGCTTAGAGTCAGGAAGACTTGTCTTCCTGAGTACAAATCTAGACTCAGACACTTTCTATCTGTGCGACCCTGGGAAAGTCACTTTTCCTCTGTTTGCCTCAGTCTCCTCATCTGTAAAATGAGCTAGAGAAAGAAATGGCAAACAACTCCAGCACCTTTACCAAGAAAACTCCAAATGGTGTCATGAAGAGATAGACATGACTGAACAACAAGGTGACAATAAACCTATTTCAGGTACTTACTGGCTTGTGACTCAATACAATTCATTCAATACATTCATACAATCCTATTTATGACTTAATTTTTTCATTCGTAAAATGAGAATATTCAACTTGATGGTCTCTAAGGGTCCTTTGCATATAATAAAATACTGTGATTCCTTCGTGTTGTGTTGTTGTTGCTCAGTATGTGTATCTGACTCTTTGTGACCCCATTTGGGGTTTCTTGGCAGAAATACTGGAGTGGTTTGTCATTTCCTTCTCCAGCTCATTTTACAGAAAACACAGGTTAAGTGACTTGTCTAGAGTCACACAGCTAGAAAGTGTCTAAGTCTAGATTTGAACTCAGGATGATGAGTCTTCTTGACTCCAGACCTGGAGCCTCTATCCACTGCACCACATAGCTGCCCCCATGCCACACTGCAAAATTGGAATAGAACTCTGATGCAGGGCTAGCTAATTAGGTAAGACATTTCTTAAAAACCCACCCAATCTTTGGCAGATCACACCCTGAAGTCAGCAAAGTTGCATGTAACCCACAGGTTTCATGTTGGATGATCAGAGTTCTATACCATTCACAGCATTTGTCACTATTCTTATATATCTTATGGTCTCAAATGAACTCTTGATGAACGGAGACTAGACCCATTCTGGTTTTCAGTCTAGCATCCTATAATCCAATGGTTTCCCATACCTCTTTAGAGCCCTTGGCTCTTACCCAGAACTGCAGCTTGTACATTGTGGGTGCTGCCAAACAGCTGAAAGATTGATCAATTAATAATCTGTCTTTCTTTAGTTACACTCATTTTTGAAATGGGGTTAAGGGTTAAGGAAAGCTGGGAAAAAGTAATTGTACAGATAAGGGGTTGTAGGTAACAATAGGGTATTGGATGTAGAGTCAGAAATGAGCAGCTCAAATCCAGTCTCTGATATTTGCTATTGCATCAGGGCTATGGGCAGCTCGTTAACCGCTCCGTCTCAGTTTCTTCATTTGTAAGATGGAGATGATAACAATAGCATCTGTGTTACAGGATCGTTGTGAGGATCAAGTGAGAAACGTCAAAAAGCCTTTTATAAACCTTAAATTGCTATGTAAATATTATAATTATTATATGTGTAGCGATTATAATCACTGAATGGAGAGCAAAGTATTTTGTTGTTATTGCTGTTGTTTAGTCATTCAGTCAAGTCTAACTCTGTGACCATAGCGTGCCCGGTCCTTCTGCCCCCACTGTCTCCCAAAGTCTGTCCAAACTCACGTTTGTTGCTTCCATGAGACTATGTACTTCATCCTCTGCTGTCGACTTTATCTTTTGTCTTCAATCTTTCCGGGCATCAGTCTTTTCCAATGAGTTCTGTCTTTTCATTAAGTGACCAAAATCTCTAAGCTTAGCTTCAATGTCTGATCTTCTAGTGAATAGTCTGAATTAATTTCTGTATTGACTGTATTGACTGATCTGATCAACAAAGTAATTATAGGGAGATTTGGCCAAACAGATGTGTTCATGGGGGATAAAAGGAATGGAGCGGAAAGAGCCAAAGAAAGGAAGGGACAGACCCTGATAGCATTGATACAGTAGCAAGGAGGAGGAAGGATTAAGCAACTATACCTAGCTAAAGTCTGTGCTAGTCTTGGCAACGCTTAGTTTAACAATCTCTGGGCTAAACTCTTCCCTCTCCAAAGGTGCCATAATGAGACATAATAACTGATGATTTTTTTTAAAGATCACCATCTACCCTTCCACGCACCAAAAGACAAAACCTCAGACACAACCCATTAGAAGAATTCCACCCAACCCCACTCCACACACCCTCCAACCAATTGCTTACTTTACCCAAAAGGTTTATTACTTACACACGTTAGCCCCCAATTCAAATGGTTGATCTGTCGTGATCAGCTTGTGTTATATTGACCACTACAGAGCCCACCTCTTCTCTAATGTTCTGCCCCTGAGTCTGGGAGCTGTCATAAAGATAGCTTGTTCAGCTTGATACACATTTCATTCAGACAATTTCTATCAGATCCTATTGATTTTTTTCCCTCTTGCTTATCTTTTCCAAAATGCGTTAGACTCTTCTGGGTAGTAATTGATATTTCCACATGCCCCCCCACCCTTTTTATTTTTATTTATTTATTTATTTTTGGTTACATGCTTTGTATGTCTGTTTCACATCTCCTCACAGACATAAACACAAATTGGAAGTAGTCTACACTAAGTTTAAGAGTTGGATGTTTCAGCATGGCAGCTGGCACAGAATTGTTGTTTCACACACTCATCATTAGGTCTGATGTTTTTCTCTCTCCTCACTATCAGCAGTCGATTTTCCCCCCATAGTGCTTTTTTCTTATTGTGACAGGAAATGATTTTTCTAGGCACTCAAAATCATAGTTAGCTACTATAAAGTGTTAACCCTAAGTGTAGACAGATTAGATGTTTCCCTACATGGTATGATAGTAATAGCTTATATTCACACACAGCTTTACAGGTTATAAAGCACTTGTGCATAAATTGTTTCATTTGATCTCCATAACAATCCTGTGATGTTATACAACGTTTTTTTTTTTTTTAATAAATGTTGTTGACATCTTTTGTTTGTACATCATCTATATTTCCTGATATAGGACAGGTAAGTGGATCAGTGGCTAGAGTGCTGGGTTTGGAGTCAGGAAGACTTATCTTGCTGAGGTCAAATCTGGCTTTAGACACTTAGTAGCTGTGTGACCCTGGGCAAGTCACTTAACCAAGTTTGCCTTCATTTCCTCATCTATAAAGTGAGCTGGAGGAGGAAATGGCAAACTTCTCCAGTATCTTTGCCAAGAAAACTCTGAAATGGTGTCCTAAAGAGTCAGATGCAACTGGAAATGATTGAACAACAAATATCTCCTAATATAGTCTCCTACAGTACTTCTCAGAAAGCCATACTTTATTTTAAATTTTTTTTCAATGAACAACCATTTATTTTTTCTCCTCCAACATCCTCTTTTCTTATTGAAAAAGGAAAAAGAAATCCTTCTAACAAATATGCATAATCAAACAAAACAAATTCTGGCATTGGTCATATTAAAAAATGTATGTAATCATTCTATACTTTGAGCACATAATTTTTCTACCAGGAGATGGATAGAATAGTTCATTTCCAATCCTCTGGAGTTGTGGTAGGTCATTGCACTTATCGGATTACTCAAGTCTTTCAAAGTTATTGGTATTTAAAATATTGTATTAATGAAATTTCTCTGTTTCTGTTGACTTCACTATGTATTAGTTTGGACAGTTCTTTCCAGATTTTTCTGAAACTGTCCCCTTTGTAACTTTTTTTTGTTTTTTGTTTTTGCTTTTTTTTGGAGGGCAATTGGGATTAAGTGACTTGCCCAAGGTCACACAGCTAGTAAGTGTTAATTGTCTGAGGCCAGATTTGAACTCAGGTCCCCCTGACTCCAGGGTTGGTGCTCTATTCACTGTGTCACCTAGCTGCCCCCCTTTTTGTAATTTTTTATGACACAATAATATTCCATTATATTTAGATAGTTTAATTTGTTCAGCCATTCAATAGATAGGCACCACCTTAGTTTCCAGTTCCTTGCCATGGCAAAAAGAGCTATAAATTTTATGTGTATAAGTAATTTTCCTCTTTCTTTCAACTTTTGTTATTATGTGCCTGGTAGTGCTGTTGCTGGATCAAAGTATATACCTTTTTGTAAATTCTGGGGCAGAGTTGCAAATGTGCTTTTCAGAATGATTGTACCAGTTCAGAGCTCCACCAATCAATGTGCCTCTTTTCTTGTAGTTCCTCTGACACTTGTCATTTCCTTTTTTGTGGTCCACTTTCCCAATCTGATGGGTGTGAGGTAGAACCTCGGACTTGCCTTGATTTGTATTTCTTTAATTCTTAATGATTTGGAACATTTTTTCATATGGCTACTTATTGCTTTTATTTCTTCCTTTGAAAACTGCCTATTCTCAGGGGCAGCTAGGTGGCTCAGTGAATAGAGTACCAGCCCTGGAGTCAGAAGGATCTGAGTTCAAATGTGACCTCAGACAATTAACACTTACTAGCTGTGTGACCTTGGGCAAGTCACTTAACCCCAATTGCCCTGCCTTACCCCCACCAAAAAGCACAAAAAAAGAAAAAGAAAACTGCCTAGTCTCTATTAAATGACTAGGAAGCTATGACCTGGTGGTTAGAATCAGAGACTCTCTATTTGTCATGGATTGACAGATGACAAACTTCATACTACAAATATAGACTTCAAAAGATTCTGGAGAATTCAACCAATCAACTATGCTGGAACTTGATTCATCATCATAGACTTGTGGAACAATTATCCAAAATCACTAAGACATAGCATCAATCTGTAAGTATTTTAAAATGTTTTTAATAGTTGCTACCATCTCAAATACCTGTACTCTCCAAGATACATAGAACGAAAAATTTCAAAAGACATCAAAATCCTGTGGATCTGGATGACTTTGGCAAGACTACAGAGGATAAGCTCACATTTGAATACATTTATTCCAATACAGAAAACCAGTCATTTTATCTACACATACAATAATCTGTAAGACATTAAATATAAAAGAATTATGAAATAAAAAACCTTGCCTGTTCATATCCTTTGATTATTTGTCAATTGGAATGTGGAGATTCATACTTTTATAACAAAGAATAAACAAGAAGGGGAAAAAAACAAGTCGGCAAAACTGACCAACACACTGAAAAATTCTGACATTATCTACAACATTCCTTACAAGTAGCCTTCCATTTATGCAAAGAAGGAGGCAGGTTCTTTCTCATGTGTCTTCTTGGGACCATGCTTGGTTATTAGAACTTTATAGCATCCCCTTTTAACGATTATATTGTACTTTCCATTTTTAGTGTTGTAGTCATTGTGTATGTATATATATATAATATATGTATATATATATACATAATATATAATATATAATATAATATATATATAATATATGTATATATATATATAATACATACATACACATATATAGTCTCACTGATTATATTAATTTCACTTTGCTCTAATTCATATGCCCTCATTTGTTCCCTTGTATTCATCATATTCCTAATTTCTTACAGCACAGAACTACTCTGTTGTATTCATGTACCATCATTTTTTAGTCATTCCCGGTTGTGGTCACCCATTTTGTTTCCAGTTCTTTGCTACTATAAAAAAAATAATAAATGTAGTATTACTAAGCATACTTTACAGAGAAGAAAACTGAGATCCAGAGAAGTTAAGTAACTTGCCCAAGACCACACAGCTGTTCAAGGGAAAATCAAGGTGGTATGATCTGAAAGGCACCCAAAGATTTTGCATGTGTCTAATCAATAATGATTTAGACCATTTTTTCATATAACTGTAAATTCTTTTGATTTCTTCATCAAAAACTGCCTGTTTATGTCCTTTGATCATTTATCAATAGGAGAATGACTTGTATTCTTACAGACTTGATATATTTTACATATGAGACCTTTATCTGATAAACTCTATAAAAATTTTCCCCAATTTTCTGCTTTTCTTCTGATATTGATTACATTTGTTTTATTTATACAAAACCCTTTTAATTTAATGTAATTGAAATGATTCATTTTACACCTAACTTTGCTATCTCTTGTTTATTCATAAATTGATCATCTATCCATAAGTCTGATAAGTAATATATTCCATGTTCTTCTAATTTTCTTGTAAAATCTCTCTTTATATCTAGGTCACATATCCATTTTGACCTTATCTTGGTAAATGGTGTAAAATATTGGTCTATACCCAGTTTCTGCCATATTGCTTTCAAGTTTTCCCAACAATTCTTGCTAAATAATGAATTCTCATCCCAAAATCTTAAGTATTCACACTTGTCCAATACAAGGTTATTATCTTTATTGACTGCTGTAAATTGTGTATCTATTCTATTCCATTGATCTACCTCTCTGTTTCTTAGCCAGTACCAGATAGTTTTGATAATCACTGCTGTATAATGCAGTTTAATATCTGGTACTGCTAAATCTCCAAAGACCTGACTTACCAAAGTACCTGAAATTTCCACCACTACTTTGGGTTTAGGCATCATCTCTAGAGGACCCCTGTCAAAATGCCTATTTGTTACTTAAGAAAGTACAACATTAGCACACACTCTACTTATTAACAGAGATAAGTTTGTCAGTTCCCTATCAGAGAACAAGTTCCTAATAGAATAAAACCCATGATATATAGGTTTCAGTTGAGGAGGCAAAAAGGGGAAACAAGTTTCTTCATCTTAGTGTGAATTAGTGGAGTGTATAGGATGTTCAGGGAGGACTAGTACTTCTGGTATGAGGACTTGCCAAGCCCTTTTTAGGGTTGTTCATCCACTTGTCCACCTGTCACCCAACTCTCACCTATGTTTCCAAGAAGCCATAGCATGAAAGATTGTCTAAAATTTAAAAAAAATGCATATTCTATTACCTTTGGTTTGTCCCTTTAGCATTCACCCTTCATGGTATCATTTAGTTTGAAGAAAGGAATTTCAGATGTCCCTGTCACCAGACACTCCAGTAGTCTGAGGTTCCATGTGTGACAGTGGAAGAAGACCCTGCCACCATATCCATTTACTCCTCTGTGCCTTCTTTCTTCTCTTTCTCCAAATATCCTTCTGCTGATGGAGGGAAATCCTATTCTGTAGTATTGGTCTGTCAAGTTCCCTCTCTTCTCATATTGGGAGAAAATCCAACTCCCAGAGTCTTTGTGGCCAGGTCTTATCAGAGAGCTGTTGCATTTCCATGATTCTGTTATTTTAAGTCCAAGCTATTGTTCAGGAAATGCCATAGTAGGTGTGTATCTGTGACTCAAAAGATACCATCAAGAGAACAATAAAGCCCAGGGGAGGGAGTAATAGGGAATTGGGGAGAAGAGGTCATTGAAAACAAATTTCACTGAAGGCCAAACCTGGTCATCCTGATTAATAGAATCTATTTCCTGTCTGAATGGATGGTATGGTATGATAGACAGCCAGCCTCAGAGCCAAGAAGACCTGGGTTTCAGTCCAGCCTATTACACATATTGAATGTCTGACCTTGGATTACATGTTCAGGGACCTAGACAACTCTCCAAGACTCTAGGTTGCAGAGAAGGTACTGATATGCATTAGTATAAGAAGCTTCCTCATCTGTGATTTCTCTATGCCAAGGAAATCACAGGTTCACTTCTTTTTATTTCTCCCAAGTTTCTTGCCTTTGTCCTTGAATAAACTCCGAGTAGCTCTGTCCTATGTTTAGAGACAGGAGGACATTGTCTACAAAACATAACATGGGACGAGGCAAACGTATGGCCACACCAGTTCAAACTGGTTTACTCTATGAGAAGAATTGCAAAACTGTATCCCTCTTAATCCACGGATCATTCTTTCCGATGTTTATTGGGCACACTGGTCTTGGAGCCAATTTTTTGGGGAAAAAATATCCCTATAGATTTATAGGGCAAAAGTTCAAGAGCTTAGTGTGTTGACTTGGCAAAGCTCTGGGAATTCCCAATTTATTCAAGTTATGCAAATGCATTTTTAACATAAGAATGTTTGATGGACTCCTACATTTTTGTAATTGTACTATGAGTTTCTTTTGCTAATTAAAAAAATCTTGTTACCCTTTCCCCTTTCCAACTCCCACATTTCCCTCTTAGAATATAAGGTTCTTGAAGGCAAAGACTGTTGCTTTTCTGTATTTGTATCTTCAATGCTTAACACGGTACTTGTCACATAATGAATACTTAATAAATTTTTTCATTCATTCATTCACATGCTAGAAAGTCAAAGACCCGGTTACAGATCATTGAACCTTTTCCCCTCTCTCCTGCCCTCAATCCACCTTCATTCTCCTAGCCCAGGGGTGAGGAACCTGCAGCTTGTAAGTCACATGTGGCCCTCTAGGTCCTCAAGGAGGGATTTTTGAATCAAACTTCATGCAACAAATTCTTTTATTGAGGGGATTCGTGTGGGCCTCTAGGTCCTCAAGTGTGGCCTTTTGACTGAATCCAAACTTCACAGAACTGTCAGAGTCTATCCTTGCTACTTATTTTCTCTTTTTCTAGATGGCATTCATGTTCTGTATTACTAGAACCATTCTACCCCATCCCCAAAAGAAAGAAAAAAAAAAACAGAACTGTCTATTTTAAACAAAGTGAAATTAAGCATGCCATCACTTGGTATAAGTGTCGAAAGAAAACTACTACGAATTCAGTAACACATTTAAATGAATCTAATATTTTATTCATCACAATCAGCGTCTACATATATTTAAAAAATAAAATGCATATATGTGCAAGACACATTACTTATTCAGTCTCCAGAAAGTATGTCTGCTTATTTCTGGATTTGCATGTGGATTCATGTATTTTATTTATTACTATAATATTAATGACATATTATTATTACTATATTATGTATTGATTTTTATTAATGTTAGTATATTGTTGATATATTATTAATATTATATTATTTATTCATTTATAATAACACCTATGATATTTACCTCAATCTCTAAGATCTCAAAAAGAGAGGTATCAGTTATTAGGGATGTGTAGGGATTGAATTTTTTTTTTTTATTTGCTCATTTACTTTTTATTTACAAGATTCAGTTCCACAATCACTTGAGTTTCAGATTTTCTCCCCTCCCTTCCCCCACCCCCCATGGTGGCGTGCAATCGTGTATAGGATCTGCAAATACTTTCACATTGTACAATAGTTTGGTCATATAGAAGGGCTGTAACCAATGAGTGATCACTGGGAAAAGAAAAAAAAAAAAAAAAAAACCAAAACCAGAGATAAAAGAGAACAATAGCGGGTTTTGCTTCAGTCTCCATTTAAACTATAGTCTTTCTATATCTTTCTCTGAGTTTAGGTATCTCCTTCCTTCTTGAGGCTTGTAGAGTTGTCTTTAGCTGTGCATTGTTGAGG
>CM053591.1:70792197-70810602 GCA_028646515.1 Pseudochirops corinnae
GCAACCACAAAGAGAGCTGCAATAAATATTTTTGCACATATGGGACCTTTTCCCACTTCTGTAATCTCTTTGGGATATAATCCCAACAGTGGTATTGCTGGGTCAAAGGGTATGCAATTATTTATAGCCCTTTGGGCATAGTTTAGGGATTGAATTTTAAGGAAATAAAGTAGAGTACATTGAAGGCTTTCTCTTTTTTTAATTTTTAATTTGTTTAATTTTTAAAATTTATTTATTTTTAGTTTTCAACATTCACTTTTATAAGATTTTGAATCTTAATTTTTCCCTCTCCCTCCTCTCTTCCTTCCCCAAGGCAATCTGATATAGGCTATACATGTAAAACCATATTAAACTTATTTCCACATTAGTCATGTTGTGAAAGAAGAATCAGAATGGGAGCGGCTAGGTGGTGCAGTGAATACAGTACCAGCCCTGGAGTCAGGAAGACCTGAGTTTAAATCCGGCCTCAGAAACTTAACACTTACTAGCCATGTGACCTTGGGCAAGTCACTTAACCCCAATTGCCCTGCCCTCCTCCCTCTAAAAAGAAAAAAAGGATCAGAACAAAAGGGGAAAACTGTGAGAAAGAAAAATAAGAGGGAGAAAATAGTATGCTTCAATCTACATTCAGACTCCATAGTTCTTTCTCTGGATGGGGCTAGCATTTTCCATCATGAGACTTTTGGAATTCTGACTTAGACCATTGGGTTGCTGAGAAGAACTAAGGTTATCAAAGCTTATCATGGCATAGCATTGCTGTTACTATATACAATGCTATCCTGGTTCTACTCATTTCACTCAGCATCAGTTCATGTAAATCTTTCCAGGTTTTTCTGAAATTCAGCCATTCACCATTTCTTATGGAACAATAGTATTTCATTACATTCGTATACCACAACTTGTCCAGCCATTCCCCAATTGATAAGGCATCCCCTCAATTTCCAATTCTTGGCCACCACAAAAAGAGCTACTATAAATATTTTTGCATATGTGGGTCCTTTTCCCTTTTTATGATCTCTTTGGGATACAGATCTAGTAGTGGTATGCTGGATCAAAGGGTAATACACAGTTTTATAGTCCTTTGGACGTAGTTCTAAATTTCTCTCCAGAATGGTTGGATCAGTTCACAACTCCACCAAAAATGCATTAGTGTTCAATTTTCCCACATCTTCTCCAATATTTATCATTTTCCTGTTTTGTCATGTTAGCCAATCTGATAGGTGTGATGTGGCACCTCAGAGTTGTTTTAATTTGAATTTCTCTAATCAATAGTGATTTAGAGCATTTATCGTATGAGTATAGAAATTCCTTCATCTGAAAACTACCTGTTTATATCTTTTGACTATTTATCAATTGGGGAAATGGCTCTCATTCTGTACTTAAGCATTTCCTTTATGCTGGACATTGATCAACTATAAACAGCTCTGATATAGGAGTGAGACCTCTTCTCTTTCTTATTTGACTTTCAGAAATGAGTTAGCCAGATTTCACCTTTTATCTAATTCTTTACAGTTGAATGCCACATAGTCAAGAATATTAGACATACTTGTTTAAAAAAAGATCAAAATACTTTATGCTTTAAAAAAATTAAAATAGCAAAAAGAGAGGGACTTCCTTTCTGTCTATGATGGCAGTATAAATTTTAACTTGGAGCCCATTTCTATAGCAAAGCTCTTATGTCAGCAAGGTGGCATAGAGGATAAAAGCAATGAACATGGAGTTGGCAAGACCTGAGTTCTAATCCTGCCTCAGATACTTGGTTGGTCGTGTGACGCTTTGCAAGTCACCACTCCCTTAAATTCTCTCAGCTTCAATTTTTTCATCTGTAAGATGAGAATCTACCTCACAGGGTTTTGTGAGGATAAAATAGCACATACAGCATGTTGCCAACACTTAATGTGTTATAGAAATATTAGCTATTATTATTGATGTCATTATAATTAGTAAAAAAGTTTGTAATCTAAGTGTTCACAAAACTTTAACTTAATCAACGTGATGGATGCTTCTGTAATAACAAAGCAATTGAATTTAACAAGTCATGGAAGTACAAGGGGGAATAAAATGAAAATGGTGTCAAGTACAAAAAGAATATGTCTATTTTTAGGGCTAGCAACACATTTCCTCTAAGGGTCTCATAATGGTTGATAAACATTTATCCATTATCTACATATCACCGTGAAATAGCTGTCCGCATTATTACTCCCATTTTACAGGTGAGGCACACTGAAGTTAATGATGCTTCTATCTTTAGGGATTTGCTGTTCAAAGAAGTCAACCAAAATGAATAACTTAGATGTGCTAGGAATAAGCAATTCTGTCATGTATATGTGTGAGCTATCAGAGTCTATCCTGTTACTTATTTCCCTTTTTTTAGATGGTTTTTGTATTCTATATGGCTGTAACCATTCTACCTCATCCCGAAAAGAAAGAAAAAAAAAAAGCATGTTCTCCCATACCTTTTATCCATTGGCATTTGATGGTGTAGTAGTCAGGGATAGGGAACCTACAGCCTTGAGGCCACATGTGGTTTTCTAAGTCCTTGGGTGCAGCCTTTTTGACTGAGTTCAAGTTTTACAGAACAAATCCTTGTATTAAGGGAATTCGTTCTGTGAAGTTTGGATTCAGTCAAAGGGCTGCACTTGAGGACCTAGAGGGCCACATGTGGCCTCGAGGCCACAGTTTCCCCACCCATGGTAACTCATGAAGAAGAAGAGTTTATGGAACTAGCTACTGTGGGGACCTGACAGCAGCAACTTAGTGATAGTAACTCAAAATTGGTGGTGAAAGTTTTCTGTCCCAACCTGTAAAAGGTATATGTACTACATCTTGCTGAATCACCAACCAGTGTAAGCACTTCAATACACATAAATTCCCACAGAGGCTTCTTCAGGACAGAAATAAGTACAATTCCCTCTCCTTGCTCTTAAACATAATACATAACCCAAGATATTTCTTTGAAATGAAAGGCCTAAGTGGAGGTTCCCAGATGATATACTCAGAAAGCAGACAAAATTGTGCTGTGGTACTTATCTCTGAATATATATGGACCAGGTTCAGACTTGAAAACTTCTTAATAATTAATAATCTTTTGACTCATGATTTTCCTGCCCAGATCTCATAGCTAGGGAACATATTGGTCTCATTGAATCCCCAGCGTCTTTCAAAGCATGGCTCAAGAGCCTCTTCCTATATGAGGTCTTTCTTAACTCCTCCAGTTGTTAGTACACTGTTTCAAAATGACTTTGTGTAATTTGATATGTATATATATATGCATATATACATATATGTATCTGTGTACATGTTTTCTGCCCTCCCTAGTAGACCAAGTATCAGTGATCTCTTAATTATCTAATCTAATAACCTTGTTTCAATATTCTTCCTTATTAACCACTCTGTAGCACTAGACACTGTTAATCTACCCCACCTCCCCTTTCTGGATACTCTCCTATCTGGGTATTCATGACATTGCTTTCTCCTGAATCTTCTCCCACCTGTTGGACCACTCTTTCTCAATCTTCTTTGTAGATTCATCATACATGCCATGCCCATTAACTGTGGGTATAACCCAGAAGGCTTTGTCATAGATTGTCTTCTCTTTTTTCCTTATATTTTCTTGGTGATTTCATCAGCTTCCATGGGTTCCATTACATGCAAATGCCTAGCAGATTCTATATATTCAACTTATTTTCTCTCAAGCTACAGGCCCACATCACAAACTGTTTATTGGACATTTCCAAAGGGATATCTCCTAAGCACTTCAAATTCAACATGATCCAAACAGAACTCATCATCTTTATCTCCAAAACCAACCCTCTTCCAAACTTCGCTTTTACTCTCCAGGGCACCACCATCCTTCTAATGACCTAGGCTCATAACCTCAAGGATCCTTCTCATTTCCTAACTTTCATTTAAATCCAATTAGTTGCTAAACATTGTTATTTTTGTCTCTATTATTTATTATTTATTTATCTCTCAAATATATCCTCTCTTCTCCACTCACACAGCTACTACCATTGTAATTTAGACCCTAATTACTCCTTGCCTGGACTTTTATAATACCCTCTCCCTACTCTAATACAACTTCCTGAATTCTTTGGTCTATCTGAACTGGATTTCCTTCTGTTTAGCACAAATAATACACTATCTCTTTTCTCTGCACTGATTGTCCCACATGCCTATAATGCACTCCTCCTTCCCCCCTGCCTCATGGAATCTCTAATTTAATTTAAGAGAGTGTTTCATTTTTGTATTTGTTTCCCAACACTTAGTAGAGCAAATGGCACGTAGCAGGTATATAATGGATGCTTGTTAATTTATTGATTGTGGTCACCTTAAAGTTAATGATAAATAAGAAGTGAAACATGATAAACAATTATGGGCATCGCCCTAAAAAGAACCTAGCACTTGGGAGAGTGGATTTTTAAAAATTTAAAAAAGGAATAAACGTGATCTCAGGGCTTAAAAGTTTATAAGGAAACTGATTCAAGGGGGATAGTTATTCTCAACAACAGAATTCAGACAATAAAAGGCACAGGTTATTCTGATGAGGAGATAAAGGGAATCTGACTAAAAAAATAAATGTGGATACACAACTAACTCAGATCAACATATATATATATATACACACACACACACATATATGTATATATACATATATACACACATATGTGTGTGTATATCTGTATATGAGAGGGAGACAGAGATATGCAAAAGATAGAGGTAAAGGAAGAAAATTGAAGAAGAAAGCAAAAAATTGGTAGAATGCTGTAAGAGTCATGGCATAAACAAGAAAGCCCAAAATGAACTATAGCTCACATGAATGCTAAGGAAAACTCAAAAGGGCTTTAAAAAAACACAACAATATTGTGGGAGAGATTAAGATCAAAGAAAGGAAAGTAACATTATATTGGGTAGATGATGTGATCTTAACAAATAACAGAGAAGGCAGAATTATTCAACTGATATTTTGGTTTGTTTTCCCAACAAGAATGATCATGAGACTGGAAAGAATAGAAAAAAATGATTAGAATGGACAAGATTTAAGAGGATAGTTGTCTTCAATAAAATTCAAATCATTAGGTCTAGATAAACTCTATCCTTGGGTATTCAAGTAATATGAGAATATGATGGTTGAACCATTGTCACTGATGTGTGAAAAACTATGAAGAATGGGAGTGATGCTATAGATCTTTCTAGGTTAAATGCCTAAATATGTAGACACACATATATATTGTGTGTGTATATATATATAGAGAGAGAGAGAGAGAGAGAGAGAAGTACCTTCTTCTGTACCTTTGAACTATAGACCAATGAGATTGACTTTAATCCCTGCCTATTTTGCTGAAGCAGTATGTAATATTCCTCTTTCACAAAGAAGGGAGTGACAACTTTCAGTTGGCAGGCAGGTGCCCAAAGAGAACAAAAGCATCATTATCAGGAGAAATATTACATCATAGCTGGAAGTCTCTAATGAGACCACACCTGTAGCACTTTGGTCTGTTTGGAGGGGAGCTTAGTTACAGACAGATTTAAGTCATTTGGGTGGATGCCAAAAGGGAAAGGAAATGAACATAATAAATCATGAGAAAAGATGTTAGGACTCAAACCAGACACCTCTTGTATATATGACTGGGGAAGCAATATTATGTGAATAATCTAAATATTTCTTGATTTATGCCTACCATGTGGAAGAGGGATGCTTTTTTAATAAATATTTATCAATTTGCCCCCTGTGCTCTCTGACCTTGAAATCTTAAATGATTTTAAGATTGTGATTTTACTAGATTGTATGCTCTTTAAGGGTAAGGACCTGTGCATTACCTGAATTCTATAAAACTTCATTGACACTTATTGTGTGATTACTGCTTTTTTGTTGCTATAAATAAAAATGAAAGGGGAAAGTACATAGGGATATACAAATCTGACTGATATTTATGATATATAGATTTCAAAGGATTCACAAAGGTGAATGGAAAAAAATACATCTTTATTTTCATCAACCTCTAACTGAAATTTAGCATTTCCTTCAATGATATAAAAATATTTTTTGTTAGAAAAGACTCATATGCTCAATCATACTGTCAAAGGCATCCATTACACACACACACACACACATGCGCGCGCACGAAGAACCTCTGATCTTGTCCAATTGATTGCTGACATATCCAACAAGTGGTCATCCAGACTTCGCTTGCACCTCCAATGAGAGGGACCCCATTATTTCCCAATTCAGTCTATTTCATTTGGGGACAGCTCTTATTTTTAGGAAGTTTTTCCCTATATCAAGTCTAATTTGGCTTCTGCAATTTCTGCCTATTACTCCTAGTTCCATTTGTCCTTATGAACAACCAAACAATTCTCTGTGGACAAGCAGAAAAAATCTGATCCCTCTTCCATTTTAATACAACAGTGTATTTGCCTTGAGTCTTCCCTTCTTCCTAGCTAAACTTTCACAACTCTTTCAACTAATTGTCATATGGCAGGCATTTTAAGCCTTTCACTACCTTGGCTACCCTTCTCTGGATTTTCTCCAGTTTATCCCAGCTTACCCCGATATGAACACAATATCTTAGGTGTGTCCTGACCAGGGCAGAGTACAGAGGGACTATTGTCTTATTATGAAATTTAAAAATATTGTTATGTCATCTTGAAAAGTTTCAAAAATATTACATGAGATATTTAAAATCGGGATACTCTAGGTACTTAGCCTTTTCTGTCTCATGGACCCCTTTGGCAGTCTGGTGAAACCGATGGAGTCCTTCTCAGAATGTTTTTAAATTAATAGAATAACATGCATCAAATTAAAAAGGAACCCAATAATATCAAATTTGAAATTTCAAAATATTAAAAAATTGCATTAAATTAAATTTTTATTTTAAATCAAATTTTCTATTTTCAAAATATTAAAAATGAATAAATCAATAAGCACTTTATTAAGCACTTACTTTATTCCAGGTGCTGTGCTGCGTTGGAAATGCAAATATAAGCAGAAAGGCAGCCCTTCTTAAATGACATAATGGATTTAAAGAAGTTAGCAAACCTAAAAGAATTATATAAATGCCTATTATTAGTGTCAGTATTAGTCTACAATCACCAGGCCTCTAGGTTGATGATGACTTCATTTTCTGAGACTTCTACTGAATTCCAGCTAAGCTCGTGCAATGGTAGAGGAATACAGGGGTGTATTGGTGGCAACTGCGTTCTCCAGGAGGGGGCCAGAGAACAGATATACACATAAGTTAAAGTTTAATCTTCATTATTAAGACTGTATTAAGTCTAGATGATAAAATTTAATTTAAAAAAGAAAGAAAATAGTCCTTGCCCTCAATGAGTTTGTGTTTGGGAGCTGAAATGGGTTGGGGAAGAGAAAGTGTGCCAGAGAGGCATGATGGGGAAGCCTGGAAAGTCAGGAGCTGAGCAAAACATAAGTGGTCTGAACACTGCCTCAAAATGAAGGCTCTAGGAAGAACTCACAGACAGGAAGGAGGGCAGGGAGGCATTGATCTTCTGAGCTTAGAGTGCAACTCAGGCATGGTGCAGAAGTATGGAGAGTCAGAAGTGGAGCCAAGAGAGGAGTAAGGCATTCACAGACTCCATGTTAAGAACTCCTGTTACTAGGTGAAGCATCATTGAAATTCCACGTTTCCTCGCTTAGGCCAGGTAGGGATCTAAGATGGAATGGAGTAAAGGGATGAGCAGTAGCCGGGGAGAGGGGAAAAACAGAACAGTTTACTGTTATACATTAAAAGAGCCTAGTGGTCTGGACTTACAGGCATTTGCCCAGCTTGGTATGTGGAGCAAGCCACTTTGGTGGTAAAAGGTGTAAAAGGCTCACGTTATTACATTTCCTGGGAGTGGGGGATGGGTAAAGCTGGGGTGGTACATTGCAAAGATAAGTGTGCCTCTCCTGCCACAGTGAGTGTGATAGTTTGTGTACATATAAAGCAGCAATATGTAGATGTAACCTGAGAACAAATTCTGAATAAATCCTCTGAAGACTCCAAGGAATGCCAGAAGAGACCCAATAAATGCATTTCACAGTGCATCTGAGGAAAGGGCTAGTAGGACTGCCAAGTGACTTACAAAGTATTTCTTTCTTTTCTCATGTGAATATTACCTTGGAAAATCATCTTCAGAACCATTGCCTTGAAACCAAATGAAGTGAGAACAATTTCCTTACTGTATGAAATATGAAATGACAGTTTGGAGGAAAAAACCATCCTGACTGAGTAGGTTTTGACTTTTGGGGGCATGTAGTTTTCTATTTCCAAAAGATTGCAGCATAAAGAAAATGATATTCACCACATGACTTTAGAGAAAAAAGCTTCAAAATGGACTAGTTAATAAAGTGTGGAATGCAGCAACAGAAGGAACTTTGATACCAAAACTAATTAATCCACATCCTTTTGTTAAATTATAATAAAGGATTTATGATTATCAGATCTTTTTCTGAATGGGTCTACCATCCCCAAGGGAAAAATACAAATCTCAGGAAATGGTACTATTCAGTTTCTTTGTCTGGCTCCAAACTACTTTCCTTTTCCCTCCCCCTCCAACCTCCATGTATTCTAGGTCCTATGGGACCAAGATATTAAACCCACTAGTACTTTTGGCTTCCTGTATTCAACCACAGAGCACCTGATGATGCCCAGTGGATGGAAAATCAGTTTAATATGTCTCATAGAGTATTTATAGGACATTACATTAAGTTTACTACCAATGGACTAGACAATGCTTCTGGCACATCTAATAACTTTGTTCCAATTTAATTCTCTTGACTAGACTTTAGGCATCCTCTACATCATGCTTTCCACAAGCCTCTGGATCTGTGATCTTAAAGGTCATCTAAATTCCTTGCACATAGTAAGTACTGAATAAATACTTTTTTTATTCATTCATGCATCTCTTCATTCATCTTATCCAACACCTCCATTTTACAGATGAGTAAACTGAATCACAGAGAGGTGATATGACTTAAACAAGGACACACAGACAAGTCTCATGCCAAAAGCATAATTTAGGCCTTTTCCAGGATACTTTTATATAACTTGCACTGAAGAAACTAAGGAAAACATAAAAAATGTTTATTCTCTGCTCACTATGGAAGGTCACATTTAGGTCATCTTTGTGATTTCTAAGGATCATTTTAGTTGAGTTGATCATGAAACCATTCTCTCTGAAGGTAAGAGAACTGAAAAAGCAAGAAGAAGAAGAACAAGAAGCAGAAGAAGAAGCAGAAGCAGCAGAAGAAGGACAGTGTTGAAGACTAGTAATTTTAGTTTTTAAACTGAATGTTGCATAAATCTATTTACATAGCAGTGGTAAATTAGTCAAGGGGAGATGTCCGGGAAAGAACATTAGAAAGCTGTAATAGATGCTATCCAGGTAAATTCTAGAAAAGACCAGGACAGATGTTCAACTGAATGGCAGAAATGCAGCTCTTTAAGGAAGGCAGGCAGACATTATCTCAGATGTCAGGGTGAGGTGTTTGGTTCAGTGCCAGAGGGCTGTACCTGCCACTGAGAAGGAAAATAGCTTCTTGAAAGGAAAGAAAAAAGGATAAATTGAGGATCAGTTAACTAATCATTCAACTAACTTGCATTTTTTAAAAGAATTCACTAGGTTTAAAAAAAAAAATCCCCATCCTTAAGGAGCGTACATTTTATTGGGGGGACAGCACATATATATGTATGTATGTATATATATATATATGTACATATGTATGTATATATATGTACATATGTATGTATATATATATATATGTACATATGTATGTATATATATGTTTATACTGAAACCCTGGGACTTCTACCTGGTGTAACAGTAATGTAAATGGGAAGATCTTTCCCATCCATTAGTAGGCCCATATGACCTGCTTAAGTCACATGAAACCTGTGGTGGGAGGAGCTTGCTGAACAGGTAGAGCAGGAAGGGTGGAGTGGAGTCCAGAACTTAGTAAGGCCAGTTAGAGCTGAGGAAGAGAGAGGAAGCAGGCAGTGAGCTGTGAGTGTTCATTTGTGGGAAGGCCCTAGCAGGGGGAAGGCTTGGGGATGGCGGTTCCCTCTACATTGTTATTATGTATAGATTTCTTTGTCGCTATGATGGATTTGGCTTTGTGGTGTTGGGATTTGGCTTTCAGGTGTTTGAATAAATGTTTTGGTTCTGTCTTCCGTGTGGAAAGTCTGTTATATTTTGCAATTCAGAATTATGCCATCATATTCATAGCCACTGTAGACACTGTGAATATTGGCACTACACCTGGATGAAAGAGGTGGGTTCTGATGTCCTTATCAAAGGCCAAGAAATTGGTTGGAACAAAATTAGACAGTCTGTAAAACTTAAAAACTTCTTTGAACCTACTATCTCCTTTACTTCTTAACTAAATGTCAACCCCTTTTACTTTTGGCACCTTCCTCTGTAGGTACTGAAGGGCAGAATGTCCTATGTGCAGGTACAGCCTCTTAAGGTCTATGTTTTGGTGCTGTAGTTTTTCCAGGTTCCCACTTGATGGGAGGAGTAACAGAATGGTTTTCCTCGAGGTCGAGAAAACTGTGTTTTCATGCTGAGTCTGCCATTAACTAAATGTATAAGCTTAGGAAAGGCATTTCATCTGTTTGGCCTCATTTTACTCATCTATATGAATGTGTGGGGATGTACCTATAGGGGTCATCCCATGAAGCATATACAGATCCTTACTTCCATCTCTTTCCTTCCCAGATTCAGGTTGTGTCAGGATTGGTTGAGTCTAGCTCTGGAGGGTTGAGGTTGGTAGCCTTCTCCTCACCCTGGCAGCATGATGACCTCCCAAGGCAGTGAATCAGGGAGCCTTGACTAGATAAGCTTCTGGTGGTCTCTTCTGCTCTGTGTTTCTTTGCCTGATTGTAGGTTATCAAATTGTGATCCTGAAACATGTCTCCAATTGTAGGGGAAAATTAAAGAACTGGACAGCTTGGAGATCTTGAGTCCATCAAACTCAGACTCTGACCTGGTTGTCTAGAAGGCATGAAACTATAGAGAATTGTTGGACAGTGCAGTACTGAGATAGAATTTAAAATATCTGCTAAGCAGTCCTGCCAAATGTCCTACATTTTGATGATGTTCTACTGGATGAGTTACAAGTTATTGGATCTTGTTTTCAATCTTTCTTGCTAGCATATATTTTTGAAACCCATTTATAATAAGCATTTCTTTTTTGTAGATGAAAAAAACAACTGTGCCATGCCTGATTCATATCTTACATTGAACACATTTTTTTTTATTCCCTATCTTTGGGGAGACCTTAGCCATGAATCACATCTAATCCATATATAGATTTTCCCTGAGGTGCTAGAATTGGGGTTTAATGAGCCAAAGAGTATTAGAAAAATGATCAAGACCTTTTTTATAGGTGGTCAGGATCCTCCTGGACTGAGCCCATTTACTATTTATGTGGGTCCTTAGAAGAAAGCAAAAGCGTACAGCATCCCATCCCCTTGGTCTAACAGTGAATATTTATTCTTGGGCATAAAAGAGGAGGAGAGAAGAATATGACTATGGAGTCTCTAAGGTTTCTTCCTTCCCTAAAATTCTAAGGCTTACCTGTGTTATTTCACCTCAATTGTGTCCACTGAAGTCTTTCCTTCTCTTGTAAGTCAGACATTAGAGCTGAAAATCACTACAAAAATTATTTAGCCCAACTCTCTCACTTACAAAAAAAGTTTTGTTGATGGCCTTTCTCTTCTCTTCCCAATCATTTCCTGACATGCTTCCACTCCTCCAACCCTCTCTAATATCAAAGGAAAACAGTCAAATAAAAACAGTTGACACAGCGACCAGTTCTGCTAATGTATGTGACGTTCTGCCCCATGGTTCCTTACTTCTCTGCCGACAGGAAAGAGAAAAGTTTCATTTTCTGCACTTCACAATAATTATTTGTTTTTCAGTTGCTCAGAGTTCAACTCCTTTCCCAGTAATCATGTCATAGTTGTAGACCTCTTTA
This sequence comes from Pseudochirops corinnae, assembly GCA_028646515.1. Lineage (NCBI taxonomy): Eukaryota > Metazoa > Chordata > Mammalia > Diprotodontia > Pseudocheiridae > Pseudochirops > Pseudochirops corinnae. The sequence continues at coordinate 70,804,175 of CM053591.1, forward strand.
CTTTACCTATGAGGAAAGGTTAAGTTAAGAGGTTAAGCTAAAAGTCAACCAACTAGTTAGTAGCAGAGCTGGAACTAGACCCCCAGGCCTACTACTTGGTGTTATAATGTTATTTTCATTACACCACATTGTCTCTCCCATTAAAAGTTACCTGTCCTATATTCCATCTCTTCATTCTTTTTGTGTCTTCTGAAGTGTCCAAGGTGACAAGAACCTAATTTGATAAACTAACTTGTGTTACTATACTAACAGTAGACTTTTAGAAGGGGACATTTTCTCACCCTTCAAGGACCCTCTCTCCCTTTCCAGAAAATATACTTGCATTTTAAGAGTGGTGTTTTAAAGACTGGTCTTTAAAAGGATTAAATTCTGGGGGATTATTTTGGATCAGATTGGAGGAGAATATGGAGAATATTTTCAAAGAGGAGAGTACACATCTGGTTGTCCCTATCTTTATCTTTTTAAGAAAAACTTTTGTGTTTATTTTATATGCCCTGCATAATAGTCCCCTCTACTTAGGTCCTGTCTGCATGATTCATAGCAGCCCCACGGTGACTTTGGTTGCTGAAGGCTATGCCAGAGAAATGTAATCTCTAGTTAGTCTTTCCAAGCTGGAAAGGCTTCTCATATGAGCTGAATGATGTACGATGTGTGTCTTTGGACAATTAGTCTGATTAAATTCAAAGCAGCCTCTAAGTAATATTTCTGTTTGGCCTGAGCTGCTCACAAAGCTATTCAGGAAGTCAGGAAAGAGCTTCAACCTGTCTTGGTGCAAGAAGAGGCCACAAGGATTAAATCACCCAATGGGTTGGAGGAAATCATTTCCTACAACCTTTCAGCTATAAGAACCTTGATTCTTAATTCTTTGTGCCCTCTAGTGGTAGAACGGTGGTTCTGCAGCTGGTTTTATTAAGGTTCTTTCTAGTTTCTACTACTAGCACCCTTCTACAGAGGTTTGCAGTTTGGAAGAGATTTTTTTTTTAAAGAAGCACCTTGTATATGTCTCTCTCTCTCTTTGTATGTCTATACATATAAACATAAATATAGGCATATACACACACAAACACACACACATATCCATTACTGCTAGTGGTGGTCAGTACATAAGAGCCAATAGTCATTTATTAAGTGCCTACTATGTTCCAGGATTGTGCTTAGCAGTAGATAGAGTCATTTAATTTCTCAGCTCTAGAAAAGCGTGATAGCATAATTTTGTCAGTGTAAGGAACTCCCAGTGAGGAAACTCTCTCTCAATGCAGATGGGCAACAGCTCCACCACTTAAAAGTATTAGAAAGTTACCTCCAAAGTGAAAGTTATTGGGTTTTCTTGTCTTTTTGGAGGAGGGTAGGCAAGGAATTGGGGTTAAGTGTGCCCAAGGTCACACAGCTAGTAAGTGTCAGATGTCTGAGGTCACATTTGAACTCAGGTCCTCCTGACTCCAGGGCCGGTGGTCTATTCATTTAACCACCTCGCCACCCTGAAAGTTATTTTCTTTAAATTGAATTTGTCCTTTGTCACAAGAAACCCAGGAGTCATTACATGTATCAGAATCCCTATCCCAGTATACAACAAATCCCATGATGATAAACTTCATGGAGTTTATTTGTGTAGGTAAAAAATCAATTATATCATTCATACCTCAGTGCAGTGACTTTAACTGTATATTGGACACAGATGAACCAGCATTTCCCAAAGCCAATTTGTTCATACAACAATTTTGGACTTGAAACATACTGACAAAGTCTACAAATGCTGATGACCCATAGGCAGAGCATCCTTTAGAATAAAAGAAAGTTGAGGAAATACTGGAACAAAACTGAAGGGGTGAAAATCCATCCTTCCTCCCATTGAACAGCATGGTGTAGTAGAAAGAAAGGAAGAGAAAGGGAAAGAAACAAACATTTATTAAGTGCCTATTATGTGCCATATTGAATGATTTATAAATTTTTATCTCATTTGATTTTCACAAAAGTCCTGGAAGTACTATTAATATCTCCATTTTACATTTGAGGAAACTGAGGCAGACACAGATTAAGTGACTTTCCCAAGGTCATGAAGGTAGTAAGTATCTGAGACTGGATTTAAATTCAGGTCGCCTTGACTTTGGACCCAACACTCCACCACTGTAACTGTTTCTGTAAGAACCAGGGACCAACGTTTCAGTCCTGACTTGAGCCTAGACTGTAATTGGGAAAGTCACCTTCCTTTTCTGGGACTGATCTGTAAAATAGGGTCAATAACACTTTCACTACCTACCTCATAGGGCTGGTGTGAGGAAAATGTTACATACTTACATAAATAATATATTTTATTATATTTATTTCCATTTTTATAGAAAAATGATCATATATAATAAGTATCTTTCACATGTGCATAGCAAGAATTTTAGTGTAACTTTTGTGGCTCTTTAAGTATAGATTTTGAGGTAGACTCTCCCTTCTGCCTTCCGCTTGTGGAATGTGGGTGTTATTGGCCAGTCTGGTGATCCCACTAGACAATTCCTACTCCTTTATTACCTCCTTTCAACTCTGCGGAGAGATTTCCTCTGCACACATCTGGAAAGAGGAGAAACGGAGTGGATGCAGAGTTGTTGCCCAACAACCAGCATTGTCCTACTCTGCAAAATGGTGCTCTGACTTGCTTTTGGATTCTCTGTAACCCTGTCCTCTGACTGCTGAGTTCTTCCCAGAACCTCCATTTTGAGAAAGTACCCAGACCCTCCTCATGTTGACTCTTTTAGTCCTTCATGAATATGAAGAACTTAAATGTTTAATAAGTGTTTGTTGATTTGACAAAGAAAAGCCCAAGATCCAGTTTAATTCTGCCTTTTGGGAAGTTTATAAGGAATATTAATTATCAAAACCATAAGATTCTCTCTCAATTTAGAAAAAGCCTGATACTTTGGAACTAGTTTTCAAACTCTGGTGCTTTCTGTTTCTTTATACCAATTCCAAACATAGCTCCTCTTTGTTGCTTTCTTACTGATCACAAATAAGCAAACAAGCTGCTCAGAAGCAATTAGGATTAATGCTTTATGTCAGATGGGCCCACTTTGACACTGATTAAAACAGCGAGTAAACAACTTTAAAGAAACGTACCAGCTGCTTGAATTCTTGGCTATAGGAAATTTCAACCACAATTAGACACTCCCAAGTCTCTGGCCACAGCTGTCCCATCTGCCCCAGTAGAAGACGGACTCAGCTGGTCTAATGGAACTTGGGCTCATCCACCATCTCTCAGTGCACAGTCTGTTTCCCAGAAGTTCCCCCACCCCTCTCACTCTCCCTGTCTCCCTCTCTCTCTCTCTCTCTCTCTCTCTCTCTCTCTCTCTCTCTCTCTCTCTCTTTCTCTCTCTTTCTTTCTCTCCCTTTTTCTCTCTCTCTCTCTTTCTCTCTCTCCCTTTTTCTCTCTCTCTCTCTCCCTCTCTCTGTCTTTCTCTGCCATGTGCTCTGTTTCTGTCTCTCCTTCTGCGCTTATATTCTCAAACTGCTACTTATGCTGAAGCCAGATCCTAGTTTAAAAATCCCCACCCTGTCCCCAAACACCATTCCTGAGAGGATCTGAGTCCCTTCTAGGTCAAGACAAAGACAACGCTGTCTGCTTCAAACTACAGATCTCCCAAGGCTTTGAGCACTTTCCAGCAAAGGTCTATCTGAAATCCTATTACATCAGTATTTTAGAAGGAAAATCATTGCCAATATTGGTCATTTCCTCTGGGGACTCTTCTTCATATTGTATGGAACATTACTGTTCTCTGAAACACAGTTGGGGAAATTCTGGATCAGCCACATTGGAATAAAAAACACAGAGACTCTACAGAAACTCCAATTTTGATTAAATATATTGACAGCACCCTCTTTATATGCCCCATCTACCTCCCCCCATTCTTCCAAGTTTGCTTTTAAGAAGAATTTGAGGATTAAATACCCACAAGACCATTTGTTCCATCCTTGCTCCAAAACTAATTACTTCTCCAGGGAGTGAGGCCTGGAAAGCACAATACGTACTCAGTGAGGGCTGTTCAGCACACCTAATTCTGCCATTCGCTGGACTGACCTTCGGCTGCCCTTCCATGGGAGGCAGACATGATGCAAGTTGAACATGGGTAAGAATCCCTCTGGGGCCACGTCTCTAATCTCCGAACAAAGTAGCCAATTTAAAAACATGAAGCTTTATTGTAAAAGTATCCACTGCTACAGGCCCCTGCCCCTCAAGCCTTTCCTTCTCTGGCTAGTCATGGAGCATTGATTGAGTGTGCCCCAAGTGAACAGCAGGTCCAGACAACCTGTCTCCAAACCCACTTCCCCCAGTCCTAGAAACCATGTGAAAAAAAATAAACTTTTGCAAGAGCTTGACATAGTTTAACATTTTGGCAGCTTTCTTGAAAACTGATTTTTGACAAGGGGAGAGAGAGGAGAGGACAGTGAAGGCTCCTCAGACTCCATGCTGGTCTCTGCCAGATGATCTCCATGATAAATTCCTATGTGCTCTCTCTTCCAGTTGTCTACCACTGCCCCCAACGACAGTAGCTCAGCTCTAGGATTGGGATAGATGACAAGATGCATGGTGGGAGCAGATATGGTCTTCAGGTAATGACTTAAAGATAGTAGCCAAGCATCAGCTGTAGCTCATGGATCAGAATAGGGGGACAGGTTGTGAAAAGGGGGAGGAGGGGCAGATAATTGTGGGAGGATAATTAAGTGAAGAGTAACTCCAGCGACCCTGGTAGAGATAGCCACTCAATAAGAGCTGGCCTTTGACCCTGGGCCAGGTTTATCTAACAATATAATATCAATATATACATAGATATAAGCAATATACCTATATAGAGACTATATATTCTTAGACTGCTAATCTATTATCTGACGCCTTCTTTATTTGACCTTCTTTGGACTTGGTTACTGTCTTGACTAACAGACAATATATTACTCTCTTGTGTGTCTGATCAATCTCTGGCTGATAACCTCTGGCTTAAGTGCACTGATCAGCTTTTTGCCTCTGTTCCTTTAGTATTGTTGAGACTGCCAACTCTTTCTCTGCTCTCCCCACCTCTTTCCTTACATGCTATGGTGAAGTTAACCCTCCTTAGAAAGTTCCCTGGAAGGCAGACCCCACCCATCAGGCTGGGGAGCCGACAGCATCACCCCCTGGAGGATCTTGAGGGAAAAGAACCCATTCAATGGCATTTGGAACAAGGAAAGCACCTTAGTGCTGGGTTGGACCAGTACACCTGTCCTGTCCTTGAACTGGGTGCCTGTCAGCAGTTAGACAACCTGGGAGGAAGCCCTTCCTTCAGACCAAGATGATGGCCAACACCAAGATGGAGAAATTCTCAGCAAACTTGATGTCCTTCCTCACATTCTCATTGATCTGACTAAGTTTAAAGTAGGCTGAGGCCAACCACATCTCTTTTACTTTGTAGTAGAATGTTTTCCTTTTCTTTTAAATCTTGCTTTATCCAGTATTCTTCTATGACAATTCAAAAAGGAAGAGACTGGACCTGCAATTTTGTGATAGAAGGAATTCCTAGTTGAAGCAACTCCTTCTACCAATGTAAGTTTGCACCTTCTCTGCAATTCATAGTCTTAGAGGTTGGTAGTGAGAGGTTAAATGACTTGTCTAGGATCACAGCCCAAATGTCTCAGAGATGGTAGTTGAACTCAGCCTCTATCCTATGCCATTCTGCCTCTTATAATTAGAGAAAACAGTTAATTACATTTTATTATAGTTGCATATTTTAATTTTTTAAGGCACCAGTGAATATATTGATTGGTATTTCTCTGCTTCGCAGGTGTCCAAGCATCAAGAGAGTTAACCACTAGCCAGTGTTACCATTATCAGGTGCCACATGCATTCATCTTTCTCAGTGGCTGGAAATAAAGGCAAAACAAGTAGTAAATTTCTATGGAATCCTCCCTGAATTTTTTTAAAATTTATTTTATTGGGGGGCGGAGCCAAGATGGCGGCGTAGCAGCAGCAATATATCGCAGCTCTCACATAGCCACCCCCAAATACCCATGGAATAGGACTCTGGACCAACCTAGAACTTCAAAAACGCACACAGATACCTCCCACTAAAGTCAGCTCAGCTACGAGGAACTATCAGCACTGCGAACCGAACCGAAACCAGCCTGGCCTGAAGCTCCGGCTGTGCCCCGGGGGCGGCCGAGCGGGAGGTGCAGAGAAAGCTCTCAATAGCTCTCAGGTGAGCAGAGGATTAGCACCAGCTGCGAGGAGGATTAGCACCAGCTGCGTGAGTGGGGATTGTGAAAGAGGGAGATAAGCTTCCAGCCGAAAGGTCTCCTGAGCGGAAAAGCGAAAGGCAGAGGTTTTGCACCCGCCTCCGCCTCTGCATTGTAGCTTCCCGCCCTAGGCCTGCAAAAAGCAGGGGGGTTGAGCGATTGTTTTCAGGCCAGTGCTCTCGAGT
>CM053591.1:70811102-70830794 GCA_028646515.1 Pseudochirops corinnae
AATATATCTTCTTTTGTACTTATTTTGGGTTTGTTGATTCTCTAATTTTTCAAAATTTATACTACAATAATTAATCTCTTTTTAAAATTTTGTTAATATATGACTATAAGGATATGATTTTTCCCCCTGAGGATTGCTTTAATTGCATCTTAGAAATTTTGGTATGCTGTTTCATCATTATAATTTTTAAGAGTTATTAAACAATTGTTTCTATGATTTGTTCTTTAGGCCACTCATTATTTAAGATTTCTTGTTGTCTCCATTTGGGTATCATTTGTTTCTGGTCCCTGAACTAATTTTTATTCTTAATGTATTATGGCCTGTAAAGGATATATTGATTATTTCTGCCTTTTTTTTTTACATTTGTTTGCAACATCTCTTTGTTCTAATGCATGGTCAGTTTCCATAAAAGTTTCATATGGTATAGGAGAATGTGTATATTCTTTTGCTGTTCCATTTAGAATATGCCATAAGTCTTTTTAACTCCAATTTCTTTGGAAATTTTTTAGTTTCACATTTTCCCTTTTGTTTATCTCTTTGTTAAATTTATCCAAAACTGAAAGAGGGATATCAAAGTCTCCTGTCACTATTTTTTTTTCTTTTGCTTTTTGGAGGGGCAATTGGGGGTTAAGTGACTTGCCCCAAGTCACATGGTTAGTTTTGTGTTAAGTGTCTGAGGCCAGATTTGAACTCAGGTCCTTCTGACTCCAGGGCCAGTGCTCTACTCACTGCACCACCTAGCTGCCCCCTCTCCTGTCACTATCGTGATACTGTTTGACTTATTGAAGCTCAGATGTTTCCTTTATGAATTTAGATACTAAGACATTCAGAATTTATAAATTTATTACTGACATTGGGTTATTGTCTATGGTTCCTTTCAGCATATTCTAGTTTCCTTTTTTATCTCTTACTTTGAACGTTTGTTTTTGCTTTGTCTGATAACCTAATGGCAGCTTCACTTACTTGAAGCTTGGTAAAGTTTTTCCCATCCCATCAGCTTTATTATATTGTTGTACCCGAACCCAAATCCCAGGTCATTACATACCACCTGGTTTGTGGACCACCATTTAGCCCCTTTATATTTTTGTCTTTGTCTCCATCCTACGCCCCGTTGTAGCTTGAAACTGCTTAAGGCGTGCCTGGGCATTGCCCAGGGCATTGTACCCTCCCGCCCTCCCCCTTCCCTAATCAGCCTTCTATATGTTCTCCCTGAATCAGCATAAGTGTGCAAGTGTCAGCACAAGGTTATGGTGTAAAGACTATCTTAGACCCCGGCCTGTTCTGGGGAATTACAGTCCCCCTTACCCAATGACCCTCCACTCTGTGTCCTCCACCCTGTTCTAGGTGGGACCCCCATGTCACAGGAAGTTGCACCCTTGTAACCTTGCACCATACTCCCAAATTAGCCCTGAGCTACAGATTTAACCAATGGCTGTTCTTGGCTTCTGTACGTCATGGCTTCTGCCAGCTCCCCTCCCCAATTGTGGTTTTTGTTGCTTTAGCCTTTCCAAAAAAGCATTCTTGCATTCAATGGACACTACCAATCTGAGTGAACACTCTAGTAGTCTTGTGCTTAGTCAGTAAATCCGCACCCAAATTTATCTTGAACTCCGGTCTCAGCTCCTCTTAGTCTCCGCCCGACAACATGGAGATTTAAGGCTTGTGAAACACTCTACAAATATTTTCTCATTGGATCCTGGCCACAACTCTGGGATGTAGGTGCTATTATTAGCCCCATTTTATGGGTAACGAGACTGCAGTAGACGGAGGCTAAGTGACTGTCCTAGGATCACATAACTATTAAGTACTTAAGAAAGGATTTGAATTCAGCTATTCTTGACTTCATGTCCAGCGCTCTCTACATCATCTAGTTGTATTTATCTAGAATAAATAGTTGTAATGCACTGTGCTAGGTGCTGGGATTCAAAAGATTAAAATGAAACTATCCCCGTTTACAAGGAGCTAACATTCTATTAGAGGAGACAACATGTACGTGCATGAGTATATTCAGGTAATTTGGGGTGAGGCAGACACCAGACACCTGACAACAATGAAACCCACATACATACTGAAACCTCAAATCTAGTGTCGTGGTAGATAAAAGATGAATGACTGAAGAAACAGAGGTTCTACCTTCTGAGCATGTCAATTTATTAAGCAATGCATGGCAATTGCCCAACAAACTGGGACCAGTCCTCCTCAGCTTAGGTCTGGACTACAAATACAGAATATATAGACTTTTACACATTATAAATTACATTATTATTTTAAATTATAAAATATGCATATAAAATACATTATTATTTTATACATTATACATTTATACATTATAATAAGGCAAATTAATTAAAAGGAAACAATACACCATTAGGTAACTTGATTTCCAATTGGAGAAAACATTAGGGACTTTCCAAGTTGGCAGAAGCAGAGTAAACAGGCAATTCCCTGAATTCAGATAAAAAAAAAAGGAACATGGAAACAATAACAGGCTGGTCAGTACAGGGCAAGTTCTCACTCCTTGCATCAGTCTTTGGATCTAACCAAGTTTCTGGTCAGCATAACCTAGGTTCTTGGTTAAGGGCCTCTAAACAGCAGGTAGAGGTGGGCTGGTCCAGTTTCCCAGCCATGTAAGGCTAGTTTCAAACAATGCAATATGGTTTTCTCCCAATTCCCACAATGAATAAAGTTTTCTCACAAAACATAAATTGGACCAGAACCATAATTGAGCAGAAACTAAGTTAGCTCCAGAATTCAGTCACAAGATGGAGTCAGTGTGGTTCACTCAATTCCCACAATTAAGTGCTCAGTGTCCTAATCTTGTCAATTCCCTCAGTGTATTGTAAGCAACCCAGCCACTCTCCCACAAGATTCACCCGTGGACATCGACGTGGTGCTGCGTTTAATGTGAGCTGGGTATTTCAAACAGGTTTCACAAGCCTCTCAGTACTGATTTCACTTAAATTATTAATGAGAAACTAGTTGCACAGGTATGTAGAATGAAACTTCCCATCTGTGTGGCAGTCACATGTGTAATCTAAAAGCTGGTACCCATGAGATGTTGGGAGTATGTGACTGGATTTTTCTTTCCTACCCTCAGTTTCTCGCATTTCTTTTTCTCTCTCATTCCTCCTGCACTTATTAGGCCTCTCTCTTCTGGGTGTCTTTAGATGACTGAAAGATTTCTTTTCCCCAGTGCAGCAAGGAATAGCTGTTCTAGCCAGAAATGAGCTAACGAAGAGAAAAAGACCCGAAGCAGCTTGGTTGGAGCAGCAAAGCCAAATTCCTCCTGAGAAGGGACAGTGGCAGCTTCCCCACAAAGGAGAACAACTTGGACTAGTGAAGTTAATGGTGAGTTTTCATCCCTCCCTGCTGGCCAAATATACCATCTGCTTCATTAAAGGAATTTATTTACTTTAACTCTATAGCATCAGTGATAGAAATGTCTCCCAGCACAAATGGGTCACTTATTCTGCCTGTAATAGAGTTAGGGGGGTGAGATGGGGAATTAAACTCATGCCACATCACTAATAGGCTGATCTAATCTAACACATTATATAGGCTCCACATCACTGCTCCAACTATTATCCCTGGCTTACAGCTCAATAAGAAATTTTTTTAAATCAAGCTTCTTTTGAATTAACTGTTCCGATGAAATGCTATATTTTGTCTCTCATTATGCTGCAGTGAGAGTAGATCTTCATGCCATGATTACAGATAGAAAACTCCAACTTAGTGAAGGCAGGCATGATATAATGGGAAGAATAATGGCTTTGGGGTCTGAGGACCTAGATTCAAATTCTTTCTCTGTGGCTTTTAATTGTGTGACATTAGACAAGTTACTTAAACTCTCTGGACCTTGGGTGCCTTACCTGAAAATAAAGGGGATTGGATTGGATGACCTCTGAGGTCCCGTCCAGCTCTTAATCTGTGATCCTATAAGATAGTCTTGAGAGATGCTGTGACTATGAAATGCATCACCCTGTGATTGCATTGCAACCCATTGCATTGCTAATGCAATGGACCTCTCTACATTTAGCATAACTGGGTCTCAGGATTCTATCTCTGACCAGACCCATGCCTGAAATCTTTGCAATTTGATGAGACCTGCTTAAGGATCATCAAAGCAGAGCTAGAAAGAAACAACCTCAGAGGCCATCTAGTCCCAATCTCTTCATTTCCCAAATGGGAAAAATGGAACTCAGGGAGGTTATGACTTGCCCAAGGCTGTATAGGTGGTGAGCATCAGTGGTAGCATTTGAACCCTGTCTTCAGAGTCAATGCTCTTGACTTTCCACTGTACCATCCTACTGGCACAGATTTCAAGAACCAAACTCACTTTCATACAATAACACAGAATGGGAGGAGGATTGTAATAGAAGTTAATAATAACACAAAGTAAAATAAGGACTTACTGATACAACTGTGCCTCTAATGCAGGCATTATTAACCAATTTTTGTCTGTCACGGACCCCTTTGGCAGTGTGGTGAAGCCTATGGATCCCTTCTAAGAATACTTTTTAAAAGATAAAATAAAATACATAGGATTATGAAGGAAACTAATTATATTAAAATGTAATTGTAAAAGTATTATTTAAAATACAAATTCATGGACTCCAGGTCAAGAACCCCTGCCCTAGCCAGAGCAACTTAAATAATTTTTTTTATTAAACAATCCCTATTTTCAGTTTCTCTGGTAGATCATCACAGTGCAGAGGTTATCCCGTGTTCTTGAAGGGTATACAATAGGAGTAAAAGATGAGTGGAAGGAAGAAAACAGTTATTACGTTTTTACTGTGTATCAAAAATCATATGAAGCCCTTTATAGATATTATCCCGTTTGAGCCTCACAACAATCCTGTGAAGTGGGTATTACTGTTATTGTCATTTTATAGGTGAGGAAACTGAGGCAGACTGAGATTAAGTGACTTGCCCAGGGTCACACAGATAGTAAGTCTTTGAGGTTGGATTTGAACTCAAGTTTTTTGGACTCCAGGTCCAGTGGTCTATCTGCTATACCGCCTAGGTCCCTCAAAACAGAAAGAGAAAGGTTTAGAATTTTAAAATCTGGATCTGGTTCTGTTACATCCTACCTGTGTGACCTTGGGTAAGTCACTTCATTTCTCTGATCCTCATTTCCCTCAACTATAAAATTAAGCTAACTAGACTCTAGGTGATCTCTTGCAATATGGGCCTAGCAATGTCTTTCAAGTACTAGTTGAGAAAAACTCATCACTGGAAGACTGGCCATTGAGCTGAAGAGGTTTTGTTTTTTTGGTCATTCCAAGTCAGAAAAAGACCTACTAAGGCACAGAAAGTTGAAGTCTACATCAATGGAAGGAGTAGCACATTTAAGAATTCACTTATCTGAGCATTTTAAATCATCAGTTGGTAAGGGGAAAAAGTCACGCCTAAAACCTAAAAATTGACAGAGATGACCAGCAGATGGCACCCATGTTAAGAAACCATACCATGGGTTTTTTTTTTTCAAAGAAGGAAGAAGGGATGGTGTCAAGAGCATACTGTCCTTGGGACAAATCAGGGAAGGAAAAAGCCATTTTATATTTCATGCTTGGGGACCTCAAGGCAATATTTTCAAGAATATTCTTTTGGTTTCCCTACTTCTGGAACACTATAACGATTTCTAAAAGAAATTACTTAAAGAAATTAGAATTGATTAGGAAAGGCCAAAGATACCACCTATAACTTCCTTGAAGAATTCTCAAGGAAATGAGGTAAAGGAAAGTCTCATGACTTTTAAGAATTGGCATAAATAAAAAAGGACAAATTTAAAGTCTAAAAATTAAAGGTGAGATTAATAAAATTGAATGTAAAAAATCATTGAATTAATAAATAAAACTAGGAGTTGATTTTATGAAAAACAATAAAATAGATAAACCATTGTTTAATATGATTTTTAAAAGAGAGAAGAAAACCAAATCACTATATCAAAAATGGAAAGGCTGAATATACCACTAATGAAGATGAGATCAAAGCAATTATTGGGAGTTATTTTGCCTAGTTACATGCCAATAAATTTAACAATTTAAGTGAAATGAAAGAATAATTACAAAAATATAAAGTACCTAGAAAACAGAAGAGGAAATTGAGTACCTAAATAAACCTATTTTAGAAAAAAAATGACGAGGTCATAAATGAGCTTCCTAAGAAAAAGCATCAGGATCAGATGGATTTTACAAGTGAATTCTATCAAACATTTAAAGATAAACTAATTTCAATGTTAAATAAATGAATTGAAACAACAGGTAAAAAGGGGCCTTACCATTCTTTTATGAAACAAATATGGTGCTGATACTTATTCTAAGAAGAGCAAAATCAGAAAAAGAAAATTATAGACCAATTTTGCTAATGAATATGGATGCCAAAATCCTAAATAAAATGTGAACTAGGAGACTATAACAATATATCACAAAGATTATACATTGTGATCAAGTGGGATTTATACTAGGAATACAGGGAAGTTTTAATGTAAGGAAAACTACTAAAAAGACTGATTGTATCAATAAAAATAACAAAAACCATATGATTATATCAATAAATGCAGAAAAAGCTTTTGACAAAACACAACACTCATTCCTGTTAAAAACACTTGAAAGCATAGGTATAAATGGATTTTTCCTTAAAATAATAAGAAGCATCTGCCTAAAACCATCAACAAACATTATATGTAATGGGGATAAGCTAGAATAATAATATCCCAATAATATGAGGAATGAAACAAGGATGCCCATTATTACAAATACTATTCAATATCATATTAGAAATACTAGCAACAGCAGTAAGAGAAGAAAAAAGAAGTTGAAGGATGCAGAATGGGCAATGAGGTAATAAAACTATTTATTTTTTCAGATGATGTAATATATTTAGAAAACCCTAGAGATTCAACTAAAAAGCTAGTTGAAACAATAATTTCAGCAAAGAAGCAGGATATAAAACAAATCATAAATCATCAGCATTTCTACATAATACAGAGAAAACTCTCTAAGAAGAGAGAGTAAGAGACACCCCATCTAAAATAATCATAGACAGCACAAGATATCTAGGAATATACTTAACAAGACAAACCTAGGAACTACATGAACATAATTATAAAATACTTTTTATACATATTAAGTCAGATTTTAACAATTGGGAGAAATATTAATTGTTCATGGATGGGCAGAGCCAATACAATAAAAATGACAATTCTACCTAAACTAATTTACTTATTTAATGCCATCCTAATTAAATTGCCAAAATTTTATTTTGCTGAGCCAGAAAAAAATAAAAACAAAATTCATTTGGAAGTACAAAACGTCAAGAATACCAAAGGATTTTTTTTTTAATGTAAAAGAAGGATGTTTAGCAGTGCAGATCTTAAACTGTTTTGTAAGGCAGTAATTATCAAAACTATCTAGTACTGGCTAAGAAATGGAAAAGTGGATTCATGAAACAGAGTAAACATACAATACACAGTAATAAGTTATTATAGTAACCTTGTGTTTGATAAATGTAAAGATTTGAGATTTGGGGATAAGAATTCAATATGGTAAAAAAAAAAAAACTGTGGGGAAAACTGGAAAGCAGTCTGGCAAAAAATGGATGCAGACCAATATCTTATACCATTTACCAAGATAAGATCAAAATGGACGTATGATATAGATATAAATATGATAAAGATATAAATTAGAAGAACATGGAATATACTATTTATAGATTTATAGATAGGAGAAGAATGTATGAATAGAGATAGAGAGCATTGTGAGATGGATAGTTTTTGGTTGTATTAAATTAAAAAAGTTTTGTACAAATAAAACCACTGTAGTCAAGATTAGAAGGAAAGCAGAAAATTGGGGGAAAACTTTTATAGACAGTCTCTTGAATAAAGTCTCATTTCTCAAATATATAGAGAACTTTGTCAAATTTATAAGAATATGAGTCATTCCCCAATTGATAATTGTCAAAAGATATAAACAGGCAGGTTTTCGATGAAGAAATCAAAGTTATATATAGTCATATAAAAATGCTCTAAATCATTATTTATTAGAAAAATGCAAATTAAAACAATTTTGAAATATCATCTTATACCTTTCAGATTGGCTAAAATGATAGAAGGGAAAATAACAAATTTGAGGAGATGTGGAAAAATGGGTGGAACTGTGAACTGAACCAGCCATTTTGGAAGCCATTTGGAATTCTGCCCAAAGAATGCTAAAACTGTGCATACCCTTTGACCCAGCAGTATCACTATTAGGTCTGTTTCCCAAGGTGGTCAGGGAAAAATAAAAAGAACCAATATGTTTTTAAAATATCTATTAATAGTTCTCTTTGTGGTGGCAAAGAACTAGAAACTGAGGGGATGCCCATCAATTGGGGATGGCTAAATAAGTTGTGGTATATGATTATGATGGAATTCTTCTGTGCTATAAGAAATGATGAGCAGGTTGGCTTTAGAAAAATATGAAATAATAGAGTGAAATGAGCAGAACCAAGAGAACATTGTATACAGTAATAGCAATATTATTTGAAGAATAACTGTGAGTGAATTATTCTGGCATTGTAAATACTCAAATCAGCTACAAAGGACCTATGAAGAAAGATGCTATCCACGTCTAGAGAAAAAAATGATAAACAGAAGTATGCTTAGCATGGATTTACATATATACACATTATACATATGTATATATGTGTGTGTGCATGTATACACATATATGTCAAATGGTAACCTTTTCTAGTCAGAGTTGAGGAGGGATGGAGGGGGCAGTTTAGAACTTAAAATGTAACAAAAATAAATAAAATTTAATTAAAAATTTAAAATGACAGAAATAAAAGTAATACAAATCCTTTATTTTTTTATTTTACTGCTGTTGCCATATTAGACTTCAGAGGAATAACACATTACTAGAAAAAGAGTAGTTTCAAGGTAATTTGAGGAAAAAGAAAGTTCTGACAACTGGGAGGATATAGTTTTAAAACAATGGGGACATCAGAAAAGGCTTCCTATACTGAATTATTAGGAAATCCTTTCTCATTTTGGGCCAAATTTGCCTCCCAGGAATTTCTATCCACTAGTGTTAACTTTTCTCTCTGAAGTAACTTAGAATGAGCTTCCCACTTCTACAAGACCATTTCAACTACTTGAAGACAATTATTATTGTTTCCTCTTCTCCAGACTAAATGTCAACAGTTCTTTTGAGTGTATAAAAGTATTCCTAAATGTAAAGCACCATACAAAAACATAAGGCATTTTCATTTGTGCTCTTGTAATTATTATTATTGCATGATGCAATTTCAAATTCCCTTAGTATGCAGTTCACTCTCTTTGGATAATTTCTAGTGTTGGGGGTTTATTTAAAATAAAATTCTTGGTTGAACCTACTATGTGAGAGGCACTGATGCAGGAATACTAGGAAATATAAGACTCATATCTCATACACAGACACACAGACACACAGACACACACACATATATCCTTGCTTCCAAGGAACTCTAGATGAAAACTGTTTACAAGGGAAAACTGAAATGAAAATGAAAAATAATTTTTAACTTTCAGCACTGTATGAATCTGGAACTGAACTATTGCACCTGAGACAGAAACAGCAAAGATGTTAGAATTCATTTGACTCATTCATTTGAACTAATTAAGCAATAATGGCTTGAGGCATTGGCATTTCATAGGGATTAATGATCAGCTGTAGAGTTGATAGTCTGTGGAGAAATTAAGGACCATTAACCTCTGCTGGTCATTAACTAACTCACTGGACATACTCTTGTGCCAAATTAAAATTATTTCCTTTAATAAAAAACATTTGGAGTTTTATTTTTGGCTCTGTGCTCAGGATATATCTATGCAAAATGAAATAGAAACTTAAGAGAATTATCTGGATAATTTCAGTCCGTTTGTTTTCTTAATTATCTGGATATTTTAAGGAAGGATTCTCTTTTTTTTTTACTGTAAGTCCTTCCATTTACAGTGCATACACAGACACAGCATCCCCACAAGCCCAGTCATTTTAATGACTGTCTTGCTTTCATGTTTGTATCTCCAGCACTGACTAACAGTAGGTGATAAATAAATTCTTATTAATGAGTTGACCAGCTAGGATCATAACCATGCTGGACCTTGGGGGTCATTTGGTGGTGCTTGGGCTCTAAATATGATACCATTGCAGAATAATGCTAGTGATTTTTCAGAAACATCACAAATAGATTTTAGTAACAATTTTTTTAAACGTTTCTTTTCTCAAGTCTTTTTTTTTTTCTTCTGGAGGGGAATAAAAAAGGGGAGCGTCAAAGTTAGTCATAGATATATAGCAGGTGAAGTGTCAAGTCAAACAGCAAACTAATTATCATAGTTTTCCAACAGCTACTTACCCAGATTTAAGCCAGTGATATTTTTTTCCTCTAGAAATACTATTAACTGGATCAAAATTAACCTTGGTGTAGTTTCTATTTTCCATAAGTGATACATTTCTTTGATTCTCTCTCTGAACAGTTTAAAGATACAAGCATCCTACATTTTCAAGATAATACTCATTTTTTGAACTTAATTTTCTGAGTGTAACCTTTTGTAAGTTGTATTTTTTTTTCTGCTCTTACAACTGGAGTTGAAGGATTGCAATTTCATAATGGTATTATAAAAAGTGAATTCAAATTTACTTTTGATTCTGATTGTTTTAAGTATGTGACATTCTAAAATAAAAATGACATATTTTGCTTGTTATATAGTTTTAAAAGGAAACAATATGAAGGGTGGTTTTTTTTTTATAATTTCCTGATTTCAAATGAAGTATTATGTTCATTGATTTTTTTTCTTGCTCCCCCCCACTCACATTTTTACTCTTTCTTTTGGTATACCAAAATGCTTAACCAAGGTTTCATGGTCCTTGTCTTGATCATTTTTATAATGGTAAAATCTGTATTTTTGTATGTAGGGGGAGATAATTTTCTCAGCACTAATCTCTGATAAACATTATATGAAATCGCTGTGAAGGATTTCTTGTTGAATAAATGGATATGGCTGAACAAACAAATAAATAAATATAAGATACCACCGCTCCACCATTTTATTAATATTTAATGTGCCCTGTAACTATTTCTAGGAGGCAGTTAGGTGACTCAGTGGATAGAGCACTGGATCTGGAATCAGGAAGATCTGAATTCAAATGTAGCTTCAGACACTAGCTGTGTGGCCCTGCTCAAGTCATTTAATCTCTGTCTGCCTTAATCCACTGGGGAGGAAATGGCAAACCACTCCAGTATCTGCCAAGAAAACCCAATGTACAATATGATTCATGGGGTTATAAAGAGGCAGGCTCTACTGAACAATTGAACAATGACAATAATAAATAACTATTTCTAGAGCTCTATCAGTATAAAATTCTGGAATAGGATCTAAGGCTGGAGGGACACTCAGAAATAGCTATTTTACAGTTTTACTGACTCAGTGAAGACTATTTATGACATTACTTTGGTGTCTATTGTAATAGATCAACAGCTCATTTCATCATTGGAAAGACATAGGTTCAAGCCCACCTCCGACACTGCCTGGGTAGGTCACTTAACCTTTCAGTGAATTGGGCAACTCTCTAAAGCTCTGAGAAAGTGTTTACCTCTATTGATAAAGGGAATTTCCCTGCCTGTTATTCCTTATTCTAATGAAATCACAGGTCCAGGTTATTCTCCTCCCTCCCCAAATTACAGATATCTTAAACCCTCTGTCCACACTGAATTTAGATATGAGGTTAACCTGTAGCTAAACTCTCTAAACTTTCAGGAAATTATCATTTGCTGAAGATGAACTCTGTTCCATGACATATTTCCCCCAGAGCATTGGAACCATTAAAAAAATCCTCTTAATTTGAAATATCTGGCAATCATTCCCTATTGAATAATCAGCTCACAAGGATTTTTTTTTTCCTATTTTAAGCTATGCCAACATATTTCCATAAACATCAAATATCTCTGTGTGCATATAAAGCGTATTGATTAAATCATACCAGGTAAAATTAAATGTCTCAAACTTCATGATTTTTTAAGTATTTAGCCATTGAATAAGGGCTCTGGCAATTTCTGTGTGGAGCATGGTGGACCTTTGATTATAGCCTTAAATTCACTGTTAGTATTATACAACAATTGCTAGTTTTCACATACCCAGATTGATGTGTAATCCATTGTAAGAAGGCCTAATGCTTTCTACATTATGTGATTTATGAGATGTCTTTTTTAGAGTTGAGGCCTATGAGAGATAAGCAGTTTTATATCTTACTGTTCAACAACGTGATATAGTAGAAAGAATCCTGGATTCAGAAGAGGGCTTGGGTTCGAATCCCAGAGATATCACTTACTACCTGTAAAACTTTGGGCAAGTCACTTTGGCACTCTGTTCTTCTCTTTCCCTCATCTGTAATGAAAGGTTTAAGCTTAATTATCTTTGAAGCTTCTTCTAGTTCTAAGTTATATGATCCTATGACCTATGTAGAATAAAAAATTTTAAAGCAGGTAGAAAGCAGATCTATCACCAAACATATTTGCCCTAATCTGACTCATTTTCATTGTAATGAAAACATTTTCAATCTGCCTTGAGTTTTTACATTTCTTTGAAATGTCATTTCATTCATTCATTCACTCATTCATTGATTTAACAAATATAATGAAATGAACACCAGAGGCCCCCAGCTCTCATCTACATGACTCTGGGCCACTTCCAATGGACCTCTTGTGCTCTGACTCAACTCAGATAGGCTTGATGCTTCAAGATGACAAAACAACCTCCTTATTAATCAATAAATCAAGAAGAGCCATTCACTGACTTGTCTTTAAAAGGAGAGATAAATTTTTCTCTTTCCTTTTTTCTTCCTCTCTCTTTAATGTATGGCTTCAAACACTTTCTTCAGTAGCAGGGTGGTGGTGGTGAGGAGAGAAACATTCTCCTCTTCACCCTTGATAGTCATGAAGTGTTAAACAGGGAAAATCCCCATACTATAGGACGCCGGATCAGTTCTGGTAGGTCATGTATATGAGTAGCAACCATGACTATCAAGGTTGAAGAGGAGGTTTCTCTCCCTCCACCCCACAGATCCAAAGAAGGTACTCCAAGCCATACACTGAAAAGCGTGAATTAGAAGCCAGAACAAGGAGCAATGAGGGGAAATTTCAAAGAGGCAACTTTAGGTTCAAAGTAAGGAAAAATTTACGAATGATAATTATCCCAAAGTGGAATAGTTTGCCTCAGAATGCTATGGGTTTCTTCTTTCTAGAAATCTGTAAGTACAAACTAGAGTGCTGCTTGGCAACATTGTAGGGGGAATTCTTATTCAGGAATGGATTTGGCTAGATCGCCCTCTGGGGTTCCTTCCAACTTTGAGGTTCTGTGATTTTAGAAAGAATGGATACTTGTATTTTCTAATTGACATACTGAGTTCATGGGGCTTCTTGATGAAGCATTCAGATCAATCAACGAGAATTTTTTAAAGGAACTACTAAATGCCAGGCACCGTGCTCAGCTCTGGGGGATACAAAGTCAAAGATAAAACAATCTCTGTCCTCAAGGACTTTATAGTGTAAAAGGAGAGATTTGTTCCTATTGGATCAGGAATGGCTTAATGCAGAAGATGGTGCTTGAGCAGAGTCTTGAAGGAAATGGAAGATTCTGAGGGATGAAGGAAACACATTATAGGCATGTGAGACATGCCAGTCAGTTCAAAGGCATAGAGATGGGAGATGGAGTATTATGTATGAGGAATAATAAGAAAGTCAATATGGTTGGATTGTAGAGTATGTAGAGGAGGGTAATGTGTTCTAAGTCTGTAAAAATAGGATAGGGTCAAGTGGTGAAGAGCTTTAAATGTCAAACAGAAGAGTTTATAACTGAATCTAGAGGTGATAGAGATCCATTAGAGTTTATGTAGCAGGAGAGTTACATGGATGGAACTGCCCCTTAGGAAAATAATTTTGGCAGCTGAGTTTAACATTAAGTGGAATGAGTAAAACTTGAGCGAGGGAGAATAATTAGGAAGCTTTTCAATAGTTGGGGAAAGAGATAATGAGGGCCTGAACTAAGATGGTGGCTGTGCAACCAAAAAAAGAGAGACATATATGGGAGATTTTGTGGAGATAGAAATGATAAGATATGGCTACTAATTTGGAAAGTAGATGAATGGATTGAGGAGTAGAAGTGAACCTTGGAAACTGAAAGAATGGCTGTGCTCCTGGTAGTAACAGGGAAGTCTAGAAGATGGCTTTTAAAGGAAAGAGAGTAAGTTCTGTTCTGGACATATTAAGTTTGAGATGACTATGAGACATCCAATTTGAAATATTCAATAGGTAGTTTGTGATACAAGACTGATACTCAGGAGAGGGAGTGAAGCTGGATATGTAGATAGGGTATTCTTCTACATGGAGACAGTACTTAAGCTTATGGGAGCTGATAAGGTAGCCAAGTGATAAAGTTGGTTTTTGTCCTTTGTATTTGAAAAGAACCAATGACATCATGGGGTGATGACTTGCACTAAATTGAATTTAAGTGAGGTAGAGTTGCACAATCATCAGCCTCACTCTCTTCCAGAGTCTTCAAAGTTCAGTGGCAGGACAAAAGTCAAGATACTGATGCCTGACCAAGCTCTAAGTGCTCTACAATGCTCGCTGCACCCTTCTTCAAGGCTATTGTAACAAATTGTTCTGATCCACCCGTTCCACTGGGAGCAAGTCTTCACACACTTGGGGTAGAAATCCCCCCAACTCACCACTGGGTTTAGGGTCTGTCAGTTACCCTTAACCTAGTTTAACCCAACTGCTGAGACAGTTTTACCAAGGTGAGGTCACTGTATATGCTATAGCTTCTTGGAGCCACAGATGAGTTGAATGATTTGTTGGACACTAAACATGAATGAGCATCCCTGAAATGGGATTAAAAAGCCCTTATACCAGAGTGCTAGTCCTGCCTTAACACTATACATATATACATACATACACACACATACACACACACACACACACATATGGAGAGACAGACAGAGAGACAGAGAGAGAGAACAAGAACACAAGAGAACCTTAGTATAAATAATGGTGATGATGTGGATAATGATGGAGCAAAGGACTGAGAAGGAACAGTAAGACAGGTAGGACAGAAAGCATCACGTGTGACAATAATCTTTGCTTCTGCTATGTGTAGGAAAGATAGGAATCAATCTGAGAGAACAGTATTAGATAGCAAATGGAACTTTTCCCTCTGCAACCTGCTGTGTAGATTTTTCTCAGCATTTTGAGAGAGAGCAAAGTAAGATGGCAATAAATACAGCTAAAAGAGTAGTTATAGGGACTTTGCTCTGCAAGAAAACCAAAGAATTCTAAGAGTTAAGCCCAGGTATTTTGTCACTGAATCAAATAGGTTGGGGGGGGGGGGAGCAAAGAATCTGAGGCATCTATCATTGAATCTATAAGGAAAAGACTAGAAATCAGATAGATTTTATCCAGCAAGGCAACTCATTGTATCTTGGTTTATTTTGTTTCTTTCTTTAACTCATTATTTGTATATAACTTAAATATTTGTTGTTTAGTCATTTTCAGTTGTGTCCGACTCTTTGTCACTCCATTTGGCATTTCCTTGGCAAAGATAGTGGAGTGGTTTGCCATTTCCTTTGCCAGCTCATTTGACAGATGAAGAAACTGAGGCAAACAGGGTTAAGTGACTTGCCCGGGATCACATAGCTAGAAAGTGTTTGAGGTCGAATTTGAACTCAGGAAGAAGAATTTTCCTGACTCCAGGTCTGGTACTCTATTCACTGTGCCACTTAGCTACTGAACTTAAATATAATTTAGTAATAATATTGAAGATTAGCTATTTGAAGAGTTTTCTTTTGTATCAAATAAAACATACTCATATTTCAGATAAACTACGTCTTCAACATCAATCAATCAAGAAGCATTTATTAAGTGCTTACTGTGTTCCAGTGCTGGGAATAAATAGATAAAATTAAAATATGCCCTGTCCTCAAGGAATTTATGATCTCTTAGTGCAAGTCATAAGACCAGTAGCATGAGAGCAGCAGCTTATAGGTTCAGCTTTTCAGAGTTAGAATCATAGTACATAGAGTTGGAAGGATCCTTTGAAATCCTCTAGTCCAACCCCCTCCTTTTTCAGACAAGAAAACTAGGACCCCACGGGAAGGGGGTGAGGAGAGAGAGAGTAAGTTTATCTAAAGTCACATAGGTAATAGGTTGTAGAGCTGGAGTTTTGTATCTAGGCCCTCTGAACTCTCATTGAATGTTCTTTGCATGTTGAGATGGTGTCTTACATTGTGATCTTGGGGTCATAGGTTCATAGACAGACCTAGAGCTGAAAGGGGCCTCAGAAGCCATCTTCATTTTGTAGATGAGGAAATGGTTACTTTGTGAATGAGCAAAGGGATTTAAAGTGACTTACCTGAGGTTACATAGGTAATAAACAGTAGAGGTAGGATTTGAACCAGGCCCGCTGAGTCCAGAGCCACTGCTTTTTCTACAGTACTATGATTATATGGTGACCCTACAAAAATCTAAACCTAAAAGGTAATGGCTGGTTGTAGAGTCAGCTGATTCTAGAGGTTTCATTTTATAAAACTGTACGTGCATGATAGAAATAAATGTGGAAAAATCTAAATAAAAACAAAAAGGGTGGAGAAAAAGAGTGAATCTGTAGATGTGATAGGCTACGATCACGCACACAAGTATGAGCATAAGCAGGGTACCTAGATGGTGCAGTGGATAGAGCACCTGGCATTAGGGAGATCTGAGTTCAAACCCAGCCTTAGACATTTACCATCTGTATAACCAAGGACAAGTCACTTAACTTGCTTTGCCTCAGTTTCCTCATCTGTAAAATGAGCTGAAGAAGGAAATGGCAAATCATTCTAGTAGCTCTGTCAAGAAAACCCCAGCAGTGTGACAGTCAGAAACAACTGAACGACAAAAACATCATATAAGTATTCCCTGCCAAAATATTGTTTTACTGCAAAAAACCTGAAGTCTTAGCTACTGACTCAACAGCTCTATTAAAGTCAGTCAGTTAGTTAGCATATATGAAGCCATCTGCAACTTGTGGGACACTGTGCTAAGTGCCAAGGATACAAAAAAAGGGCAGCAGTGGGTGGGGGGAATAGTCCCAGCCCTCAAGGTGGGGGAGACAACAAGAAGACAATGATGCAAAAACAAGATGAATGCAAGATAAGTCAGGAGTAGTTGCATAGGGAGGATACTAAGACTAACACAGATTGGAAAAGGCTTTTTGCAGAGGTGGGGCCTTAGCTGAGACTTGAATGAAGCCAGAAGGTAGAAATGAGGAAGAAGAGTTCCAGGCTTGGGGGATAGCCAGGTAAAAAAAAAAAAAAGCTTGGAGTCAGGAGATGGAGGGTCTTGTGTAAGGAACAGCAAGGTGGCCAGTGTCATTGGATCTCAGAGTGTGTGGAAGAGGGGTAAGAAGACTGGAAAGGTATGAAGGAGTCAAGTCATAAACGACTTTAAAAATCCAAAAAGAGGATTTTATATTGGATCCCAGAGTTAATAGGGAGCCACCAGTGTTTACTGAATGGGGGACGGGATGGGATGGGATGTGGTAAGACTTTCCTTTTACAAAGATCAGTTTGATAGATTGTGGAAGATGAGTAGTGAGAAACTTGAAGCTTCAGCAATAGCTCATGCATGAAATGAGGAGGGCCTGAACCAGAGTAGTTTCAAAGTCAAAGAAGAGAAAATCCTAGAGATGTTACTAAGGTTTAAAAAAAAAAAACTCCAAACACCAGGACTTGACGATTGATTGAATATTGGGATAAGTGGGAAAGAATATTTGTTTCTTTATTTAATGTTCATTTTCTTATGGGTTCTTTGGTTTATCATTTTTTTTTTGCTTTAATTGCTAGTTCTAAAAACATCTCAAGTTAATATTAACTTTAATTTCATGAGAAAATTGGCAAAGTTCCTGGAAGACTTGCTTTCCTCATTCAATTGAGGGGAAGTAATTTCATAGTACCTCTTTCCAGATTTTTCTAAAAGTAAATTCTTTCTGTTTCTAACAAATAATAGTGATTAGTACACTCTGAAAACAAACAATGGACCAGAGTTGGGAACATCTTATATTTGCATAGAGCTTCACAATTTAAAGCATTGCCTCTGGCGATCAGTCTATAATGACCACTTTATAATTTATTCTAAAATAAAGCTTAGAGCTTGGTCAGACATCAAAGAAGCCAAAGTGATCCACTGTATCCTGGAACACTGGACTTGGATGATGCTGGAAGAGAGAGTAAGACTGATGAACAGCTCTGCCTTCCTTAATTCTAATTCAAGCCCAAGTCAAGACACCACCCGTGGTGTCATTGAAAAGGAAGGATGAACAAAAAGAATAACAACTTTATTCTTATTGTCCACGCTAAAGTAGTAATAAAAAAGCAGAGGGTATGGGGAAAGGTCACTAGAGCTAGTCAGATGATCTGGATTCAAGTCAAAATTAGACCATATAACTGTATGTTTGGGAAAAGAGAAAATTTTGTGTTCTGGGGTCAAAGAATTTGTATTCAAGTCCCATTTCTGATGTTAATAATAACAGTAACAGTAGTAATAATAGCTGGCATTTATTTAGCACTTTAAGATTTACAAAGCACCTTACAAATATTAACTTATTTTATCCTCAAAACAGCTCTGGGAGGTAGGTGCTATTATTAGTCTTAGTTTATAGATATCCTTGTCTTACATTTATAGGAAACTGAGGCACAGACAGGGTCACACAGCTACTAAGTATCTGAAGCCAAATTTGAACTCAGGTCTTCCTGACTTAGGATCCAGTGCTCTACACACTATTCCATCTAACCACTTACTACCTGGCTGATCCTGGGCAAGTCAATTAACCTTTCTACAGCATAGTTTCCACATTTAGAACATGAGGTGGGGGGCTTCTGAAATATCTTCCAACTTTGCATCTATAATCGTATAATTTCAGTTGACCTTACTAACCACCCTGTGAGATAGATTATACAGGGATTATTCTCATTTTACAGAAAAGAAATGAGCTCAGAGAGATCAAAGCTTTGCCCAATGTTAGAGTATTAAATAATGCTGACTATAAGACTTCACAAAAATCTCAAAATTGGAAAAGACCCCAGAAGCTGCCTAGTCCAGCCCATCTGTATATAAGAATCCTCTCTTCAATAACCTCCAGAGAGTGATCCTTCAGTTATCACATTAAGATTTCTAGTGAGGAGGAACAACTAATTCTTTCTGCTGCTACAACTCCCACCCATTGTCCCTATTACTGCTCTTTTGGACCAAACAAATTGTCAACAAGAATTCATTAAGCACTTGTTTTGTATCTTGGTGTGTCTATCTTTTTACAACCCCTGCAATGTTGGAGGTTGTCATTTTGGGTAATTTTGCCAACTTTCAGGGTATAAGGTGAAACTTTGGGGTTGTTTTGATTTGCATTTCTCTTATTCTTAGTGATTTGGCGCATTCTCTCATGTAGTTGTGAATACTTTGAGGTTCTTTCTTTGAGAAGTGTTTGTTCATATCCTCTGACCATATATCTGTTAGAGATCTTGGAGTGTTCTTTTCTTTTTCATGATTATAACATTTACTTTCTTTTTTTTTTAAATTTATTTACTCATTTACTTTTAATTTACAAGATTCAGTTCCACAATCACTTGAGTTTCAGATTTTCTCCCCTCC
>CM053591.1:70831294-70841471 GCA_028646515.1 Pseudochirops corinnae
GGGAAGTATCTTTGTGTGCGTTTTGAAGTTCTAGGATTGGTCCAGAGTCCTATTCCATGGGTATTTTGGGGTGGCTATGTGAGAGCTGCGATATGTTGCTGCTGCTACGCCGCCATCTTGGCTCCGCCCCCCCCTTAAAAATTGTTTATTGAATACATGTATGCCTTGCACTAGTCTAAGGTTCTGTGGTAAATACAGAAGAAATATAAAACACAGTCTCTGATATTTAGCAACTATGATATAATTGGGAAGGCAAAACATGAAATATCAAACTATATAAGGTACCAATAAAGGAATCTTCTCATTAACATTCCTGATGTATGATCCTATAGCTTTTGCTATAACCCTTCCAGGTACAGGCAACTCACTATTTTCCAAGGTGATGTAGTTCAGAGGTGTCAAATATATGGACACATGTGGTCCACAACAATCTCTAGTGCATCCAAACCAGATTATTACAATGAAGTTGGGCAATATTTAGTGAAACAAACAAACAACAAAATATACAAGATAATAAACATATAATAAAATTTTCATTTTAAAACTAAGTCAGTATATGGTCCATAGGGAGCTTTATGTATGGATTAGTGGCTCCCTTTCCATTTGAGTCTGACACCACTATTCTAATCCATATTTTGACAGTTCTAATTTTATAGTGTTTCCCTATATTGGGCTTAAATCTACTCCCTTATAATTTCCAGTCCTTAATCTTTATTCTGCACTCTAGACAAAACAAGTCTAAAGCATTACCCACATGACAGACCTTTAAATATTTGAAGAGAGCTATCATAGGAATCTCACCATACTCTGAATTTGTCAGGCTGTGTCTGGAATACCATATTTAATTCTAGGTCATAGGAGCCTAGAATTCTGTTCTCTCTTCTCCAGGCTAGGCATTCCTAGTTTGTTCAACATATAAGGCAATGCATGCAGACTCTTCAACATCCAGGCCACCCTCCTCTAGATATATACCAGTCTATATCAATGTCTTTCTTAATTCAATTAAAAATTATTAAATTAATTATTGAAAAATTTATTAAATAATTAAATAAATCAAATAAAAATTAAGTGCTTATGATGTATATGGTGCTATGCTAGCCACTGAAATATAAACACAAAAAAATAAAACAATCCCTGCCTGCTCTCAATTAGCTTGAGTTCTGCAGAACCTGAAGCAGTGTGGAGAGGCAGTATGGTATATTGAAAATAATAGTCATGATGACAATGACAATAGCTAGCATTTATTAAGGAGCTGAGGGATATATACATTTTAAGGTTTGCAAAATGTTTTACTTGATATCACATTTAATCCTTATAACAACCATTTTACAGGTGAGGAAACTGAAGCGCCTGGTGTAGTAACACATAGCTCAAAAGTACTTGAGGCAAGACAGGTCACTCAGCCTCTTTAAGCCTCAGTTTTCTTATCTGTAAAAAAAAAAAAGTCCATTGAACAGGATAATCTCTAAGCCAGTGGTTCTCAACCTTCCTAATGCTGGGACCCTTTATTACAGTTCTTCATGTTGTGGTGACCCCCAACCATAAAATTATTTTCTTTGCTACTTCATAACTGTAATTTTGCTACTGTTATGAATCGTAATGTAAATATTTGATATGCAGGATGTATTTTCATTGTTACAAATTCAACATACCCACAGGTTGAGAACTGCTGCTCTAAGCTTTCCAACTCTAAATCAATTTTATCTTCTGGAACTAAACATAATACTCTAAATGTGGTATGATTAGTACAGAGGGCAATGGGGCTAACATCTCTCTTAAAGTTGACACTATACTTCTATTAATAAAACCCAAGATTTAATGAGCTTATTCTAATAGGCATATCACTTTGCCAGTTCGTACTGAATTTGTATTCAACCACAATCCCTAAATCCTTTTTTGTACATGAAGCTAGACTTTTTCCATCTTGTGTCTGTGCAATTGACTTTTTAACCTAAATCTAAATGTAGGGCCTCATATTCATATTTGTTCAATTTCATCTTGTTAGTTTCCGCCCATCATTCTAGCCAAACAAGTTAATTTTTGAATCTTGATTCTGTCACCCAATGAAATCTTACTTTCTTCACTTTTTGTCAGTCTAAACCTTTTTAAGCACATTTCCTCTGCCATGTGGTACTCCATCTAAAATCTCCTTCCAAACTGACCTCAGGCCATTAATCAAAACTCCGTTTAATCAGCTCTGAATCCATCTCATCTAGCCTACACTTTTCTGTCTTAGTTAAAAGTATATGAAGATTTTTATAAGTCTTAACTAAACTCCAAATAAACTTTGTCTACAGAATCTCCCTGATTTGCCAGTCTACTACTCACATTTTATTTTATTTTATTTTATTTTATTTTATTTTGGAGGTGGGGAAGGCATGGCAATTAGGGTTAAGTGACTTGCCCAGGGTCGCACAGCTAGTAAGTGTCTGAGGCTGCATTTAAATTCAGGTCCTCCTTACTCCAGGGCTGGTGCTCTATTCACTGCCGTACCTAGCTGCTCCTAGTACTTACATTTTAAAAGAAAATTTGGTTCATTTGTTAAGGGCAGCCAGGTGGCACAGTGCATACAATGCTGGGGCTGGGGTCATCTTCCTTTGTAGTGTCTTAAGCTCATCTTCCTGAGTTCAAATCCAGGCTCAGAAACTTACTAGCTGTGTGACCCTGGGCAAGTTATTTCACCTGTTTGCCTCAGTTCTTCATCTGTAAAATGAACTGGAGAAAGAAATGGCAAACTACATCAGTACCTGTGCCAAGAAAACCCCAAATGGGGTCACAGAGTCAGATGACTCAATAACAGATTTATCTGTTATGTTTTATTCTTAAAGAACCCATGCTGGCACCTAGTACTTATCTCTTTCTTTCCTAAGTTCTCACAAATCATCTGTAGAATAATCCATCCTAGCAGTTTACTACAAATCAACATCAAACTTACTAGTCCACATTTTACGGAATCTAACATTTTCCCCTTCGTAACATTAGGGTGTTAGCTGTTGAGTCTGTGTATCATGGTGGCCTCCTTTTACCCTATTTTGTAGAAGGTCATGGCCACAGGGCAATGTATGGATCAAGACTGAATTTGTCTTCATTTCAATACACAAACTTTATTGTACACCTGATTCAGTACGGCCATTGGCCTCAGGAACATCATGCCAACCCCACCTGACCCAACACACTGTGGCTGTGAAGGGCTTTATGGAATCAGTGATCTCTACTTTTTAATAGCTGGCATTTACATAGCAATTTAACATTTGCAAAGTTATTTACATCTATAACTTTATTAGATCATTACACAAACTCTTTAAGGCAGATGCTATCAATATTTCCATTTTACAGCTGAGGAAACCGAGGCAGACAGAGATGAAGTGACTTGCCAAGGGTCACATAGCTAATAAGTATCTGATATCAGATCTAAACTCAGGATTTCCTGACTACAGACCTAAGTACTCCATCCACTGCAACCCCTAGCTGAAGAAACTGAGGCTGGGAGAGCTTGGATGACTTTCCAGGGGTTGGACAGCTAGGACGTGTCCACAGTAGTATTCAAATTCAGATTTTCTTGACTTCATGTTTAGTACTCTATCCACTACACCAAATTACTCCTCAAATATCATGGATTCATGGATTCATAATTTTGTTTTCCATCACATACTTTCATGCCAATTCATAATAGCTCATTTGCAGACAGATAAGGCAGTTGTCATGGAAGATAAAATGAATCAGAACAAGACAAGTGGACACAGGTACCACAGTACATGATCTCTGCAGTCCCAAGCATGTCTCTCTGAGTTGAATTGAATTCCATCATTTCAGGTAACTGACATTCCTCCTCCTCCTCCTCCTCCTTCTTCCCTTTTTGGAGAGGGGAAGGCAGGGTAGTTGGGGTTAAATGACTTGCCCAAGGTCACACGGCTAGTAAGTGTTAAGTGTCTGAGGCCGAATTTGAACGCAGGTCCTTCTGACTCCAGGGCCAGTGCTCTATTCACCGTGCCACCTAGCTGCCCCCAGTGACATTCCAAATTCTTCCCTGCTACATAATGCAAACCTATACTAACATTAAAACTTTTAAAGAATTGCTGACTTCATTCTCATTTCATTTAATCTTTTCCTAAAATAGGATACTTGCCTGACTAATCTTTGAATAACTTTCCCATTCTCTATGATTTCTCAGAGAGAAATTATTATATGATTTCTCATATGATAAAAACAATAATAATCACTACATAGCATTTTAAGGTTTGCCAAGTGCTTTACAAATATTATCTCATGCAAGATGCCTTTTTCCTAGCCAAACAGAATACCCAGTCATGGACAAAAATGATCTGACAGAGGACAACATGGCAGCCTGCATGGTCGGAAACTGACAAGGAACTGAATTATCTAATGAGAAGAATCTTCTCAGTGTTGCTTAGAAAAGTAGCCTGGGAGTCTGGATGTCATCTTGGAGGGTTACCCAACTACTGAGTAATAGGTGGAAGGTACTGAGAGAAAACAGCAGGTGGCTCAAAAATATAGAAAAAAAATTGACAGAGCTAAAATGTGTGCAATGTTGCATTATCTCTGATAGAAAATTTCTTGATTCCTAATGCTTTCTTCACAAGTGAAAAGCCATGTTTTTGTTTGAAAATGAGAGGAGACCACTCCCACTATTTGACTGAGGTCCCTATTGGTGAGGACAAGAAAGGAATATTGGATCAATCACAACAAACCAGTCAAGAAGCATTTAAAATGTGCAAAAAGAAGATGTAACCTATGCACACTATAAGATCGGATCTGGCCCTGGACTTCTCTGTCTTCTATTTCTATTATGAGATCCTAAATTCTTCGGAGAAAATTTCCTCCTTTGCAAAGATTGCTAAATTTGATATATTATATGAAGAATCTTACAAAGAGAGCGCAGTGATAATTCAATTACAGAGAGACAGTTTGATATTGTAGATATTGGATCCCTGTGGAGATGATACCAAAGCAAGAGAAGAAGTGGAAAATTCATCACCTTTCCAACTTTTCTCTGCTTCGTTCTCAAATTTAGACAGGAGATCATTTGTCATCCATGCTGTACCACAAATAGTTCTGGTTTACAATTTTTGTCAAATACTTTTTACTTCTATTTGGATTTCTGTATGTCCTGTATGGTTTTTATAGTGTAATATTAGAGGATTGGAGCCATTAACAACATTTTGAGAGTTATTTCTTTTCATCTGAGGTGACCAATATGAAGATGTAGAATTTTATGCACTTTTTTTGGTCTTTTTTGTTTTTTTGTTTTTTGTTTTTGTATGAGGGAAGGCAGGGCAATCTGGGTTAAGTGACCTGCCCAAGATCACACAGCTAGTAAGTGTTAAGTGTCTGAGGTCACATTTGAACTCAGGTCCCTCTGACACCAGGGCTGGTGACCTATTCATGGTGCCACTTAGCTGCCCCATTTTATGCACATGTTACATGTCTTTTATCATACTTTTGGTACATTGTGATTTCACAAGAACAGTGTTAAAATAGCTTCCATGTCAAAGCAAAACAACCAAAACTCAGTTGCTTACATATAAGACTGTCATAGTGGTGGGGGGTGGGGAAGAAGAGTAACTGTTTCCAGCTACAGATGTAGGTATTTTGAGCACTTTAGGGTTGGAACATTCATGGCTATGTTTGAAACAGATGTCCCATAGATATTACATGTGATACGATGAGTATTTGTGAAATAGATCATCTCAATGTGTACACCTTTATGAATTACAATTGCAAAAGTGTCCTTTAATACAAAATTTTAAACTACCCAATTTACTCTGGACAATGGCAGAATGTGGTGTTCCCAGCACTTACTTGTGTGATGTTTAAAAAGGTTAAGTTTCTGGATAATTTAATCATTTTATTAATAAGGCCAGCAGGTTATTAAGAAAAGGATTGTCATTTGGTCATCTCTCTTAGACCAAAGATAATCATGGCAGCAGGGCTCACAGCTTATATACCCTTGAAAACAGCAGGTGGTCCATCAAACAGCAATCAAATCTAATTGGTTAATGTGATTGGAGGTGGGTTATAGTAAAATGAAAGACTGAGTATCTCTTGTATAGGGAAAGTATCACTATTCCAGAGCACCCATAATTTTATGCAATTTCATTAACAGTAATGTCCTTCAAGAAAAACTAGACTTTAAGTTAGGACTCTTGAAGAAGGCAGGAGCTCTGAATCTCCCCAAGATATTGACTATTGGGGCAGCTGGGTGGCACAGTGAATAGAGCACTGGCCCTGGTGTCAAGAAGAGATGAGTTCAAATCTGTCCTCTGACACTTGACACTTACTAGCTGTGTGACCTTGGGAAAGTCACTTAACACCAATTACTTTGCCTACCCCCCTCCAAAAAAAAGATATTGATTATTGATAATCATTTCTTGCACTTGTCAATTTATGGTTACATATCTATCCTAAAACATATGACTTCACCAATTTGAGGCTTCCATTCCATCTCATCCTTGTTTGTTCTACTCTTTTCAGTTTGGAGATCTTTGTCCTTAAAAGAGAAGATGGGAACACAACTAGAGGTGAAATGGTTTCTGCTCTCTCTGGCATCTTTGCCTAAGCAGGCAACATGTTAAAACAGAAAAGACCCTGTTCTAGGAGTCAGTATTCCTGGAATGTAGTCCTGGCTCTATTACTAATTAGTTATATGACCTTGGGGCAAGTCATAACTCCTCTGGAGTTGTTCTTTTCCTGTAAAAATAACTGCCTTGGATTAGATTATTTCTAATGTCCTTTCTAATTCTTAAATCATATTCTGTCGGGTAACATTATACCATCTGTCCTCAACATGAGCTTATCACTTCTACCTATTTCTTAGGAGAATTTTTTTTAATTCACCTTTTGTTTTCTCAATCACTTTATTCTTTCTTAAATTTTATGGATTTTAAAAATTTGTATCATCTCTATCTAGTGAATCATCTCTTGTAAGGTAATTTTAAGAAAGAAAGGAAGAAAAAAAGGAGGAAAGGAAGGAAGGAAGAAAAAGAAAGAGGTTGACAAAGTTATCCAATGTATCAACTGATTCTCTCTCTCAAAATATATATGTAAATAAATAAATAAATAAAGATGTGTGTGGCACGTGTATGTGTATGAACACATATATGTATACATGTATGTATGTACATGTATATGTGTATATGTAGCTAGTTAGGTGTGCAATGGATAGAGGACTGGACCTGAACTCAGGAAGACTCATCTTCATGATTTCAAATCATGACACTCAGACACTTATTAGCTCCTTTTCTGTAAAATGAGCTGGAGAAGGAAATGTATACCCTGTCATATTCCATCCGTATCTCTGCAGAGAACAGAGTAAAGTACATTTCTTTGTCTCTTCTCCAGGGCTCAGCGTGGTCGTTATGATTAGACAGGTTTCAGTTTCATTTTTGTTCCCTGTATTTACATGGTTGTTGTTTTCCAGGTTCTGCTGACTTCACCTTCTATTCATTTGTATGCATGCTTCTCAAGCTTCTCAGAAGTCCTCTGAGCTTGACTATTTGCTCAATCTTTTTCCCCCGGGCACTGTCACCTGACATACTGACCCAGCCTCAGGCCGCCTTGTCCTTGTGATTTACCTCACTTTTGCAACATTAAGATTTCTAGGCCTTTCCATCTTCTTTACAGCTAAACTTCCTTTTGTGTCTTGTCTTCCTTAATTAAAAAATGAGTTCTTTGAGAGATTAAAAGTAAAAGTGTGTTGGGAATTTTCAGAGAGCTGTTTGTTACACATTTACTAGCACACACCTTACTAAAACTCTCAAGAGTTAATCTCATTATTTCCATGCAGATTAAGCACTTTGTACTGGGGAGCCTCTGTCCCCTCTCCCCATCCTTCAGGAGGGGGTGGAGGGAGTAGAGAGAAGGAAGTAAGACCCTCAAGAGAAGTTCACATCCTGAGTCATCCACAGTGATCTCAGCTGGCCAACATTATTCTGGTCTGTTTCCTGAATTCCTTATCCAATTCCTCTTCTCCCATGATAATATTCCTTCTGTTTGTTCTTCAGATTCTCACCTTAGTGCTTGACCCCTAAATTAATGGATTTCTTCAATCCATTTATCTTTTATACAATACTATCCCATTGTCTCCTTTTCTTTTAGAATAAGGCATAGCACCCCGAGGGAGCAAGGCATCCCATCCCACCAAGTCTCAGGATACCCACAGGGCCAAATTTAGCTCTCTAGTTCTACATTCTTTGTACATTTGGATATAGAAATCTGAGCCAAGATGTTTCACTTGAATATTGACTTAAATGACTTATTGATCCTCTCTTCTGCTATTCTTTTTCCCTTATCATACTTGGTTCTTTCTATAATGTCTGGTTTAGCAGATACACGTATGTAGACAGTTTAATTTCTCCTAGTCTTGAGATCATCAGCAAGACTAGAAGCAAAACTAGCTTATTGAATCTCATTAGGGGTCAACAACAGCAATCACGACTGCAACCGCTACCACCACCACCACCACCACTGTCCCAGTAATTGTATCCACCTGTGCAATAGTCCATATACTTAACACAAAATAATGATATCAGGATAAGGGACCTTCTCTATCTAAATCCCATTGAGCTTAGACAGTTCTTAACCCGGGTACATTAACTTGAAAAAAAATAAACACACATTTACACACATGTATGTATGTGTATATATGTATGTATGTATATATCTGTATCTATATACATTTCTTTCTTCAGCTCATTTTAACAGATAAAGAAACCGAGGCAAACAAGGTTAAGTGATTTGCCCAGCATTTGAACCCATGAATATCTCTCTCTCTATATATATATGTATATATATCTCTTTTATATATGCATATATAAATGTCATGTACATATATGTATGTGCATACATATAAATATATGTATATATATATAAACCCTCTCTCTATATACACACAAACACACACACGCATACACACATGTTTTTTGTTGTTCAGTCATTTTCAGTCATGTCTGACTCTTTGTGACTCCATTGGGAGTTTTCTTGCCAAAGAAACTGGAGTGGCATGTCATTTCCTTCTCTAGCCCATTTTATAAATGAGGAGACTGAGGCAAACAGAGTTAAGGGCCTTGCACACAGGTCACACAGCTAGTGTCTATATTTCAATGTAATTTGTTTCCTTTGTACTTCTATAGATTTTATTTAGTGCAATTAACAGCATTATTCTGAGAAGGGGTCTTTAGGCATCATAAGGTTGCCAAAGGAGTCCATGATACAAAAATGTATCATGGAGAAGAACCCCTGAACTAAGATTGGAGTGAGATAACAATAAGAGATGTTTATATAGGGCTTTGAAGTAAACAAAGTTTTTACATTATTTCATCACTGGCCAATATTTTAAACTATCACCCAAAACCTATTTCACACAGCATTATCCTATCAAGCTTTTCATTTTTCAAATCTGTATTCCTGGAAAATATTTCTTTGCCCTCAGGTTTTCTTTTTCCTTTCCTATAACCTCAACATCTTTAGGAATGCTGTGCCCTAGATTCCTTCTGCCCCAAACTTTTGCTGTTCATGGGTCTTATGAGTGGGCAGTGTTTGTTGGATTTGAAAACCTTCTAAGCCAGCGGTTCTCAACCTGTGGGTTATGTTCAATTTGTAACAACAAAAATACATCCTGAATATCAGATAGATTCATAACAGTAGCAAAATTACAGTTATGAAGTAGCAACAAAAATAATTTTATGGCTGGGGGTCACCGCAACATGAAGAACTGCAATAAAGGGTCACAGCATTAGGAAGGTCGAGAACTACTGCTCTATGCCCACTCCACTTCCCGTCCCCCTCCGATTGTTCCCAGGTAGATCTTTCAAGGAGACCTTGTTATATTGTTATATTGGACTGACAAATAAATCACCTTTGTAGGGAATCACCAATTACTATGCTCCTCATTTCTTCCTCTCCTTATTAGATGGCTTCTCTCCTGAGGGCACCTGTGAATTCAATTCCTCATTCCTAGGAGTACAGCAAGGTGTCGAGACAGTCCAATATTCCACCAATACTCAAAAACTTGTATTCCTGATACTTAGGTTCTAATCATTAATCTATCTTCCTTTCTTTCTCTGTTCTACATTCTTCACTTTTTAGCTTTCTGAAATGGGCTATAATTTCTTTGTGCTTCTGCATATACTTTGTTCTTCTTTGTTTCTTTATTCAAATA
>CM053591.1:70841571-70853525 GCA_028646515.1 Pseudochirops corinnae
CTCTCATGGATAAGACCTGTGGCAAATTGTTCACTGTTTGCTGAGCCAGGAGTTTAGTCTCTGTAACTTGATTTGTTTATGGTAGACTTCTCACCATTCCTCTTCATTTGACTCTGTCTGGCTCAGTTGGGGATGCCTCCTAACATTCATTCAATTGGCAAATACAGTGAAAAATAATCAAAGCCAATGCTGGTGAGGCATGGAAAAATAGTCTTGCTACGACACTCTTAGTAAGTTATAAATAGGTCCAAATGTTTTAGAAATACTATGGGTTTATATCGCTCTATATAAAAACCTGTGCTCTGTGATCCAATGATCTCACTACTACAAATATATCTTAAGGATGTTATCAGGAGAGGTGAGAAGGCGTATGCATAAAAATATTCCTAGAAGCATTATTAATGGTTAAAAACCTAGAAAGAATCCATGTGTCCAACAATGGAAGAATGATCAACCAAATTGTGGTATGGGGATGTAATGGAATTCGATTTTATCTTGAGAAATGACAAATATGAAGAATACAAAATATAAGGACATATATAATTAAAGATCAAGAAAACAGTTTAGTTTCTGAAGTGGGCTACAATAATAATAAAAGAGCAACATCAATCAATAACGATGGATTAAACATCAACTATGTGCCAGGCCCTGTGCCAGGCACACATGACATAATTACAAAGAATGAAACAAATCTTACCCTCAAAGAGCTTGTATTTTAATGGGGGAGACTATATAGTATAAATACGAAGTGAAGGTATTCAAATTAATTAAATAAAAGATAGTTTAAGAGGAAGGTGCCTAGTGTTTGGAATCAGCAAAGGCTTCATGCAGAAGATGGCGCTTGAGAAATCAAGAGTCTCTTTAACGAAGACAAGCATTCTAAGCTTGTGACGCATGATAATCATTTGATATCATTTTTTAGCTAAAGTCTGATTTAATCACACAAACTGCTCTGATTAAAAATGCCTTTCCCTGTGTCTATAACCTCAAAGACCAGAGATAAGATTCCCCTTATCTAGGGACTTACTCCACATGAGAGCAAAACAGACATCCTGAGACCATAAAATGTAAATAGACCCTGCTCTGGTCGTTGTCAATTTGCATTTACAACCAAGGAACTCTGTATCACATATAGATGGTAACAAATGGAAGTCATAAAGTTTTGTGACATAGCCATCCTGAATTGGGATGGTTCTGAAATGTATAAAGACTCTTATGATTGCTTTGTTCATCAGTCAGGACTTTAGTCCTGCACTCCTTGCACAAGTAATGCTAGCCTTAAGGGAATAATAAGGAATAAATAATGTAATTTTTATATTATTATCCATGTTCGTCTCTTTAACCAAATCTTTTCTAGTGGTTGACACATAGGGCAAACCAGAGAGATGAGAGATACTTTATTGTGTACAGAGTACAGAAAGCAGGACCATTTGGCTGGATTTCAGAGTGTGAGAGAGGGAATACTATCCAATGAAGCTAGAAACACAGGTTGAAGCCAAGTTGTACAACACTTTGAAGCTAAACAAAGAAGTAGATAGTTTATCTTTTAAGTAATAAGAGGACACTGGAAATTATTGAGTAAAAGAGTGACATGGTCACATTTACACCTAAGAAAAATTCCTTTGGCCATATGTATAGGATGGACTGGAGTGGGAATAGACTTGAGGCAAATAGGCCAATGTAGGAGGCTGTTGTAATGATCCAGTGAGAAGTGATAAAGACCTGAACTAAGGTGAGTGGAGAAAAAGGGTCACATATGAACAGTGTAGCTGACAAATTTGGATTTGGATATGTGGGGCGAAAGAGAGTGAAGAATTAAGGAAAATAACAAGGTTACAAATCTCAGACACTGGAAGAATGGTGATGCCTTTTATAGAAATGGGGAATTTTGGAAAAAGAGAACATTTGAAAGGAAAGATAATTAGTTTGGGGATCTTAAATTGAAGATGTTTTGGGCATATCCAGTTTGAAATATCTGATAGGCAATTATTGATGTCATACTAAAGCTCATGGTAGAAATTGGGTCTAATCTGTGAGTCATCTTTATAGAAATGATAGTTAAATCAAATGAGAATTAATGAGATCACTGAGACAGTATAGAGAGATAAGAATAGGAGTCCTAGAGAAGTTCATGGTCATAGAACTGATGATGAATTAGCAAAGGAGACTAAGATGAAGAGGTCAGAAAGACTGGAGAAAAACTAGGAAAGAGTAGTGTCATGAAAACCCAGAAAGGAAAAATTATGCAGAAAGAAAAGATGGTTAGCAGTGTCAAATGCAGCAGATAGATCCAGAAAGATGGAGACTGAGAAAAGACCAGCATATTTGGCAATTCAGAAATTACAGGTAACTTTAGAGAGAGCAATTTCAGTTAGGCGATGAATTCAGAAGACAAATTGCAAGGTGCTGAGAAGTGGGCGTGGAGGCAGTGAGTGTAGACAGCTTTGTCAAGGAGTTTGGCTGACAAAGAGATGAAAGATATAGATTGATAACTTGAGGGGATATAGTAGGGTCTAGTGAATATTTTTAGGGTAGAGACACTTGGGCAGGTTTGAGATATTTGAAGGCAGTTGGAAGGGAAGCAAGAGATAAAAAGAGTTTGAATAATTGATAAAGAAGATGATTGAGGATACAATCTCCAAGAGAAGCTGGGAATGGATGGGACCAAGCATATATGTAAAGGGGTTAACCATATATGCATATATATATATATATATATATATATATATATATATATATATATATACATTTAGTATAGATATCAATACCTACTGTTTACAACAATGTTAATAATAGTAATAATAATCACACCAAAATCCAGGAAAATATATAGAAAAGGGAAATAGGAAGTTCAGAAGAGTACATGGAAACAAGTAATGACTGTCATTGTCTTGTTAAAATTGTTATGCGCTTTACGTATGCAAAGTGTACACAATCTTGTGGTTGCACAATCTTTTCCTTTTCTTCTCTGTATACTTGAATATTTGTACTTGTTGCATTTACAAATTACAATAAGAAGCAATGTGGTATAGTGAATAGACATCAAACTTGGACTTTGGAAGAGCTGGCCTCTAGTCTTTCCTTTTACAAATTCTACCTGTGTGACCTTGGGTAATTGACAACTTTTCAAGGCTCTAGATAATACGAATGTAAGTTGTAGAAAACTTTAGGATCTTCATTCAGAGATGGAGTTTTTAAAACAATAACAACAAGAATAAATGAAATTGAGAAAGAAAAGCTTTCCTCCCCTAGGTACCTGCAAATTAAGATATTCCTTTCAAACTCTAATGGAAACAGAAGCTGTTCTGGGATATCTTTTCTGAGGATTTCAATTACCAGCAAAGTCCTCTCTATATAATGGAGCATCCCTTTGTTCATTTGCTCTTCCTGATAAAGTGCTAGATACCTCTATGTGTTTCTTTGGTTGTCTCTTTCTCAAACTTAGGAATCCTGGCTTCCAGTCTTTTTATAACCTTATGAAATTTTTGAGCTCCTTGGAGGGCATTTTATATAGTCACTTGGATTTCTTTAGATATCAACACCCTCTGTTTCCTTCTTCACTGGAATCTCTTTGTATTGTCAAGTATCAGGTTTTTGAAGGTTCCCATTCCTCTTGAGGAAGGGTTCTTAATCTGGGGTCAAAGGATTCCCTAGAGTTTTGTGGATAGGTTTCATTTTAGATGAGAAAAAATACAACCTCATTTTTACTTTCTAACTGAAATTTAGCATTTTCTTCAATTATAAACATTATCTTGAGATAAGGTCCATAGTCTTTTTCAGAGTACCAAAGAAATCTATGACACACACAAAAAGATAAGAAGATGTGTGCTTGAAACACAGCAAATCTTTTCTCTGGTCTTGTGCTTTCTAAAGTCTGGGTTGCCTATTTTAGTCCAGAATGTGTTTTTTACCATTAAGAATACAAAGATGACATATTCAGTTTCTCTTAAAATTCCTATAACTTCCATATAGCTATCCTTTTTTTCTGTCTTGTTCCAGAGTAGCATTTATTTTTTTTCACTAACTCTACTTTAGAGAAGATGAAATTATCAGCAAAGCAAATTGAGAATTTATATGATGCTCTGCTTTTTGCAGAACTACTGGAGAGTAAGGAACATCATGGAAACAGCATATGTGATCACATGCCATCTGTCTTTAAGAGCCAAGAAAAGGCCTGCCTGTTTCCCACAGCAACACACAGTTGACACAAGAATTTTTTTTTACATGGGGTTGAAAGAGAGAGAAAGTGAGAACAAAGATGCCTAATAAAAGCATTTGAATTCTCTATGAGAACTGAGACAAAATAGCCTTCAGTAACTTGTGGTTTAAATCACTATTGATGTGAAGTCAGGCAGTTAACAAATATTTATTAAGCACTAGCATTTATATATTAGAAACATTAAGGATTCCCCCCATCGTGGGGTTAGTCATCATCATCATCCTTATTGTTATTGAGGAAGACACAAAGAACTTTTGTCGAAAGTTTCAACTTGCTAGACATGAGTGTAGATCAATGAGGAACAATTTCTACCAGCCTGAGATCATACTGCTCACCTTTCTTGGGGATCATAGCAGCACCCCTTTCCCAGTCTTTCTACTTTCTAATCATCACTTAAGAAACTTAGAAAGACTCTTACCTTCCCACTTACTTTTTGCTTGAAACTTTTTCCTACTCATTTGTTAACTCTCTCAGGTATTTGCCTTTTAAAACCTTTTCTTTCTAATTATGGATTGCCACTTCTGTATGGCCTTGAGCATAATATTTGATCTCCCCATGCCTCTGTTTCTCCATTTCTAAAATGAAGGCATTGGCGGATATGACCTCTGATATTCCTTATAGCTCTAGGTTTGTGATCCTTTGAAAATTTCTGTCTGTTACAAGAATTTTAGGCAACAATAAAGAAGATAAAAGAGATTTGGAAAAACACAGTAAGTCTTCTTTTTGAACTGGAAATTTTGCTACCCCTAATATTAAATCTTAATCTATTTAGATTTTTTTTTTTGGTGAATCTTGTGAGACTAGATCAGAAGGCCCTCAGTCCTCTAACAGCCTTCCTTAACCTTATCCTTCTCCACTTAGCTCTTTGCCCCGAGACTCTTAAGTGCCTAGGATTCTAGGTCTGAACAATGTCTGTTTTTCCCTCTTATTCCCTTAGCCTGTTCTATTCTCCCTTTTTTTGTTGCTATTTGAGACTATGGACTGCCTGTGTGAGATAGCATAATTATTCTACCCTTCCTACAGTAGGATAATTATGCCATGTCACAAAGGTAATCCACAGCCTTATTGTTTAGAGTTCACCACCATCCCTTAAGACATTTAATGAAAAAAAAACTGAATGTTAATCTTGATGTTCTTGCTATAAATAAAACCAGAGGACAAATGAAATTTCAGTTAGATGGAAGAATGGTTCACAGATTTTTCTTGGAGAGGTAGATAAAGAAAATGATGGAGTTGGTTTGATTCAAAGACAGAAACAGTTCATGGAGACATTTGGTCATCTTGCATCCCTGTGCTCCTGATAAACTTTTTTAAATATACACCATGAAAATAATTGTAACTGATGCATGATCATCTGTTACAGAGAATAGGAGATACAGAAATTCTACTAAGAATTCAATAAAATCCTCCAAATTAAAGCAATCATGTATTTTGAACCTTAGGGTTTTAAAAGATTTTAAAGAAAAAGTGGGCATGGTGAGAAGACGTAAGCATTTATTAAGTACCTGTTATGTGCCAAAAACTGTGTTAAGCACTTTACATGTATGTTATCTTATTTGATCCTCACAATGGTATTATGATATTTATTTTGTAGTTGGAGAAACTGAGTCAGATAGAGGTTAAGTTGTATAAGTGAGGATGATTGGAAATGATGAGTGCTGAAAAACATACAAATGAAATGGATGATATTCGGGGAGGGGGACAACTGGGGTTAAGTTACTTGCCCAAGGTCACATGGCTAGTAAGTGTTAAGTGTCTGAGGCTGTATTTGAACCCAGGTCTTAAATGGATGACATTTTAATGGACATAAAACGATGCGTGACTGATTTGAGAGTCATTTCAAAAGTAGGTGCGTGTAGTCGTCTGACAGTCTCACACTAACTTGTGACAACAAAGATCAAAATAAATGCAAAGCTAGAAGAAAGAATTAAAATGAGAAAAAGAGATTGTATTCAATTAAAACTATTCCAATTTGACCTATTTAAACAAGTTACTAAAGACCTCAAACAGGAAATGGAGAAAAGTACAATCACATTTATTGCAACAATTTAACATAGGAGTTGAAATAATATAAATTAATTGTTATAATAGAGAAACCAAAGGAACTCAAAAGCTGCCTTAGTCAGCAAACAATTGACTGTGAAATAAAACCATTTGGCAAAAGATCGTGAAATCTTATGGAGACAGTCCTAGACCATCAGCAAGTGCTGCCTCATAAAACAATGAGATGTAATGCAGAGGAGAACAGCTTTGGAGAAAGCTTGACAAGAGACCCAACTAAGCAAATTCATCCTGAGGGCGTTTAGGAATGAGACTGAAGGAAGAACAACAGACTAAAGATAGAAAAAATCTTCAGGGATTTTTTTTTTAAATCCCAAGTTGTTATTGTTGGTTTTTTTTTTATCATCAAAGAGAATGAAACCACCACAGTTGGACTCTACCATTACAGTCCTGGTTATACTTATGTAGGAAATGAGAATGTTTAATCCTTCTTAATAATTTGTAAGTTTATTGAGGATAGACATTTTCTCCTTCTCCTCCTCTTCCTCCTTCCTTAGGTCTCCTTCCTTCTGCTCCTCATCTCTCTTCTTTCTTGCTCCTCCTTTTTTCTTTATCCTTTAAATTTTTTTTTTTTTAGCTTTTATAAGATATTTACTGAGGTATTATAAAAAGAATAAAAGTAAAACATTTCCCCAAATTGGGAGACACAAAATCCCCTCTGCAAGCCTATTCGGTCCCTAGAGAGAGTTGCATTTGAAGTGTTTGTTATAAAACATTCTTTCCCCTTAATGAGGAGGAAGGTCAACTCTGGAGTCTTTCTTGGAATATCTATCAAGTTCATATTTGAGTGCAACATAGATAATGGATGAATTGCTCCCTTGCTTAGCTGAGTTGGCTCAAGGAGGTTGCTCATTAAGGCTGCTGCACTGTGTCCCTATTTCTTTAATTTCTGGATGATATTCCTTGAGCCCCATAGTTTCTTATCATCCTCAGCAGAATAATACAATAATTCCTATTGTGGGTGTGACTTCAGGTAGTTTTGATGGATCTTTTGGTCTTGTCCATAAGCTGGGAGCTCCTACCTCAGGATATTCATTAAACAACCTAGTCATCCTGATTGATATCCAGTCACTGGATCCAGATGACTGTGGAAGAGAAAGCAAGGCTGGTGACTTTGCACAGCCCTCCCTTCCTGAAATCAAAATTAATTGCAAGTCATGTCATCATCTCCCTAATGTCATGGTCCTCTTCCGAAATGAAGGACAAAGCACAACCTATGAGCAGTCTGAGCTGCCTGAA
Source organism: Pseudochirops corinnae (assembly GCA_028646515.1). NCBI lineage: Eukaryota > Metazoa > Chordata > Mammalia > Diprotodontia > Pseudocheiridae > Pseudochirops > Pseudochirops corinnae. The sequence continues at coordinate 70,849,091 of CM053591.1, forward strand.
TGGGGACCCAGTGATGAGCAACTCAGCTTATCCTCCTCCCCTTTCCTCCCTTACCCTCCCCTCCTCTCCTCTCCCCTCCTCTCTTCTCCTCTCCTCTCCTCTTTCTTTCCAGAGTTCTGCCTAAAGGAAGGTAAATTTTGATGGCTGAAAGCTACCTAGTTAATTTGTTGTTTACTGGCTACATTTCTCCCTCAAAGATCAAGTCTTAAACCCAATTCACTCTGGATCTTATGGATTGGACAACAATAGGTCCCGGCCTAAGTACCACTAGTGATTTTTGAGGCCCTCCTGGCTCAGAGTGAATATAAATAAGTAAATGTTTCTCTTTGGAGCAGCAACGCTGGGGATCTTCCCCTCCCAGTTTGATTTATTATTATTATTATTATTATTATTATTATTATTATTATTATTATTAAAGGGGCCATCCCTTGACTCACTTCCTAAAGAGGCCTATTCACTGAATAGGAATCGCCTCACTCAAAGTGAGAACCTGAAAAGACCTTAATTTAAAAGGGTCAAGGTCTCCCATTGCATCCTGGGCCATCTCCACTCATCCTGATGAATATCTGGTCACTGGATCCAGATGGCTCTGGAGGAAAAAATGAGGCTGGTGACCCTGCACAGTCCTCCCTCCCTCAAATCAAAGTCAGTTGCAAGTCATGTCATCATCTTCCTAATGTCATGGTCCTCTTTGAAAATGAAGGACAACCACAACCACAATCTACTACAATGACTATGATTGTCACTCTTTTTCGGGAAAAGAATATAGTTTTTCTCTATTCTTTGGGATATTTGATTTCTAAGCTCTTTGATTTTTCTTTAACCTGTAATAGTGAATTAATTCATACTTTCAATATTAGATCATGCTTCATTCGTTTTGATGCTGTTGTTGAAAGGAGAAATATTCTTGTTTACTTGTACTTTCAGCTACACAAATAATTTTTTTGAACTTTCTTATTTGTGGTATCATAGCTTTGTGAAGCTGAGTATTTAGCAGTTGTGGTGATAAGAAGCAAACACTGTGCAAAAATCACGTATTCATTCTGATTTCAAAGTTTGAAAAGTTGATTAGTGACCAGCAGATTCATACATCCCATTAGTAAGTAATTGTGTTTATTTAAGAAAGAAATAAAAACATTATTTTTCTTTTAATTCATGTGTATTTTTTTTTCAAAAGGTTAATAAGTTGTTAGGACACAAATATTTATTAAGTTGTTCAGACCTAAGTACTTGACAAATACAAGTGTTAGAGGTTTGTTTTTGCTTTTCTTTTTGTTTTTGGTCTATAGGTGTTGTGAAAAAAATTAATGAGGCACTAAGGGTGCCATGAAATGAGAAATTTGAGGAACTTCTGGTCTAATGGCTGAACTCAGAAGACTGCAAGTTCTGCTCGTCACCCATTCTACTACTACTTGCTTTCATGTCTTCAAGGAGGTTAGTACAGAACATAACACATAAATGGCAGAAAAAGGTTTGTTGAATGAAGGAAGGAATGAATCCAAGGACTACTTATTTCATTTTTGTATCCCTATTACATCCTCCCACTAAAATCTTAGTCTAATACTTTGTTGTAATGTGAAATTAACCCTTAGTTTTCAAAGGCAATGGGGGTGGGAATGGGGAGGTGACTTACAAGCTCAGACCAGTCTTACCAAGCTAAAGAAGTTTCAGATTTAGGCTGGGTAACAGCCTATATGCCCATTTTCCAAAGACTGTACTAGTTAATTCAGATAACTTCATCACAAGATTGGCAAGAGGGTGATATATTTTGTTTAACCACAATGGCTGTTTAAAATTATCTACTATATCCTAGAGGGGTTGCAATCTATGCTGGTGAAGGAAGTACAGACATTGATGAAATCACAGTTTGTTGAAATATTAAAAATATGAAAGTATCCCTTATATATTGCCTTGCATATGGCAGTGTGAAAGTGTGACATCAGTGGATATTTTCCAGGAAGACCTGGGATAGAATTCTGCCTTGGGATTTTTAACTGCATGAACTTGGGCAAGTTATTTAGTATTTCTTATTCTCAGTTTTTTCATATTTAATATGGAGATTATAGATATACATATACACACACAAAGACACACATATATGTATTTATATACATACATACATACATACATATATACATAATATCCTCTAAAAGAATGGATCTGATCAATTGACTTGCCCCACTCTAGCCCAAATGGTGAAATCTCAGAATATGAGGAGGTAGATAAAATAGATGATGATATATTAAGATCTCAAATAAAGACAAAATTCTTCAGTGACGTTTGATGGAATTAGAGGGCAGTAAGCCTCTGACTAGCTGAAGGCTTAGTCATGCCCTTAGTGGTCCTTTTAAAAGAAAAGACACACTAATTAGAAAAGGAGCCATGCCAAGAGATACCTTTGAGGAGTGTGATGCTGGCAGCAAAGAAGAGGCCAGCTGATGGCTTCAAGACAGAGTTAATACTGAGAGTTAGGAGTTGAGTTTCAGGAGAAACAGGTCCAGGGAACTAAGCTGAACAGTCCTCCTGGAAAAGATATACCCAGGAGGAGTAGCGTGAGAATGCCACGTACAAGAAAAGACACTGGGATCCCGCAGTACTAGAGATGTAAGTGCTGGGGCCATTGTATTCTCTATGTATGATCCTCTCTACTATTGTGGCTTTATGTGTGTGACTACTTTTCTCAGTGGCATTTTGTGTAGTTGTGGGAGATTGTGGCATCTGAGGTTTATAGGGAAAATGTTGTGCTGTACTATTGTTTTTAAGATTTCATCCCTATAAATACCTTTGTTGTTCTAAGCTAATTGTCTCTACTAGCTGATTATTTAAGGTAAACATACTAGTAGGAGTTTGTGAGCTATAGTTTTAGTGGTGTGGATATGCAAAGTATCTTGAAGTCTAGGTAGTCAACTCTCTGGAAATCAAACTTTTAAGTGTGAAGTAGCCAGAAAGGGTTTGCAACAGATATTTAGGGCAGACTAAGATTTAATTGGTTTTGGGGAACCATATCTTTTTGTTGATGCATACTAGCTTTACAATCAATTCAATTATATTTGCCCACAGAAGTAATATTATAAATAATAGTTAAGTTCTAATATAGCTGAATTATAGTACCAGTTGTTGTAGCCTGAATTCTGAATCCTGAGAAGATAAAGAAGAAAAAAGAAAGAAGCTAATTTCTTTCCCTGTCCTTGATATAGGGTCACCCTAAGCAAAAATTTTAAATAGGCATGCTCCCATCTCCCCTTCATTTCTTCTAGTCTCCTAATTCTTGGGAACTGAGTACAAATATGTTATCTGAAGCCTTCCACTACAGCACCCAAGCTATAGTTGCTCTACATTCTAGAGAGGCTTGTGCTTCCAAATTGCCTACCTCTCTTTCCTCTATCAAATTTCCTATTTCTGCAATGCAATTGATCTCATCTAGGATTTAGGAAGAAATAATCCTCTTTACTTTCCCAGAGGTCTTTGAAATTTTAAACAAAAATGCCTATTAAACCAAATGAATATAATTAGTGGGATTTCAGGAAATGTAATAGAATGAGACATTTTGAAGCCCTAGGGAAAGATACCTTTTGGTGGGGCGCTTCTAATAGTCAGAGCTCTAACTAGTAGTTTTGTTCCAAGGGCAATCATCACAAAATGCACCTTCAAATCTACTTCAAAAGTTAAAATCAGTTTGGAAAACAGAGATCTTAGAATACTGATCCCCTTTGGGTAGAGACTCCAAAATTCAGTGAGGATGAAGAGAATGGGGAACTCACCTAATGTTAACCAAGGAAGGAACACATTGTGTAGTAGCTTCCTATTTCAAATTAATATTCTTTCTGAGTAGATGCTAAATTCAGTTGCTTCTATGCTTCTGAAGGAGTATAAGTGCAGTAAGTGGGGGGTGGAGCCAAGATGGTGGCATAAGAGCAGCAACATATCGCAGCTCTCACATAGCCACCCCAAAATACCCATAAAATATGACTCTAAACTAATTCTAGAACTCCAAAACACACACAAATATACTTTCCACTAAAGTCAGCTTGGCTATGAGGAACCATATCAGCACTGCAAACCAAAACCAGCCTGGCCTGAAACCGCGGCTATGTCCCAGGGGTGGCTGGACGAGAGGAGCCGAGCCCTGGCTGGAGCTTTGGGTGAGCGGATTGGTGGCAGCTGCGGCAGTATCCAGAACTAGGTCACTGGGGCTTGCGAGGTCATGGGAGAAAAGCAGTCTGGCCAAACTGCCTCCAGGGCTAGGAAGCGGAAAGTGGAGGTCCTGCACCTGCCTCTGCATTGTGGCTTCAGAACTCTCAGTCTGCAGACTGCAGGTTGACCAAGCAATCATTCAGAGGCTAAGTGCTCTCACGTTGAGTGGCCTGGATCCGGATCGCGGTCTTGGGCTTTCGTTCTGTGGTTCTTTCTTTTTCAGTGAGCTGGAAGCGGGGAA
>CM053591.1:70854025-70869775 GCA_028646515.1 Pseudochirops corinnae
GGCTTTAAGGCTTCCCCGTGGAGAGACCTTAATAAACTTTTCTGTTTGGACCTCAGAGCCGTGACTCTTCTGTTCCTGAAAGGTACGCTAGCGTCATTGTGTGTGTAACCGGCTGCCTCTGCTGGTAAGTTAGGGCACTCTAAGAGAGAACCCTGACACATATCTGTGTATAGCTTGTTTCCATCAGGGTCCCAGGCTCATAAAGAAACATTCAAGAAAAATGTGTTTGTCAGGCACCAACCTTTATTCCATCTCAAAAAAAAATGCGAAAAATACAAAGGGCTCATAGAAATCCATAAACAAATATGGAACCATAATGCATATTAACAATCAATTATTATAAACAAATCATTACACTATGATAATCAATAATTAAATTAATCAGTATAAATAGGAGGTGATCACACCAAGAAAGGGGCAATATACAATGGATAATGTGGAAAATCCTCTCTGTACAACTGCATAGGTCAGAGCCAGAGTTGTCGGGAAAACTCTGGGGACAAAAATGAAAACAGGCTTCATGAGTCCCATTTAGTCTAGTTGAAGGGTCGTTGGACTGTTGAAGTCCATCTGGCCTATTAATAATAATAAGAGCACTTATATAGATGTAAAAGTTTACAACGAACTTTATAATTATCTCATTTGACCCTCACCACAGCCCCGAAAGTTAAGTGCTATTGGTATCCTCACTTTACAGATGAAGAAATTGAGACCCTGAGAGGTTACGTGACTTGTTCAGGCTCATTCACCTGAAGTCAGTGGCCAAATTTGAACTCAGATCTTCCCAATTCCATCCCCAACCCTCTATCCAATGTGCCACCTAGCAAGCTATAAAGAAGAGCTAATCTGCAAGGCAGAGTTCAGGACCCAGATTGTATCTCACCTAGGGATCATGCCATTCCTCTGTAACTAAGATGATTTCTCTGTCCAAGGTTCTTACTAGAACGTCATGATGCAGATGACATTTTGAATCAATGCTTTTGTTAAAAAGATGAACCATAATGTAATAGAGAGAGTTCTGGAGTTAGGAGACCTGGGTTCAGTACCCAGCTTTGATATTTAGTCTTCATCCAATATACTTTATTTTTGTGGGGGGACATAACTTAGAGGTTTCCATAGACGAGACAGAACAGTCAATGATGCTAAAGCAATAGCCTTTAATTGGAACATTTTGCCTTATACAAGGGAAGATGGAAGACTCAAAATGAGATTAGCGTGAGAAAGGCAACAAGGATAAAGGAAGCAAGGATATAAATGAATCATAGCCACACAAAAAAAGAAAGCTCCGAAAGGATCTTTAGAAGGCTGGGGCCCATTTGCAACTTAGTCAGCAATGTTGAGGAATGTAGGGGAGGGAGCAGCCAGGCCTCAGGTGAAATGATCTGAGGACATAGCAGGAAGAAAGAAGGGGGTTCAAAGATCTGGGAGGACTTGACCCTTCTGATCTGGAACTCAGATTATGACAGATCCTCACTGTGCATCTCAGTGTGATACAGAAATACCTGATGTGGTCCACCCAGCAGAGGAGACAAGCTTGCTCAGGCATAGGGGATTGTTTTACCACATCTGGCTCTAATTAGCAGGCATTCCTTGAACATAAGAGTACTTAGTTATGAAGAGATCCAGAAAAAGAGGTTTAATAGGTAGGAGGAAGAGATATATCTGGAATAGACCACTCTGCTGCAAGAAAGACAAGACCCTTATCTAAATCTAAATATTTTTATACTATTATGCTGTGTGTTCCTTGACCAGCCCCTTAAATTTTCTGCACCTCAGATGGCCCATCTAGAAAATGGGTATAATAATAATACCTACTTCATAGGCTTTTGTAAACCTTACCACACTACATAAGTAACTATGCATCTAGAACAGAAAGGGTCCTCAGAGGTCATGTACTCCAACACCCTCATTTTAGAAATGAGAAAACTGAGATCTAAGAGATATAAAGTCACTCTCTCAGGGTCACATAGGCAATAAGGGTCTGAGGGGGGATTTGAACACAGGCTCTTTGACTCTAGAGAAAAGGCTCTTTCCCTTGTACTACACTGCTACCAAGGGAAAGAGTTTCCTACACCAGTTAAACCACATATCTGGACTGAAAAACAAGCTATCCTATTGATAACCTCAAGCTTCCCTTTATTGAATTCAGTATTTTGCCTGTGATTTCATTGGATCATGTAGCCTAACCCTGCATGAGGGATAGGGTAGAGTTGGAAAATGAGAGCAAGGAGAGTTCTGCTTTCCTTGTATTTCTGCAAGTCCTTTCAGGTCTTTAGACCTTCTTGAACTTTTTCAGTTTCTTTGGTCTCTGAAGCCACGTTAGACACTTATGTCTCCCATCTTCACAAGAGACGATGAATAGCGTCAATCCTACTTCAAGTTGTTGAAGGGAAAATAAGACTCTTGGAAGAAGCTGACGTGAGAAGAGATGGCAATCTGCATCATGTCCCTGTCTCCAGATTGCTATACTAGAGACTACTAGCTACAGGACCCTGAATAAATCACTTAACTTTTATTTGCCTCAATTTCATGTCTATAAAATGGAAATAGCAATAGCAACTACCTCCCGCGGTTTTTGTCAGGATAAAATGAGATATTTGTAAATGCTTTGAAAACTTAAAATACTGTATAAACTCAGGTTATTGTTAGTGTGGAACCCCCATGTGTAGCAAGGCTGTCCCTCACATGTAGCATGGGGATATCATGTGGCCTGTAGCTAGTATCTGAGGCTGGATTTGAACTCAAGTTTTCTTCACTCTAAGCCAGTGGTTCTCAATCTTCCTAATGCTGCAACCCTTTAATACAGTTCCTCATGTTGTGGTGATGCCCAACCATAAAATTATTTTCGTTGCTACTTCATAACTGTAATTTTGCTACTGTTATGAATTGTAATGTAAATATCTGATATGCAGGATGTATTTAAATTGAACATAACTGACAGGTTGAGAACCGCTGCATCTAAGGATAGCACTATATCCGCTGAACCACCTCAAAGACCCAAATCCAAAGCTACCAGGTATTGCTGGTACTACAACCTGATAATTTCTTTTCTCAGTTGGGACATTGAAATTATAATAAATGGACCATTGTTTATTAGGCTACCTAACCAGGGTTAGGGCATTGGTTGCAACTGAGGCAGAGGAAATTCTTAATTCATTCAAAGAATCAATTCTAAGAGCAGTTGTTCCTATTATTACAACTTAAAACTATAAGAATAGCTCATATTTATATGGAATTTTATGATTTACAAAGTACTTTCCTTTCAACCCTGTATTATTGTCCCTACTTTGCAGATGAGGAAATTGAGGCAGAAAGCAATTATGACTACTTGTCTGTCATTCAGCTAGTAACAAAACAGCTGTTCTAAGTCCTGGTTAAATATACTTTCATGTTGTGATGAGTGTTCTTGAGTTTTTCTCTGTTGTGGACCCTGATTGGTCATCTGATCTCTCCTCAGAATAACATCCTTAAGTGCATAAGATAAAATACATACGGTTACAAAAAAATCAATTTTATTGAAATACAATTATCAAAATATTTTTTAAAACAAGCTCATGGACCCCAGTTAAGAATACCTGCTCTATAGCATAATAGCCTTTTATTGATAAAAATGCTTCCAACATATATTTAGTAGATACATTATTGAAATAATGACTTAACAAAAATACATTTATTTATGGACCCAAAAGCCAATCTCTATCTGTTTATGTTTCCATTTCTGTCTCTTTGTTTCTGTCTGTCTCTGCCTCTTTCTCTGTGTCTCTGTGTCTGCCTGCCTCTCTCTTTCTCTCTCTCTGTCTCTCTCTCCCCCTCCCCCTTACTATCATCAACTTCCAGAATTTGGTCTAAAACAAACAAAATTAGGTTGTATAAGTGTTTTATTTCTCTCAATCTGGAGGTATGCATGTGGAGCTACAGTGGAAACTTAACTCACTAAAATGTTAGGTGAGGGAGATTATAAAGCCATAAAGCAAGGAAGTGCCCCTGACTCAGGATATCTGACCTTTTATTAGCCACGATTACACTTTTCATGAAGCAAGGAAGTGCCCCAACTCAGGATGTCTGTGCAAGCCTAATTTGCCCTTGTGGTTGCTGATACAGCAAGATTTCAGGTTCACTCAGAGAGCATCGCAAAGGATCTCTGGTATGTCAGACTTGAGGGATGCTCAGTCTGCCTCCTGATTGGCTGATTCTGATTTGCAAGTCAGTCCAGCCTCCTCTGGTTAGTATAGGATCTCAAGCAAATCAAGATGGTTAGCAAAGTCATTAATCATCCATCTTCACAGTACAATTTCATCAATTTAGAATCTATGAAAATAGCCTATATATGTATTCCCTACACACATCCCTTCTAATTTGCCGCAACTATAGGGATCCAAGGTAATGAATTTGTGAGACAATGTCTCTGGAAGTTGGCTATAAAAGCAACAATTAACTCTTATTGAAAAAGTGTGCCACATTTCTGGACAATCTAGACGCTTGGAAATAGCTTTTCTCACCTCAGTGTTTCTGCTGTTTTGGAAGGCTGGCATCATGAGAGCCTTTCAGGTCAGTCCATAAAGTTCCCTTCATCACGTCCCTGCCTTCATTTCCATGACAGGGCACTCCAAAACATAGCGCTGTCAAGAAGAGTGACTCCCCAGAATAGGACATGCTAGCTATTCTCAGTACTCCCTTAATAGCAAAGAGGAAGGGGGCCAGTTTGCATGTGCACTTATTTCTATCCGAATAAAGTAAGCAAGGCCAGTATGTATTGGCTCTTCCCTTGGCATTTCTTGGCGTACGCCCTTTGAATCAGTTATCAGCTGCACGTTTTACACGTTATGCAAAACCGATCTTATCTTGTTTTTCTGAATGATCAATTTTTATCCAAAACACATTTGGACTTTATGTCTGGTGGCTTAAAAAAAAAAAAACTATCTGCTGACTGACCTTGTATTATACCCATGTTTGCTTTGCTCCAACAGCACATCAGGATCTTTTCGGAATAGATAAGTGATTCCAGTTCTTTCTAAGTTTAGGTGTTTCTCTGATAGCAGAACTATAATACCTTTTTGGCCAAATTATTGTAGATTTGGGAGCACGTATGATTTGGTTGGGACAAGGGTACTGAAGGGCAGCTAGGTAGTACAAAATGGATACAGTGCTGGGTTTGGAATCAGGGAGACTTATCTTCCTGAGAGCATGTCTGACCTCAGAAACTTACTAGCTGTATGACCCTGGACAAGTCAGATACTTACTAAGTGTGTGACTTGGGCAAGTCATTTCACTCTATTTGCCTCAGTTTCCTCATATGTAAAATGAGTTGGAGAAGGAAATAACAAATCATTCTGAGGCCTTTGCCAAGAAAATCCCAAATGGAGTCATGAAGAGGTGGACACCACTGAAATAATTGAACAACAACAACAAAATTAGACGTAAAGGGTTATACCATAAACAAATTAGAGGAGCATGGGAAATTTTACCTGTCAGATATATAGTTAAGGAAGAGTTTATAGCCAAACAAGAGATAGAGAGGATCATGAGAAATGTAACAGATAATTGTGATTACATGAAATTTAAAAGGTTTTGCAGAAACCAAGCCAATGCAGTCAAGGAAAGCAGGAAAATGGGAAAGAGGCTTCATTTCTCAAATATGTAGTGAACTGGGTCAAACTTGTAAAATACAAGTCATTCCCCAACTGAAAAATGGTCAAAGGATGTGAAAAGATGATTTTCAGAAGAAATCAATACATACTCTATCTTTGTATTAAAAATACTCTAAATCACTATTAATTACAAAAAATGCAAATTAAAACAACTCTGAGGTACCACCTCACACCTCTCATATTGGGTAACATGACAGAAAAAGAAAATGATAGATGCTGGAGAGAATGAGGAAAAATTGAGACACTGATGCATTGTTGGTAGAGTTGTGAACTGGTCCAACTATTCTGGTGAAAAATTTGGGATTATGCTTAAAGGGCTACAAAATTATGCATATCCTTTGACCCTGTAATATCACTACAGAAGGAAGAGAAATAAAGGAGTATCAAGTCCATTGGATTGGCTTAAAAGAGCTAGGCAGTATGCTCTGTTCTTAGAATGGAGAAAATGTTAGTATAGAGAATTTCTTGAAGTAGAGTCCAGTTCCATTTAATTCAATAAAAATTTATTTAGTTCTTGCTACATTCTAGGCACTATTCTAGAAGCCAAGGGAAATAAAGGATGAATTAGATGCAGTACTTGCCCTCAAGGAGCTTACAATCTAATTGAACTCATAGAACAGAAGGAACTTAAGTCAGAATTCAGGGACCTGTAAAGAGAAGAATATAGAATTCATGGGGGTGGACCTGGGCCCTAGAATGCAATGAACCTTGATTGTCTAGGGACTCAGATAGGGGAGAGGATTATCTTTACCTAGACCTTGTATGAACACAAGAAGAGTGTTGCAATAAGAAAGGACAGCAACCCAAGGGTTAGGGCCAGAGAATAGGATATCATGGGGATTAAAAGGGAATAGTTAAGTGAGATTGTAAAATGCTTTCATTGTGGAGTCAAATTATTATAAGTATAATAATAATTAGTATTTATTAAGTGCCTACTATATGTCATACTAAATGCTTTACAAATATTACCTCATTTGATCCTTACAACAACCTTGGGAAATAGGTGTTATTATTATCCCATTTTACATTGAGGAAACTGAGGTAAACACAGTTTAAGTGGCTTGCCCATGGACACACAGCTAGTGTCTGACGTCAGATTTGCATTCAGATCTTTCCTGACTCCAAGTCCAATGCACTATCCATTGTGCTACTTAGCTCCCCCCAACTAAATAAGTAGTGTGTCACAATACACTATCTGGATTAGGAAAATATAATGTCTGTATTCCAAGATTCCTTGTCACTTAATAAAAATAGTGATGCATTTTGAAATGCCTGGATGATGGTAGATAAACTAAGAGAAATGAAAAGAGAAAAAACAAGCTTTTCTTTAGGGCTGTGGAATGTGGAGGGAGTCTCTTCCCAATTACCTGGCTTGGTGGCAATTTGCAACTTTATCCCAGAGAAGTGGGAGAACCCAAACAAGGAGACCATCTCTGTCCCGTATTCTACTTTGTCTAATAGCCTGATACTTCATGCATAGATAGTGCTATAGCTATTTACAATAGAAATCTACCAAATTTTAACTTGGAACTGGAATTAAACTTAAGATGTAGCATTTAACCATAATCCTAAAATTCACCAATGCAGATCAACTCTTGATTTTTACAGGTGCCAATTATCCAGCTGCTGGTTGCTCCAGGCCATTCCCTTCTTCTTGCTCACAGTTGCTGCTCATTGTCACTGACATCATAAAACAGGTACTAAGCAGACATTCAAATTGCCTGAGGATTTCTTACAATAACTTTCTTTAGTGTTTCAGCTTTCTCCGCTATAGTGATCATCTTATAACCCACTAATTATATAGGTGAGCAATTCAGAGATACCTGGGAAGATCTGTATGAACTGATTCAGAGTGAAGTGCATAGAAGTAGGAAAACAGATAAGAACAGGAATAGAGGACATTATCAAGGAATTGTATGATGGAAAGAGAAGATTGACTCGTTACATGGCAAGAGCAATGAATTGTAAGTGGAGAGTCAGAGTATTTGGCTGATACCTATGTGATATCAGGAGTAAGTGAGGAATGCCTTGAGTAGATTGTGGGAATGCTCCCTCTCCTTACTCTCTGGGTAAACTTTTGGAAGAATGTGGACAAGAATCATTCTTCTCCAGGATGCCTTTCTAATTCTCTGAACTTTCTCTACCATGTCTCTGAAACCTTTTTCACCCTAGAAGTTCTCTTCACCCATGGACATCTCACATTGAAAGTACCCTCCACCCTTGGGGCTTTTCCCTCTGATTGGCTGGTTCCTCTCTGAACTTTTATTTTAAGGAGGACCCCTACATTTCATTCCTTTCCTGGCTGTATTCTTGATCCTTTGGACTTTCTTTACTACTATCAAAGTCATCCACTACATCCTGGGTCATCAAGAGTCATCTTGACTTTTCTCTTGCTACCAAGCTTCAGTGTCTAGAAGAGAGAGTGAAGCTGATAATTTTGCACAAATCTACCTCACTTAAATCCAAATGCACAAGTCAAGACATCACCCTGTGATATCTTCAAAACAAAAACAACAACCATTATACCCCATACCATCACCACCCTATTACCCCTCCAAGCTATCAACAAACTGTTCCCAGGCAGAGAAGTACTCTAATCTATTGACATTAATTGTTCTGGTAGCCATTTTGCCTTGAAGGCACCACTTTTGTTGAATGAAAATATTTAGTTTGGAGAGGATAAGTCTATAATCAGTCCAGCACTCTGTGCCACACATTGCCTTGATTAGTCCCACATCTTGTCTCTTTACAATCACATCGTCGATGAAATGCCAATGTTTGCTGCAAGGGTATAGCCTTGAAGTTTTATTTGATTATGGAAGACAGTGTTGGTGATGAGAAGGTCATGACATGCTCCAGTCTTCAGTAGTAAGTGACCATTGCTGTTGTTGTTTCAACTCCATTCTTCCCAAGGACTCCCTGCCAGGTCTGGTGGTCTAAGCCTACTCTAACATTAAAGTCTCCCAGAATTACTAACTTGTCCTTTTTTGGCACACTGATGAATAAAATTTTTCTTTGACCTCATCAGGGTTCATCATGATAGGAGCATGGGCGCTGATGATAGCAGCATGTTGTCTTCCTGTAGGTAGTAATTGCATGGTCATGAGTCTATTATTCGCTTTTTTTGGTAGGCATTACAGCCTTGTTGACTAGATTAGTTTTGATTGTAAAACCTACATCAGCTTCACAGCATCCCCATCACTGTGGTCACTCCAGAAAAATGTGTGTGCAGCTCCATTTTCAGTAAGCTGACCTTCATTTGCTAGCCTTGTTTCATTCAGGGCTGCTATTTGGGTGTGATAACAGCTGAGCTCTCACAACAAGAGCTGTTCGTCTTTCAGGTGTACTGGGTGTTGTGTTGTCTACAAGTGTGCACACATTCCACGTACCAATGTTGAGAGGAATCATCTTGGCAGGGGTTTTTGTACATTTTTGTATGTTTTGATCACAGGGTAGGATTCCTGCTGTCTGTGATAATCAGGCCAGGGTTGGATAAGCAGACAATTTTTAGTGCACCTTTTCTAGTCCCTTCCTCATACCAGGAGGTGAGCAGTGCAATCCTTAAATGGCTGTCCAGACACCCAGGAGGCTGCTGAATTCCACTGCTGCTTCCAGTGAGAAGATGACCCAATAGCCTGGGCCACCTGTATACAGGGTTGTAACTACAGCTCCCAGTGTATCTGCCCATGCTGTTTCATCACTTGTCTGTTGCCACAGGACTTTGAGATGGGTAAAAACGGTAAAAATGGCATGAGTGACATCTTTTGATTCATGTATAAATAGGATTTAAGTGAAGTAGAGTTGCACAAAGTTGTAGGCTTCACTCTCTCTTTGAGAGTTATCCCAGTCCCGTGGCAGGACAGAATCAAGATGACTGGTGATGGCTCAAGATGCAATGGATGACCTTGGTGTCTTTAATGTCTAACCAAGCTCTAAAGCTTTCTACAGTGCCTGCTTCTGCTGCCTTCGTGGCCTTTGGAACAAATTGTTTTCATCCATCCATTCCTTCAGGGGAAGTGTGGGATAGACAACACCTAACTCACTGATGAGCTTGAAACCCCTTAGTTTCCTTCAAGATGGTTTAACCCATCTGCCAAAATGATTTACCAGGGTGTGACTCCTGTGCATGCTACAACTTCTTGGAGCCACAGGTGAGAAGTGAATCCAGTGGACACCAAAGGTGGACATTAGCCCTGAAAAGGACTCAGCAGCCCTCCCTCTAGAGGTACTAGTCTTCCCTGAACACACCCTATACCCCAAATAAGACAAAGTAAAGAAATTGTTGAGTAATGGGATAGTTCATCGGTTTGTCCTGGAGAGATAAGTGAAGGAATTGGAGAAGATAGCTTGATTATATGTCCAAAGGGAATAAGAAACAGTGTTTATTTATTTTTTTAACTACAGGAAACTCAGCCATCCAAAGAACTCAGTCAACAGATAACTCAAGATATTGGCAGATGTTTCTGTGGGGGTAGAAAAGGAATCTCTAAAACCACAATTTATTGCCCCCACTCCCATTCCTCCTCCCAACTTTTTATGCCTTGGACTTGCTATATAACCAGAACATACTAACCTGCTCCCCAATGCTTTGCTTCATACAAAGAACAGAACAACGAAGTCATACCCACAATCAGATTTCCTTGGCACGTGGCCTTGATTGTTCATATTTTATTGAACAAAGATTAGATTTCCAGAAAAGAACTAAGTTTGATAAACTCAAGAGGTGCATGGGTTTATCTTATACAAGCTAAAGGCATACTTCCTAGAGTTCTTTAACCTAGGCAGGGGCTATTAAGTTTGAGTCAGAAAGACATTCAGCACTTACTATGCCCAAGGCTCTGACTCTGTAGAGTTTGCTGACCACAGATACTGAAAGCAAACAGAAGGACAATAAATAAGGAACATGGATAAGAATTTAACAAGTACTCAAAGTAAACTTTCGGTGAAATATTTGGGATATTTCAGAAAGGAAAGGAAAGAGGTCTACGTTTCGTGAAAGGAAAGGGGAACATGTGCCTCATTTCAGGCTGATCACTATGTAAATGCTGTCATTTGTTGCTATTTAAGTTCTAGGGCAGCTAGGTGGTACAGCGGAATCAGGAAGACTACTTTTTGTGAATTCAAATCCAGCGACAGATACTTACTAGTTGTGTGACCCTGGGCAAGTCACTTAACCCTGTTTGCTTTAGTTTCTCATCTATAAAATGAATTGGACAAGGAAATGGCAAACCTCTCCAGTATTCTTGCCAAGAAAACCTCAAATGGGATTATGAAGACTGAGATGTGACTAAAACATAACTCAATAGGATCTTTAAAATCTTGGTATTAATCTCATCAATCATCATCTGGTTATTAGGAGAACAAAAAAGTCCATAGATTGTATAAGTATAGATTTAGAGATGGGATAGATTTTAGAGATAATCTAGTCCAGGGATTCTTAACCTGGGATCCATGCATTTTTTGTAAACAACACTTGTATTTTAATATAATTGGTATCCTTTGAAATTCTATGCATTTAAAAACATTAATCTGAGATGAGGTACATAGATTTCATCAAATTGCCAGAAGGGTCTATGACATAAAAAAAGTTATGAACCCCTGATTTAGTCCAGTTCTTTCATTTTTACAAATGAGGAAACTGAGTAACTTGACTAAACGTAAATGTCAGAAGTAGGATTCACACCCAGGACTTCTAATTCTAAATACAATATGAGTTCCATTGCACCAGAGGTGTCAAATATGTAGACTAGCTGCACATTGCTACCCCCAATACTCCATAGTGTCACTGGAACCAGAATTGGGAAATATTTAACAAAATAAACAAAAATACAATAAAACATAGATAACATTTCATTTTAATACTAAGTCAATATGTGACCTGTGGGGATCTTTATGTATGGTTTAATGGTTCCCAAATCTGTTGAATTTGTATCATTGCACTATAATGTTTCTTGATAAATCTCCATTCTCCATCAGCAGCTCTGCTTGGTTTTGACTCCACAGAACATCATGTTCTCTGCTCAGGGTACCCCTTGACAGCTTCCTGAATTCTCCCTTTTCAACTTCCTTTTGTGTGTTTTCTTTCCCCATTAGAATGTAAGCTCATTGATACACAGGCACTGTGGTTGGGAGATCCATCCTGCCCTACCGAAAAGTCAGAGGGGTGAGGGGGGAAGACATAGGAGAGAATAGAATGGGGGAGGGGGGATACACTGGGATGGCTGTTTTGGGGCGGTGGGTAGGAGAAAGATGGGGAGAAAATTTGTAACTCAAAATTTCATGGAAATGAAGGATGTAAACAAAAATAAAATAAAATAATTTAATTTAAAAAAAAGAATGTAAGCTCATTGAGGGCAGGGAGTATCTTTCTATTTTCTTATTCATATCTCCAACTCTTAGCACCGTGTCTGGCATGTGACAGATGCTTAATAAGTGTTCACTAAATTGAATCAAAGTGTTTCCAGGAAGGCTCAGTCTTTATGAATAATGATCAAGGCTAAATAGGTAAGAAAATGAATCCTGAAAAATAAATTATTATGTGACAGCCAAATATTTAAACATTATGCAGCAACTGTAGGTTGCTCTAGGCTTTTCTTGTTCTTCCGTTGCTACCAGAGTCAACATTTCATTTTAAATAGTTTTTAAAATATCTATTTCTTAGCAAACTTTTAAATATTGGAGACAGAAAGCTGACTGGCTTTTAAGCACCCACCTGCCCCAACCTATGTTCATTTCCAGAATGTCCTCACAGGACTTTCTGAAGGGGATCATCATCTCCGAAGAACAATCAGTGAAGCAACCTGCTGAGAATTCCCAGAACCCCATTCCCAGGGAAAAGACTGCAGAGTGTGCATTTGTGAAAGCCATACTCTTGATCAGGGGAGCTACGATAAAGCTGCTGCCTGCCTTAGATGAAAGCTCAAACATAATCATGGTTAAGACCCTGCCTTTAAAAAAGAGAAGATGAGGGCAGGTCAAAGTTCCTCTCTAAAGCAAAATGTCAATCCTTTGCTGAGCCCAGAGGACCAAAAATTGAAAGGGCAAGAAATGTTTCACAGAGATGGAGAGAAATGTGTTTTAAAAAAATATCAGGGTTTTCTTTATAGATCTCCTCTCAGAATTCACCAGTGTGGGAGTCCATTTTGCTATCCTAAGGAGAGTCACTGATTGCCTTTATAACCTTTCCCTTTCTAGGACATGCCGAGGAGTCTCTTATCATTGACATATCACTCTGAATGGCTTGGTCCTTGGGTTAGATCCCCAGACTTCTTAATACATACACTCATCTCCTTCCCACCCAAACCCCACACACTCACTTGTTCGTGCCAGGATCTTATTTTGGCTACTACCACCATGATAAACAGTTTTATGCTTTTCTTACAAGATGATAACTGACAGAAGATTCGGTATACCTCCATAAATTGCATCCAGAGATAAATTTTTAAGGCTATGAAGTCTCATTATAGAAACTGACTCTTTAGGTTGGAGGGGGGAAATAGGCATCCACAATAATTCATATTACTATTTTTAAGGGAGAGCAACATTAGCATGAAATACTCCATTAAAATGAAATCATTGATTTAAAAAATGGTATTTTACTTTATGTTCTAAAGATCACTTGGGTTTCTCTAAAAACAGCAGTAGACTTTTATACTGTTCAGAATGGAATGGGCTTACTAAAGGGATAAAGAAAATGTCAGCCTGGTTCTCAGGCTAGAAATTTTGTTCCATATGGGGGTGGTAATTGATAACAACAGATGTCAAGTAAGTCCGAACCCCCTGGAGATGAGAGGAATAACTATCTGGCATTCTGGATGAAAGGTCAAGCGAGGACTGGACATGTGCAAAAGAAGCAAAAAGGGCTGGTAGAGAGAGAATATAGATTAAAGCTGTGGAGAAGATACATGCATGTTGCTGATTCCGAGTCTCTTTGTTCTTGAGGCTGAAGTCCCTATTAAAATACTGTCTGTTAAGAATAGATTCTATTATTGACCCACTTTAAAAAAGTCATTAACAAAATGTCTGGGAAAAAATATTTAGCAGAACAGAAATTATCCCAATCAAGAAATATAGTCAAAAAGACAACTAACTATGGAGGATCTAGGTTCAAATCTCGATTCTATCCCTTGGTAATCATTTGACTCTAGGCAAGTCATTTAATGTGTAGGTCTTGGTTTCCTTATTTAAAAAATGAGGCCTCAAATAGTCCTTCTCTGTTCTAAGTCTATGATCCTAAGACTTTAACATGATTTTTTGAAAGAGGAAAAGGCTCAAACAAAACTGAAAAATAGGATAGCATGGAGAATAATTGTGTGGCCCAAGCACAGTGGAGGTAGTTTCCAGTAATTCTCAGTAGAAAATAACACGGTAGTTGAGTGAGAATAACACTTTTGTCCTCAAATGTCTTAATACCAAAACAAAGAGAATGGGTGGGAAAGTAAATTTGAAATTTAACACAGGAAAGTAAACTCAATATCAGAGCTATCAATGAGAGTTGATTAATTCATAACTTGAATGCAGCAATTAAATTGTCTTTAAGAAGCAGAACTAACATAGGGAAAGAGAATTAACATCATATGTCAGGAATGTATCTAGTAGTATAGAAATCTATGAATCTTGGAAGAGAATGAAAAACAATTTTTTTAGTTGGTTTCTGTTATAATTTTTAACGATTCTGTTACAATTAAGGTCAGGGCTGTGAGCTGTGGAGGTACAGTGTGGTGGTTGACTTCTACAAGTCTAATTCTGTTCAAAATGAGATTTAATAAATTTTCAATTGACTTATCTTGCAGACAGTTTCATCAACTTAGAACTGGAGTTCTTAGTACAGAGTCTATGAACTTCTATTTTAAAAATACTTTTATAACTGTTCTTCAATGTAAATGGTTTCCTTGAAATACTATGCATATAATTTTATAAATTTAAAAGCATTATTTTGAGAAGGACCAATAGGCATCACCACACCAATAAATGAATTCACACACACACACACACACACACACACACACACACACACACGCGCGCGCGCGCGCGCGCATCAGCAACCCCTGACTTAGAAGGTTAAAGGAAACAACCACTATTCTGAGCTTAATTCTACTGAGCAAAGAAGAATCTGTTTGTGATGCATAAATGACAGTAAATTTGGGAGAAAGTACCTGTCTATTGTTGAATTTCCTAAAAGTGAGAACTTTAAAAGAGATTTCAAAGAGTTCAAAATGATTCTAAGTCTGGTGATTAGGGACTCTCAATGGGAATGCAGAAGAGCAGAAATGAAACTTTGACTAATCCACTGCAATTTTGATATTTGATCCACTGCAAATTTGAGTAACACAAAGAACTCTGATAAACTCATCTTTTAAGCAGACTTGTACAAAAAGTGAAAAAAAGAGCTGCCTCCAAAGCCAAGGCCAAATCTAAAGGAACCTATATGGACAGTGCCAGAAATTCTAAATCCCAAAATGAGCTGAGATTTCAGCCCTGCATTTCAGCCCTTGGATAAGAGGATCACAAATTTAGAGCTGGAATGAACCTCAGAGGTCATCAAGTTCAATCCAAGTTAAATAACTTGCCCAAGATCACACAAGCAATAAGCATTATAGGAAGAATTTTAACCCAGGTTGACACCCATCAGTATTTCTGCATTGGATGATGCTAAAATTCTAAATATCTTTTAAGATATCTCTACCTGAATAACAATAACAATAGGGTTTATAAAAACTTTGAGATTTGCAAAATATTTTATAAACATTATATTTGATTCTCAGAACAACCCTGTGAAACAGATATTATGAGTGCTGCTATCCCCAGTAAGGTAGGGCCAGCTAGGTGGTGCAGTGGATAGAGCCTGACTCCAGCCCTGGAGTCGGGAGGATCTGAGTTCAAATCTGACCTCAGACACTTGACATACTTACTAGCTGTGTGACCTTGGGCAAGTCACTTAACCCCAATTGCCTTGCCTTCCCCTCTCCGAAAAAAAAAAAAAAGAAAGAAAACTAAGATTTAGAGAGGCCACATAACTAGTAAACGCCACATTCGAATCCAAGTCTTGCTGGCTCCTAGTCAATTAAGTGGAACAAACTGCCTCTCATTGTCCCAACATCAT
>CM053591.1:70876662-70888465 GCA_028646515.1 Pseudochirops corinnae
ATACATGTATGTATTATAATATAATATATAGCTATGTGCATATATAATATATAGCTATATACATACAATACATACAATATAATATATAGCTATGTACATACACATAATATATAGCTATGTACATACACATAATGTATGTATAGATATGTACATGTATATGTTATACATTTAATGTGTAAAGATAGATATATACATAAATTATGCATATATAACATATATACACATATATGTTATATATGTATATGTTTTGACATGCTTTTTCTCCCATCAGGATATGAGACCCTTGAGGGCAGAGGCATTGTTTTTGCCTTTCTTTATATCCCTAGCATTTAGCACAATTCCTGGTTTAAGGAATGCTTCTAAATAAATGCTTGTTGACTGAATGATCTGAGAAATATCTGGAGCTTTTAGCTGACCATATGAGGAAGCGACATCATGGCATGGCAGCCAAGAAAGCTAGTGGACTCTTAGACTGCATTAAGAAAGTTGGCATAGTTCCTAGGAATAAGGAATAAGTATTGCTGTGGAGTATTGGGTTAACTTCTGGGTACAAAGTGGGGGGTATTAAGAGAAGGACAACCAAGAAGCTGAAGGGCTTTTGAATTCCTATTCTAGGGCACCAGTTGGTGAAACAAGGGATAGTTAAAGTACAAAGGAGAAAAACTGGAGGTTTTCTTCAAGTATTTGAAGTGTACTCATGTGGAAGAAGGATTAAGCATGCTCTGTTTGGCCTGAGAGGGCAGAAAATGAGCAATGAGCAGAAATTGTTGAGAGGGCCATTTTAGCTCAACATAAGTAGAAACATCCTACTGATCAGAGCTGTACAGAAGTGGAATGGATTGCTTCAGGAGCTAGTGGATTTCCCTTCATTGGAGATCTTCAAATAAAAGGTTGGATGACCACTTGTCAGATATGGGGCAGAAAAAATTATTTTTTTTTCCAAAATGGGTTCAGATGGATGCTGATGGCCCTTCCAATTTAGACATTCTGCAAAAGTTCTGTAATGTTCTATGTAAGATGTTTAGTAAATCTCAAAACCAACACAAATGTCAGCTGTTATTATTCATCACTAAATAAATTTAAAATGTCCTGCCTCCATTTCTGGTAGAAAAGTCATGTTAAGTTATTTATATACATTCACATAAGTGTGAACATATGGAAACATATTTATGCATGTTTAATATGTGAAGCATCTGGGATTTCATCTTTGAGGAGAACGTCAAGTATAGGAATTCCTTCCACTTTATGAACAGATATATGATGGATAAAAAAAAAGAATTAAGCTCTTACAAAGTGCCTAGCCCTGTGTTAGGCTTGTTGTTGTTCAATTGTTTCAACTGCTTCTGACTCTTTGTGAGCCCGTTTGGGATTTTCTTGGCAAAGATATTGGAATGGTTTGCCATTTCCTTCTCTAGTTCGTTTTTACAGATGAGGGAAACCAAAGTTGAGTGACTTGCTCAGGGTCATACAGTTAGTAAGTGTCTGATGCCAGATTTAGACTCAGGTCTTCCTGACTCTAGGTCCAGTACTCTATCCACTGAGGCAAATATAAGCAAGAAAGACATTGCCTGCAGTCAGAAAGCTTGCATTCTAATAAAGAAAAACAACCTACGATTCATGTGGCATATATCAAGCTTTGAATTGAGACTGAAGGTCAAAAATGCTCAGTGTAATTATATTCTCATTCAACCACAAGAATAGTTTTAAAAACTCTGTACACATAACAACAAAAAGTAGTTTGCAAATTCATTCATTCATTTAACCATGTAGGGAAGGGGAAGAAAAGGGAATGAGCATTCACAGAGCAGCCATTCTGTGCCAGATACTGTGCTAAGCACTTTTATAAATATTTCATTTGATCCTCACAACACCCTTGTGAAATAGTAGCTGTTTTTCTTCCCATTTTACAGTTGAGGAAACAGAGGTTAAATGACCTGTCCAGGGTCACACAGCTATTAAGTGTCTGAAGGTGGATTTGAACTCAGTTCTTCCTGATTCTAGGCTCAGCACTCTGTCCACTGAGTCACCAGCTGTGGAAAGAGCTTTGGACTTTGAATCATAAGACCTATGTTAAAGGCCTAATGACCTTGGGTAAATCATTTCTCTGGGTCTCCATTTCCTCACCAATAAAATGAAGAAATTGGATTGGGTGATTTCCAATGTCCAGTTCAGCTTTAACACTGTGATTTGGTAAACAAATGTTTTCTTTGCAAGGCTTTGTGTTACCCATCTCTATGAGCTGGTGCCAGTTGAATTCAGTCAGATATAGAGGGACTCTCATTCAGGTCCAGGTTGGACCAGATGACCTCTGAGTTTCTTCCCAGTTCTAAAGCTATGATCCTATGATCAACACCAGTGACAAGTCCTGAGGCTAATCTAGTTTGCAGAATTTAAACCTCTTAATTGGCTGTCAATTATTTATTCTTGGCTTCCTGAATTAGTGATTCTTTCTTGACTTCCTCTTAGTTGGCTTTTGATGAATCACTTCAAATCTTCTCCCACCTGGGCCTTATCTCTTTTAGCTCTCTTTACCTTTCTAAAATCAAATAACACAAAAAACCAAGCAAACAAATAATTTTCAAACCTAAACTACAGTATAGTTTGTCTCATATGGACATAGTTGTGATAGAATTCACTATTACCATTTTACCTTTAAAATATCAGGAAGGGTTCACTCTTCAGTCCCTTGTCAGTGAATTTCATTTGTGATTAATCCATTCAAGACATATTGGAACATGTGTAAAATCAACTCAGCTGTTGTTTTGATGACTAATGTTTGTTTTCTGGGATCTTGAAAAAGGCATCATTCACCATGGAACTGGTAACCCAATCCCTGGCACTGGCTTGCTCAAGTGTTGATAGATAGCTTCTCTGACAAAGGGCAAGAGAGAGAGGCAACTTTCCACCCATTTAGCACTATGAATGGAATCTGAGATAGGTGCTTTCAGTAGCCTACCCTGAACAGAGATTTCAGGCAGTGAAACATTTCACAAGTAACAGAGTCAAAGAATTTTAGAGTAGGAAGGGAAATCAGAGCCAGCTCTTGTTTTGTTGTTTAGTCATTTCAGTTGTGTGAACCAATTCGTGATCCAATTTGGGGTTTTCTTGGCAAAGACATTGGAGCGTTTTGCCATTTCCTTCTCCAGCTCATTTTATAGATGAGGAACGAGGGCAAACAGGGTTAAGTGACTTGCCCAGGGTCACACAGTTGTTAAGTGTCTGAGGCTACTTTTGAGCAGAAGTCTTCCTGATTCCAAGCCCAGTCTTCTAACCAATGCACTGCCTGAGGTCCATAGAAATGGATTTCAGGAGAGAAAAAAAGGGACTGGTCTGTCATCCACCTAGTTCCTAAAAATGCCTAGAATTTTTGCCCCTCTGTGCATTGTACTTCCTTATACACCAAGTAACCTCTCTGGCTTCTATTGGAAATATACAAACATCTAGCTTGAGTTTCTGCTTTATCATCTCAAAAAGTTTGGTTTTCAAGTTCCCGGGAGAAAGTGTTAGGGCTTAAGTGATAAAAAAAAATGAAAGTACCTACCTTCACCATTTGATTTTTATGACAGTTACCGGCAAAATATCTTTCCTATCTAAGAAGCTTATACTCAAGAAGGACTGGAGGGAGGATAAGTACAGGGGGAAAAGGCAAGTATGTGACAAAAGGCACAAGACAGGCACAATTGTAACCAGGGGCAGTACATATGGTGTGTAGATTTTTTTCTTCTCTTTTCTTGAAAGAGTGGAAAATATGAAGCAGAAAATCATCCATGGTTCTTAGACTCTCTGATCACTGGAACTGATCTTAGTTTGCATTAAGATCTGTGTTAGAAATTCAGATTGATCTGTTCCCTTTTGCAGTGTGACTATTAATAGATTCTTTGCCTCAAAAGGAAGGGAGGAGTCGTATTCACCTTTGCAATTTCCAGCATTCCTTGCAGAACCCTGCATGTTGTCATTGCTCAGTGACTATCTGATGAGCAAATGAATGAATTCGTGGGCACTTTCACTATAGTTGTTTAATCACAGCTTCACTTCCTCCCCCTACTAGTACACTTCCACCCTGCTGCCTAACTTTCTGTGGTCTTCCACTTCACATTGGTCAAGTAGCACTTTTACTAAACTTAAAATCAGTGCAATTCTACGTTATTTTATTCCCTGATTAAGGCAGGATCAACATATTCACCTCTCTGAAGTATGATTGCTATTCTGGAAGTTAGCGTTGTTTAAAGACGATTTATTTTATTTTATTTCATTGTTATTATTTTGGAGCTTGGGTCTCTCTATTTCATCCAAGCTGAAAGTACAGCCCAGTCTTGTGACCTTTAGGTCCTTGAGTACAGCCCTTTGACTAAATCCAAACTTCACAGAACAAATCCCCTCAATAAAAGGGTTTGTTCTGTAAAACTTGGACTCAGTCAAAAGGCTTCACCCAAGGACCTTGAAAGCTACATGTGACCTCAAGGTCACAAGTTCCCCACCTCTGGTACAGCTACTGTTCACTGGCCTGATCCTATTGCTCTTATGTATAGAAAACTTGATCTGCTCCATATGTGTCCTTGGACAGTTCTCATCTCTAGCCAGTCTGCTGACCTCCCACTCCCAGAGGCTCACCATATTGGTACCAAAATTAGTGCAGATACTCCATATGCTTCAGCCCTATTCCAACTCAGAACTCTTGAGCTCAAGCGATCCATCAACTTCAGCCTTTCCAGTGGCATGTGCTTTCACGTCTGATGATAATTTTAAAATAAAAAGGGAAAGGTATGTGCTTCAATTACCTTATTATTAAAGACAGAAAGGATAGAGACAAAGTTTTCAAGTTCATTTCTTAGAGAACTTTGCATATAGTGGATATTCTTGATTTTTAAATTCAATTCCAGTTTTAAAAAAAGTTTTTTGAGTAATTACTATGTTCAAACTACTAAAATAAAGCTTAGATCCAATGAATAAAGGCTAAAATGTTTTAGAAATATGTCCAGTACAGTTGTTATAAGGACACAGCAATAAGTATAGTGGGGAGTTGAGGCAATCATTCAAATAAATGAGGCCAGAAAGCCCACTGTTAAAGAAGAAAAGGTTCCTTTGGCCTAAAAGAGTATCCAGCTCAGTTATTTAAATTGTCTAGATAATTGTGGAGCCTTCTTTCACTTAGCCTGTTGAGATAAACATAGCTTCTGAGATCATTCTTCTCACTATGTGCTTTTTGATTTAACTAAAGTATTATTTCTCTTAATTCCCTAAAGTGAATAGGAAGGACTGAAAAGAATGGTGTTCATGAGGGGCCCATACTTCTGAAACAACCCTTTTCTGAGGCGTGAATTTGTAAATTATCTTTAATTGAGATTTGCATAGTTCTTTGTGTGTGAGTATATTATAACATATATAGTAAAGACTATGTGCAGGTGGAGAGGGTATAAGTCACCTTGTGAGATGAGAGACAATATTTGTCTATAAGTTTTATGCCAAAGGCCTAGGTATATAGTACATTTCTAAATAGATTTGCATGGTGTCACAGTCATCCAAGGTTGTTTTTCAGTATCTATGTGAAATATTCTGTTTTTAACCTATTGAGGGTTTAAACAACTGTTTGGATATTTGGGACTTTGGAAAAACCAAGGATAGAACTAAGCTTATCAATCAAACCGGCCCAATTAGATTCCTCTATCAGGGGTGGGGAACCTGTGGCCTTGAGGCCACATGTGTAGCCTTTGGACTGAGTCCAAGTTTTACAGAACAAATCCTTTTATTAAGGGGATTTGTTCTGTGAAGTTTGGATTCAGTCAAAGGACCACATCTGAGGACCTAGAGGGCCTTGAGGCCACAGGCTCCCCACCCCTGCATGAGTCTAGATTTTCATATACAGATTAAAAATGTATATAAGTTGAAATAAAAGCATTGACCTTTCTACTCGTCTCAATTATGGCAGAAAAGGAATATTTCTAGAAAGAGAAGGGAATTTATTTTCACTTTCACCTATGAAAACTCATGAAGAAAAGAGAGGACTGGTGCTCGTTTTTCTTTCCTTATACTCCTCAGTTTCTAGTCTCATAAAGATGAAGTCAAAATTGCTAATGCTTTGACTAGCAAGTATTCCCCAGTGGGGAAGGGACTAGGTTGACTGATTCCATGTGATACACTGCACAATTTAGCAACCTTCTTTTGGATATTTCTCCCTTCCTTAAAGAAGAAACTGAATCAGTTTGTATATTTTGGAGGAGTGGAGAATACCCTGTAATTCCTCAAAGTCCTCCACTATCCTTTAACTGATGTTTGAAATTTCACTGGCTTGAGATTATCCCTCTTAATTTAGAGCTTTGGTCCATGTTAAAATATGTGAGAGTGGCACTTTAAGCTCTTTTTAGTCATGTCTTAATGAGAAGGAAGGCAAATAGGACTGGAGGAAGCTTTGACAGGAAGGTTGGAATAAATGAGTATGAAAGGGCTGGGTATGGTAGTGCCTGACTATAGTCTCTGCTGCTGGGAAGGTTGAAAATGGTATATTGCTGAAGTTAACCAAGAGATTACACTACATGTAGCATCAGTATGGTGAGCTCCTGGGAATGGATGGCCCCTAAGCTTCCTAAATAGGGGTGAATTGGCCCTAGTAGGAAAAACAGAGCGGGTCAAAGCTCTGTAGGGGGATCAGGACAGTCTTTACATATCAAGCCTGGGTGGGATAGGGAGATTCAAAGGGAAAAGAGAGACCGACAGACAAAGACAGAGAAACAGGAGAGAGAGAGAGAGAGAGAGACAGAGACAGAGAGAGAGAGAGAGAGAGAGAGAGAGAGAGAGAGGTTTGTGTGTTTTGGGTATCTAAGAACAGATACAGATGCAGACCAGAGATACTCAATTCAATATGAAAATTAGTTTGAATTTCCTCAACTTATGAAAGAGAGCAAAAGAAAGGTAGCTTAGAGTTTGTATGTCTCCCTACAAAAAGTCAGACTTTAAAATTTTTCAGATTTTAAAATTTGCCACAGGGATTTTGGAGTGAGGTAGTCATTCTGCTCTTCCACTTTAGAATGAAGCAAACCTTTATAGATAAGGAAAGCCCTGCTTGTTTAGGAAGGACTGGGACCCACACCCTTTATTGAATAGTGCATTTGGGGGACTTTCAGGTTTTGGATATTTTATAGACATCCACATTTCACTAAGAGATATTAAGAGGAAAAAATACTTCTGTGACCAAGGACTAGGTGTAGGTAGATGAGGAGGGAGGAGATAGTCACAAGAGAAGGGCTACACATTTGAAGCTGGGCAGACCTACACATTACAAATATCTCAGTTTGGGCAACCCACAAAAACCATTAGGAAGTGCAAAGAACATGTAGTCACACAGTGTCCTTATAGAAGTTTGGAGGTTTTCTCCACAAAAATTCAGAATGCCTAAAGCAGATATGGTCTATGCTGTCCCTGTGGCCCGTCCAAAAAGTCTATTTTCTACCTGAGTATTATATACTCTTTAAGCTTGGAGAGAGCTGAGATAATAAACAATTAAGGTATGTTTTCTGCTATATAGCAAGTTAATAAGGGAGCTAAGAATGGACCCAGTAAAAATTGAGGAAGTAAATCAGTATTAATTTTTTGTTTCCATTATCATTGTAAGGAGGAGAAAGTGATTTTTTTTTGATTGGATTAGATCAAATTCATTTATTTAACAACTATAATTTAACACCTATTGTATACAGAACTTCATGCTAGGCAAGAGAGGTACAAAGATAACTAAGATAAGGTCTCTGTCCAGACAAAATTCACAATTTAATAAAGGATGACAGATACAGATGTGAATATATAACTATCATGCATAATAGGATATGAGAATCTCAAAACAGAAGCACAAAGTCCAAAGTCCAAGGAAGGAAATATCTTTTATTTTCCACTAGGAAATTCAGAGAAGGCTTTCTAGAAAAAGTAGTGCTTCATAGACTCACATAATCTCAAAGCTGGAATCTGTATCTTAATAAGAATCCTATCTACAAGCTATGTGACCATAGCAATTCAGGCTTTCCTTAAGGGGAAAGTGGCTACTTCCCAGGGCCAACACATCCCACTTTTAGATAGCTCAAATTGTTTACAATCAGTTCTAAATTTTCCCCTTTGCAACTCCTACCCATTGTTTCTAGTTCTACCTACAGAAGACAAGCAGAACAAGATGAATCCCTCTTCCATGCTCTTTAAATATTTGAAAACAGCTCTCATATAAGGGTTCTCTTATCCATGTTAAACATACTCATTTCCTTCAACTTATCCTCATATATCATGATATTGAGGGCCTTCAACCATACTGATCACTCTCTTCTAGATTTTCAAAGTGATCAATATCCTTGTTAAAACATTGGTCCAAAACTGAACACAATATTACAGATATAGTCTGACCAAAGCAAGATTATTCTTAGTTATAGACATTGCACATATCTCTTTTTTTAAAAAAAATGTTCATTTTAAAAATTAACAAGCATTTATTTTATCTCTTTTCCACTGCTTTTTTGTGCACAAAGTCTTGTAACAAATATCCATAGTCAAGCAAAACAAATTCTTACATTGGCTATATCTGAAAAAATATGTCTTGTTCAGCGTGTTAAGACCATAATCTCTCTGTCCCAAGGTGGGTAGCATGTTTCACCATTCAGTCCTCTAAAATTATGGTGGGCATTGCTTTGATCAGAGTTCTCACTATACCCCTCTTCATTCATTTAAAAATCACATCAACTTTTTCTCAGCTGTAATATCACACTGTCAATTCTTGTTGAATTCAATTGAACATCAAAAAATCCACTGAAAATCAAGTTTTTTTCAGATGAATAACTGTTTGATCACACCTTATGTTCATGAAGTTGAAAGAGATCACAAGAAAGGCATTTTTAACCCAAGTGTAAGAACTTATTTGTCTCTATTAATTTTCACTCTATTCAGTTCAGCCCAGGGTCTTAACCTGTGAAGATCTCTTTGGATGCCTACTCTGTCATACATACATCATGCTAACTACTCTCCTAGGTTTGTGCCATCTTAATTTGAGTTGGGTAGCTTGAAAATGAAATTCTACTGTTGACTAAAGTCCACTTCTACACTGTGTGCAAGGTGGAGAACCTCTCAGGAGTCATTTTGACACTCAAAACAGTTAAAGTAAAAGAGATGCCTGGGATCTTTCCCCACGTACTTTTTTTAGAGGAAACATTTGAAAGGGCTGAAATTTTCCAGAGCTGTTTGTTCATAGAGATGTCATAACCATTGACTGTTTATGCAATTTTTCATTTCTGTTTATTGTTCCAGGAAGTGGAGAAGGACTGTTTATATAGAGGCTACATTACAGGATTGGCCCTGCCATGTAGGAGGAACTCTTCAGGAAATGAGGAGTTGTTTTACCTCAGACACCAAATGCCATATTTATATTAACAGATTCTGGGAATCTTAATGGAAATTCAGTTTGATGGCAGCACAGTGCAAGGGAAAGAGCATTGAATTTCGAAGTCTTAGATTGGAATCCCAGTTCTGCTGCTGTAATGAGAAGAGTATTAAATATGGAGTCAAAAGACCCTGGTTCAGATATTAGCTCTACCATGACCTGCCTGTCTAGCCTCATGCCTATCACTATATCTCTCTGGGCCTTGGTTTCCTCATCTGTATAATGACCTGGGTTGAATTAAATCTCTAAGGTTCCTGCTCCCTTTTTAATCTACAATTCCATGACCCTATGACAAACTCTCTAAGTATCAATTTCCTTTAATGTAAAAAGAAGAAATTGAATTAGGTCATCTCTAAGTTCTATGATCTCATAAATCTCCCACCACCAATACCATTCACACCAACTGGTTCCCTCCTCCAGACACATATGGACTCATATTGCTTACTTATAAAGCTAACTGTGTCCTGTCCTTTTCAATTATTCACAGAGTCATAGCATTTTAGAAAAAGAAACTGATCTATAGATAGATAACCAAATCCATATGTCTCATTTTACAGAAGAGAAAGGTGAGACCCAGAAAGTGTTCTGCCCTAGGTTCCACTACTAGTTCAGGAAGAAATTAGGCCTAGAACCCTGTACTAGAACACATATCTCCTGATAATTCTGTCTTTATACTCTGTCAACCTGACTCTTTTGCTTTGAACTCCTCAATAACTCATACTTATATAGCAATTTAAGTTTCATAAAGCCCTTTCCTCCCAACAACCCTATGAGTTGCCACATAAGTGACCATTTTACAACTAAGGAAACTGAGTTTCCTTCTCACTGAGAATCTTTCCTAGTCATCTGAGACTTTTTCATTATGGAACATCCCTCTGCTTGGGCCCTTTTCTCACATTAATGAGATCTTTCCCAAGTCTCCCTTTGGAGGAGGGGCCATTTTTCATCTCTCTCCCAGATATGTTTCTGAATCTCCAGATTCAACGTGCCCCATATTGGGCACTTTTCCTGTTAGAAGGAAAGCTCCTTGAGGGCAAGGACTGTTTTTGCCTTCATTTGTGTTCTTGGCATGGAGCAGAATGTACTGGTACACACTAAGTATTTAATAAATAGTGCAAACCTGAATGTCTCCCTACTTGCCTGAGGTTCATAAGGGTGAAGTTATTTGATCACTGTCACACAGCTATTGAGTTGTGGGGGGTGGGACTTGAATCAGGGCTTCTGACTCAGCATCCAACGTTCTTTCAATCGTGTTTCCTTCTTTGACTAGTCATTGAGCCTAAGATTCCACAATTCAGAATTAGTCAGAATGTTGCACTAAAGTGGCTTCCCTTATACATCTCTTCCCTCACACCCTTCCAAAGTGATCCCCACTATATCTTTTCTACTCATTTGTTAGAATAGAAAAATTGAATTTTCAAATACAACTGGTGTGACAATTAATTTTGCTTGATTATGCACATTTGTTGCAGAGTTTTGGAGTTTGTTGGGTTTTTTTTTTCTTTTGGGGATGGGAAGAGAACAGAAGCAGCAGGGAGCTAAGCATAGAGCTGTCAAAAAAAAGACAAAGGAAAAAAGGGTTATTTAAGCATTCTTCAATGTATTTTTTTTATTGGTTTGTTTGTTTACTTTTAGTTTACAGGATTCAGTTCCACAATCCCTTGAGTTTCAAATTTTCCCCCATGGCGGCCTGCAATCAAGTACAGGATCTGCAAATACTTTCACATTAGACATTAGTCTGGTTGTAATGAAGGGTTGTAACATATAGAATGAACAATGGGAAAGAAGAAACAAAACCAAACACGGAAAAGAATGAGAGCATGTAATTTGCTTCAGTCTGCATTTAAACTCTGTTCTTTCTAGATCTTTCTCTGAATGTAGACATTTCCTTCCATCCTGAGTCTTTTAGAGTTGCCTTATAACCTTGCGTTGCTTAGAAGAGTCCAGTTTATCAAAGGTCACCACACATATGTTGTGTCTGTGATTGTGTACAAATTTCTCCTGGTTCTGCTCTTCTCACTTGGCATCAGTTTGTGTAAGCCTCTCCAGGTTATTATGAAGTGTGTCGGCTCCTCATTTCTTATAGCACAATAGTATTCCATTACATTCATATACCACAACTTGTTTAGCCATTCTCCAATTGAGGGGCATCCCCTTAATTTCCAGTTTTTTTGCCACCACAAATTTGTACATATGGGTCTTCCTCCCACTTCTATGATCTCTTTGGGATACAACCCTAGAAGCGGTATTACTGGGTCAAAGGATATGCAATTATTTATAGCCTTTTAGGCATAGTTCTACATTGCTCTCCAGAATGGTTAAATCAGTTCACAACTCCACCAATAATGCATTAGTGTTCCAATTTTTCCACATCCTCTCCAGCATTTGTCATTTTCCTGC
>CM053591.1:70888965-70927579 GCA_028646515.1 Pseudochirops corinnae
TAAGATAATTTTTTGGTTCAATGTATTTTTTTAATGCACAAAATAGAACAGAAAGAAAACCAGAAGAAATTTTAGACAAGCAGGAAAGCTTTGGAAGTCACTTTTTAAATATATTTTATATATGTTTATATATTTTAATTTTATATATTTTTATATATTTCAAAAGAAAAGCAAATTGTACATAATAGAGTCACAGTTTCATATATAACTCTTCATCTATTCCACTGGGTAAATGGAAGTGATCTTTGTATTTGGTGTTTAAGTTCAGAATTTTAAAAAATTAAAATAAAATATAAGTAGATTGTAAGCTTCTTGAAAAGTAGACTATCTAACTTTTGTTTTTAATATCACCAGCACCAAAAAAAATTATTTTGTTTATGTGCATATATTTTGCATATACTTCTTTGCATACATGCTGTTTCCTTTTGATTGAGTGAAAGCTCCTTGAAGACAGGGCACATTTAATTTTTGTTTTTCCACAATGCCTGGAACAAAGCAGGAGCTTAATAAGTATTAACTAATACCTACTCTAGTCCCAGAACCTAGCACGGTGCCTGGTACATAGTACATAACGAACATTCGATGGGTTGGCAAGACTGACTGGTCAGTGCTCTAAAAATGATTGAACTCCTTGGGCAAAGGATCATGACCTATCTTTTAGGGAAGTCGTATCAAAGTCGCCTCTACCAGAAAAACTCCCCAGTACTCCTGGAGCCAAATTAAAATGTAACTGGGACATATTTAACAAAATAAATAAAAATGCAATCCGATGTAGATAATGTTAATTTGTGGTTTTCTAAATTAAGCTACAGGTTTTATTTCTATTTGAGTTTGACACTACTGTTTCAGGGTACAGTGTCCTCCAACCCAGATGGAGGTGATTATGCTAACCAGACTTCCATGCCAACCCTCATTTCTTCATTACTCCACCAATATGGGAAGAAAAATTACTTGTGTCATATAACCACATTAAAAGGAGCATTCCTTAAGTCCTAGGGGGACTGTATTAATGAGGCAGTGAATTGTAGTAGAAAGAACTCTGAGTTTTACTGAGGGAACCTGGGTTCAAGTCCTAGATCCGCTATTTGTGCAACCTTAGATAAGTGGCTTACCCTCTAGCCCTCTTTCCTCATCTTCTAGAGTGAAAAGGTTTCTGGGTCATGGTAGAGATAATCCAGAGTACTGCTTGGAGACAAATGAGACATGACTGGCTTGAGGCCTCTCCTTAAACAGAAGTTCTGGGAGGAGCCATCCAATCAGAGAGAGAGAGAGACCAGAGGGATATAGGATACTTAAGGCGTGTGAATTCCAGGCCTGGAATGAGCATACAAGATGAAAAGGCTTCTCAGGAATGGTAGACAGAGTGCAGTCTAGAGAGGAATGAAGGGAAAATTTCCCTGGCAAAATTCCCATTACTTCTACCCTACTTCATGAGTACATGAAATTTTCCACTCTATAAGATGTGGTATGGGTTAATGATAATCCTGGGGACTTAAGGACCAGCTCATCTTACTTAACTCAGCCAGTGCCTTAAAGTATAATCTTAGAGAAGTCCAAAGTCATTTAGCTTCCCTTTTTCTCTTATGTCCTTTTGAAAGTTGGAGGAAATTATACCTTCATTTGGATCTAGAAGGTTGGCTTGAGAAGTAGAACTCAGTTCCATCACTAATTTGTATGAGCTTCAGAAATGTATTCAAATTTGTCTCTGCATAAAATGGGCAAAAATTACCGTGCTTTTTGGAAAGGGCGTGAAAATTCTTGTGAGACACATGCAAAGTGTTACTGTTATAATTGCTATTATGTATGTAGTCAATGAGCAATGATTTCATGCCTATTATCTTCATCCCATCCTTTTAATCTCTTGTCTTCTGAAAGAAGTATCCTGAAATGCTTTATGTGAATGCATTTTTCTAAATTAAATCATCAGGGTTGTTTATAGTTAACTATTGGGGTCAAATCCTTACTTCAACATTTCCGGGATCCTAAACTATTCTTTAGATGTCAGACTACCAGTTAGTCCTCTACTGTTCTCAATTCAATTCACCAAGCATTCAAGTTCTTACTGAGGACAAGGAAATGTGCTACTATCAAAGGTGATGTATTAGAGTAGATAGAGAAGCCTACTTACGTTGACCATTGTCTTTCCATTTTTTTCAGTCATCTTTAATTTTATTCTTCTGAGAGTATAGCATTCCATGATTTTCAGACATATTACTGGGATTTTTTTGGTCTAAATTCTTAGCATCAGAAAGACTTGAGTTTGAATCCTTCCTCAGATACTTATTAGCTGTGTGAACCTGGCCAAGTCAAAACCTCTCTGTACTTCAGTTTCCTTACCTAGAAAATGAGGGAGTTGGGAGTTGGTAGTGTCTGAGTACCCTCCCAGCTATAGTCCATGATCTTATGAAGATTTTTTAGTTTTATAGGACCTTCTAAACTCAAATAGAAATAAGAGCCACTAATCCATACATCAATATATTGACT
Organism: Pseudochirops corinnae; assembly: GCA_028646515.1. Classification (NCBI taxonomy): domain Eukaryota; kingdom Metazoa; phylum Chordata; class Mammalia; order Diprotodontia; family Pseudocheiridae; genus Pseudochirops; species Pseudochirops corinnae. The sequence goes on from CM053591.1 coordinate 70,891,450, forward strand.
TGAATAGCTACATATTAGGATCAATGTTCTGTTGTATTTCATTTATTTCATTAAATATTTCCCAATTACATTTTAATTTGGTTCAGGCAGGACTCCCATATTGCAGGCCACAGTGTGTTTAATACTTCTGTTCTATAACCTGAAAGACCCCAGTCTTACCTCCATAACACCATGAAACATCAAAGGGAAACATGAAATAAAAGTAAATGATCACCGAAAGTCACTCTTCAAATAATATCTGGACTGATGTAATGTCTTGCAGTAAGTTAAACTGCAGTGTGCTGTCATGGTTAGATGATTTCTGGCCCTGAGGTCAAGGGTGTAGTATGCATTTAATGGTTAAGTTTATCTATTGATTGAGAGGCACCCCATAAACATTTACTGGTGGCATTGCAGCACTCCTACCACATGCCCATTTTTATTTTCTCCTTCTTTTCTCTCTTTCTCCTTCTATTCCTTTCTCTGAACCCCTTTCCTTTCCCTCCTTTTCACCTACCTCTAGCTCAGGTTTAACAGCGATACATACAGTCTTTTTGAGATTGTTTCGCTATAGTGTTGGTTTTCAGGATCAAGAGCTTTCTAACCCTGGGACTCATTCTTTCCAAGCAATACCATGTCAAAGCATAACTCCATAGGAAACCCTGAATGCTTTCGTCTATTGTTCACGAACCTTGGTTTTAACACTATTTCAACATATTTGTGTAGTTAAGGCCGATGAGTGAGCAGTCCTTCCCTTCAATCTTCATCATCCCAAAGTGTCTGAGCCAGAATTCATGGCCACCAGAAGTAACCAAGGTTCCATATATCAGCAGAAGTTCTCCCATTTGCCTCCATTATACTTATAAACAACTACTTGAGGAGGAAATCATTTTGAAAAGATTACATACTCTTTAAGTGTTGCAACTTCACAAATTCAGTCCTTTTCATTCTTTAGGTATACCCACAAAATTAAGTTTTGACTTGTTAGGTATTCACTTACTGAATGCTTCAGAGAAAAATCATTCATGGATCCAGAAATCACTAAAATCACTTAGAAAAACATTGGCTTACACACATTGAGCTCAGGAGTTACAAACATGCTTTTTGTTCATTATTCCTGACCCTCCACCCCAGACTAATGAAGTATAATGCCAAGATTTTCACCCTGTGAATCTTCTCATGAAGATTAAAGAAAGGCTTGTGGGACAGTAGTTTCAAGAACAGGACTTGAAAGCTCACCACTAGAAGATGACAAAAGAACCCTCACTGATTCCACAAGTGGTTTATGGTGAGTGAGTCAAAGGTACTTTCAGTTCCAAGCTACCCCTAAAGAGTTGACTTCAGAAGCTGTCCTTGGCCCTCCAAACCTGTAATATGTTCCTGACACATAGCAGTTGTAGCCATCTAACAGTCTGTCATAGGCTTGATAAAGCTAAAATCTCCTCTCCCGCCCCCCCACTTTGCTTGCTGAGATTTTTACATAGGCCTAGTATGTCCTTGGACATACTCTCAGACAGACCAAAAGGGGAGTCTGGCAGCCCCCTTTCATTAGAAAGTCTATGCTGCCTTAATTCAGATGCCTTAAAAGGCTTCCAGAGCGGAGGTGCTTCAGTTCTTATCTTCTGTGGATAGCTGTTTCTTTGGTGATACTATATTTATAGCTCTCTCTGGCAAGAGAAGACCTATCTAATTACTAAAGACATAGTTAGGAGTAATCCAATAAAGCAGTAAACCCCTTCACTGGCCGCTGTCCTCTCATTTCAGGCAAGGGAGCTGTCGGAAAGGAGCTGTCACTGGGTTGTAGCCGAGGTAAGGACGAAATGACTTGACCCACAGTCATTTTCTTTCCCCTTCTCTTTCTCTCCTGCTCCTGAACTGCCAGTAAGATAACAAATACTTAATGTAAGAAAGCTTTGCTATTTGGGGAGGAAAGAGCTTTAAAAATGGTTAGTTTTCCCTCCAGCCATTTCTGCCTACTTGATTTCTCTTTTTGATGCCAGTGTGGGGCTGCCATCCAGGTGCTAAACAGCTGGGTTCATTATGCAGTGCTACCCCTGACCCCAGCAGAATGCTGTCCCTTTGCCGATTGTTCTGAAAGAACGCATTGTTCCTCCAGTGTGGACTGTCCTTCCCATCTGAATAGAAAATTGCGTGGAAAAGGCCTTGGTTATTTTTTGCTTCTCTTTTATAGTGAATATTTGGAAACTGGAAAATTCCAAAATAATCAACAACAACAAAAAAATAGGAATGAAAACCTCCATATTACATTTTAGGCTTTGCTCCGTGACAACATTTCCTGATGGCCTGTGAGTGCCTCTGGGTGAAAGGCAAATCACTGATGAGACTGATTACACACTGGGAAAGTATGTTTAAACAAAACCACTTGTTATGGCTTATGGTATGAAAGCACAAATAGCTGTTGTGGGCTTTCCAAAAGGAAACGCAATCACACTTTTGCAGTGGACTCTGGCCTGATGTGCCTAAGACTAAGTCATGAATGCTAGAGCCCAGCCAACTGCTTGGCACCAGGCATTGGTTGCTTAGTTACCTCTCCTCCGAAGCCAGGCAAGTGCTATTTCCTACCTCAAGCCTGTAAAAGGAAGCTGTTTGTGGAACCCCTTTATGATGCTAGTATTGGGGAGCCAAGTCTAACCCCTGCTTTATAATGCTAGTCATTTCATGAGGTTTTAAGTACTTGTACTTGTGTTTAAGAAATGTTGGGGGAGGAGGAGTTGACTAATGGTAGATCTAAGTCCTCGTAATAAGTACTTGCTCTGTAATGGGGCTCATGGTCAGACAAATAACAACAGTTTATGACAAATAGAATTTGTGTCATTCAGTTGTTCAGTATGTTCAACTCTTTGTGAGCCCATGGACTATAGCCTGCAGCGCCTTCTAACCTCCACTCTTTCTGGAAGTCTCTTCAAGTTCATGTTCACTGCTTCCATGACCCTATCTGTCCATCTCATCTTCCGCCATTCTCTTTTCCTTTTGCCTTCAATCTTTCCCAACATCAGAATCTTTTCCAATGAATCCCATCTTCTCATTCTGTGGCCAAAGTATTTAAACTTCAGCCTCAGTATTTGACCTTCCAGTGAATAGCCTGGATTAGGGTTTTTGTTTTTTTTTAATTTCTTTAAGTATTGACTGATTTGATCTCCTTGCTATCCAAAGGACTCTCAAAAGTCTTCTCTAACACCACAATTTGAAAGTGTAGGTTCTGTGACAGTCAGCTTTCCTTATAGTGTAACTCACAGTCACACATTGCTACCAGAAAAGCCATAGTTTTGATTGTATGGACCTTTGTCGGCAAGGTGATATCTCTGCTTTTTAGTATGCTGTCCAGATTTGCCATAGCTCTTTCCAAGGAGCAAATGTCCTTTAATTTCATGACTGCAGTTACTATCTGCAGTGATATTTGAGCCCAAGAATATAAAACTTGACACTGTTTCCATTTTTTTTCCTTTTATTTGCCAGAAAGTGATGGGACCAGTTGGCAATATCTTAGTTTTTTTTGTTATGTTAAGCTTCAAACCAGCTTTTACACTTTCCTCTTTCCCCCTTATCAAGAGGTTTCTTAATTCCTCCTCACTTTTTGCCATCAGAATGGTATCATTTACATATCTGAAGTACCTTAATTCCAGCTTTTGATTCATCCACCATGGCATTTAGCACAAGCATGTATCTATAAAAACATGCATATATGTATAATACAGTGTGTTCCAAAAGTCTTAGTGTACTTGTCAGCTTATTAAAGCTTAAACTACACTAAGACTTTTGGAACATTGTGTAATAAAAATAATTTACAACACACATATACTATATCAGTATACATTATGACAATATAGTATGCTTTATGTGTACACAAATGCATTATAGTACATATGTATGTGGTCAGAGTAGACCATATGTAATTTACAAATTACATGCATGTTTGTGACAGATCTAGCCTACACATATCCAAATTTCACAAAAATTAAACATAAAAGTTGAATTGTAGTCAGTGTATTTTAGTATTATTTCTTACTTCAATGAGACTGTGATCTTGTCAATATGCATGAATAATACATAATTAGCTCCAGAACCAATTAGGCTACTTCATTCCAGAACCAATTAGGCTACTTCATTTTTACTCTTGCTACCAATCTCTTCCCCTTTCTCTCTTAACTTTCTACATCTCTGAGATCTAGAACCATATCAATATAACTGTTATTTATGGAAATCAATCAATCAATCAACATTTATTAAGTAAACACTATTGTTTGCCTCAGTTTCCTCATCTGTAAAATGAGCTGGAGAAGGAAGTGACAAATCATTCCAGTTGATCTTTGCCAAGTAAACCCCTAATGGAGTCACAAAAAGTCAGAAATGACTGAACAATAACAGAACATGCCAGACACTCTTCAATCACTGGGTATACAAATCTAGAATGCAGACCTGCAAATGTTGTGCAACTTATAGTCTTAGAGAGTTGCCTGGGGCACTGAGAAGTTAAGTGACTTGTCCAGGTTCACAGAGCTAATTACTGCCAGAGGCAAAACTTGAATCCAGATGTTCTTGATTTTAGAGGCTGGCTCTCTATCCAAAAAGAAGTATTTTTGCAAAAGTGAGCACCTTAGAAACACGGAATGGGTTGCATGGTTTTCCAGCCCAATCTTCCTGACTCCCTCTTGTTCATTTCAGAGTTCAGGTCTTCTCTAATTTGCACTGCCTAACAAAGTTTATGTGTGTGCGTATGTATGTATATGTGTGTATGTCTATGCATATATGCATGTTTGTATATGTATGCAGTATAAGTATATATGTATATGTTAAAGTCTGAGTATATATGTGTATATATATATATATATATATATATATATATATATACATGTGTATATATGCACGTGTACACACATACATTCATAGTAACTCATTGAGCTGCCAGTCCAAGTGGGTGTCATAGTACTTTTGTTAATTACATACTTTTCATTTTAACTCGTTACAAATTGTTTTTCAATAGAATATTAAGTTAACCAGAGCCATCCTTTCCCAAAGCATTCTAAATAAATGAGAGTTCACTAATGCTGATATGGAATCTCAAATTCAAAATCAAGTTAGCTCATTGATAATATAATAACAATAATATTAATTTAGCACTTTCAGGTTTACAAAGTACTTTACATATGCTATCTCATTGGATCCTCATTTAATGAGCAAAAATAAAACTGCAAGAGTACTGTGAAGCTACCTCTACCCTAGCAAAATTGTCAGCTAAAAAATGAAAAAAAAATAGTTTAGCTATTTTCAAATTAGTCTATATGTCACCAAGCGTCTAATTTTATTGATTTTGTTGTCTACCCAGGTTAATTTGGCTTCTTATAATTGTACTCTCAAAGGTTTTAAATCATGCTTGGAAACTGAAAAGCAACAATAACATATGCTTTCAAGAATTTGGTATTTAACAGATGTGTTTTATAAATGTCATGCTATTTTTTAAAATGCTATCTTGTAAAAGCGTTTTTTTTTCTAACAGAGAGTTTTTAGAACCTAAGGCTGTTAACTTCTTCTAAACTAGAAAGATCATTTTTAAGTTTGAGGAGTAAGGGTAGAAAAAGAAAAAACTCCCTTTCGTTCATTTTAATAGCAATCTTTTCCTCTGGTTAATAACTGATGCTGCAAAATAGTCAGATGAAATCAGAACACAAATCATCCAAATAATTCACGTATGCTATGGTGACGTGTTTCTAACATATTTATGTGTATTTAGAAAAATACCTATGGTAGAGAAAAAAGAGAGCTAAAGTGGATATTGAGGATATAGTCAAGGGGGAAATATAAGAATTCCCTTTCGGTTTGCAAGCATTTTGTATTTCTTTGCATTGTGACATCTAATCAGAATGAGAGAAGATAGAAATATCTGAACTGGCTGTGGGGAGCCATTTGTTCTCACGAGGGATGAATTTTAACTGTGCAATGTTTTCTGCTTGGGCTCAGTCCTAGGCTGATCTATCTAGAACAATTTCAATACTGTCAATCTGTGGTTTAGTACAAATATAAAATGAAGAACGATAGGATACTGATTTAGTCTATTTCTTCTATGAGACCAGCTGCATGTTTCCCAGAGCTCAGTTCTGGAAGAAATGTTGAGATCTGTATTATTGCCTTTAGCTCTGTGTCTACCAAAGCAGTTGAAAAATCATCATTCATTATCTTAAAGTATAGAATGACTTGTTATAAGATTCATTATGCATGCTTCTTTCAGTCATCCATCCTGAGTTCAATCAGATTTCTTTTTAAAAAGTCATTAAATAGAAAACTACTTTATTTTACTAAATGTTCAGTTTTAAGCAATAGAATGAGAATGGTCATTGTCTTAGCTCAGGAAAAGCCATCTTTGTTGTTCATTAATTCAATTAAATTCAAACATTTATGAAGCACATATTATTCACAATTCACTATACTAAATACCAGGGATTAAAAGGAATAACAAGATAAAATTCTTATGTCCAAGGAAATTATATCCTAACAAGAGAAGGTATACGACATATCCAAAAACAATTGTAATATAAATTAGAACATGAGAGGTATGCCTGTGAAGTATATTTATTTATTTTACCTAAACAACCTTTAGATTATATTACATTTTTCCTGTTTTGTTGTTGTCCAGTCGTTTCTGTCATGACTGGACTCTTTGTGACCCCATTTGAGTTTTCTTGGCAAAGATACTGAGGTGGTTTGCCATTTCCTTCTCCAGCTCATTTTACAGATTAGGAAACTGAGGCAAACAGGGTTAGAAGACTCTACCAGGGTCGCACAGCAAGTAAAGCCAGATTTGAATTCATGAAGATGAATAACTGAGGTTAGGCCCAGTATTCTATACACTGCACCACCTAGCTGCCCCAAATTCATATAAATTAAACCATAAGTGCTCTGCCTGTGAAGTTGATTTCTTCTTACCTAAATGATATTTAGGTTATGTTACATTTTTCCTTATTAAATTTCCTCTAATTAGAATTGATCTTTCATTCTAGCCTGTTGACTTGGAACTGAACTCTAATATCTGATCTATCATCTCTGCTTCATGTCATCTGTCAGTTTTATAGATATGCCATTGAAAAAAACATTAAAAATCACGGGGTCAAGCATAGACCACTGGAATATTCTTCTATAGTTACCCTTCCAGTTTGACATAGAATCCATTATTAATGCATTAAAACAGTTCCAAATTCATCTAATTATATGGTATCATCTAGCATATATATTTCCATTTCATCCATAATAATAACTAGAGGGATTTTGTCAAGATTTTGCTGTATTTTGGGTAGTCTGTGTCTGTGGCATTCCACCATCTTCTAATCAGTACCCTTGTCAAAAAATGAAATAAGATAAGGCTGATGAAACTTATTTTTGTTTATATCAAGTTGAATGCAATTTTAAAAAGTCTATTAGTGAAAACCACTTCCCTTTCTAAGTGCTCAAACACAGCTTATTAAAATGTGTTCTAGAATTTTGCCAGAAATCAAAGCTCATCAGACTATAGTGTGCCTATTCCACCCTCTTCCCTTTTTTGAATATCAGGTCCACATTTATTCACCTGTCTCCTGTTCTGCAGCACCTTTCTGGTTCTCCGGTCTTTTCAAGATACATGAGAGCAGTTCAATAATCACATCTGCCAGGTCTTTTGGTACTCTCAGACATAGTTCAGCTGGTCCTAGTAATTCAAGCTGAATAGCTAGGTGTTTTCTTACAAGTCAATCAAACAGTCTTTTATTTAAGTTCCTACTCTGTGCCTGAGAGTGTGCTAGGCACTACAAATCCAAAGACAAAACGAAAACAATCCCTGCTCTCAAGAAGTTTTATACTATTTGGATATGATAGACCTCTGAAGAAAAATGAATGGGAATAGAAAGGAGTATACTTCTTTCTCAGCTGTCTATAGCACTTTCACAAAAACTGATTATGTATTATGGCAAAAAACTTCACAAACAAATGCAGAGAGAAAAGAAGCAACTTATATTTTAATGGTGTAGACAACATTTATATAGGTATAAATCCACAAATCAAATACAAGGTAACCTGGGAGAAGAAAGGACTAGCAGCTGGGAACCAGGGAACAATTCTCCTAGAATTGTCTTTGTTTCACTTTTTGTTGTTGTTTTTGAAGGTTGGATCTCCCTATCTCACCCAGACTAGAAGTTCAGGGGCTACTCATAGATCTGATCTGACTGCTGATCTACACAGAAGCTTTAATCTGCTGTGTTCTTAACCTGGGCCAGTTCACTCTTCAGTCATCAATTTGGGCGCCCACAGCTCCCATCATATTGATGTCAAACTTAAATCAGACACCAAACAGGTTTAGCCTACTGCAGCTTAGAAATCCCAAGTATAAGCAACAGCATCCCTCATAGCTGGGATTGCAGATGTTGGCCACCACACTCGGCTTGGGAAGCAGTTTTTAGCCATGTTTATTTTATCCTGTTCAGTGTGAAAATAATTTCTCTTAGCAGAAAAAAACCCCACTTAAACCAGAAGCAAAATTAGAATTTAGTAGTTCTTACTTCTCTTCTTTGTCCATTATTATCATTCTTGAGCATTAGTCCTACTCCTTTTTGTCCATATTTTTGCCTATAATGATTAAAAAGTCCTTATTTTTGTTTCATTTTGATTCATCACCCACCTTAGCCATTTTGAGCTTCAACAGCCTTACCAAGGACAATGCAACTCATTTGTATTTATCCTGCATTTCTTATCCTTACTTTCATCTTCTATAAATGTCTTTTAAAATTTTAAGTTGGCCGCTGAATTTCTTCCTCATCCAAATTGGTCTTCTTCCCATCTTCTTCCTCATAATAATAGCATCTTCTTCCATCATAAGATATCTTCTCCTCCTCTTCCTCATGAAAACAATCTGTGTTTTTAGCATATCGGAGATTACCATGCATATCAACTAATAAGAAATATAGATTATTTGTTGATTATGATATATACAATATTATTGTGTATTATGCAATGTACATATTACATTACAGTATACATAGTACAATCTTTTATATACTGCATATACAAGATAGAGCTTCTTTTTTATTTAGTATTTTATTCTCCCCCAGTTACATGTAAAAACAATTTTTAACATTCATTTTTAAAACTTTTAGTTCCAAATTCTCTCCCTTCTTCCCTCTCCCTCTGTCATTGAGAAGGCAAGCAATTCAATATAGTTTATATATGCGCAGTCATGTAAAACATATCCATAATAGTCATATTGTGAAAGAAAACATAGACACCCAAAAAACTTAATACAAAATAAAGTAAGTAAAAGAAAAAAGTGGTCTTCAATCTGTATTCAGACACCATCAGTTCTTTTTCTGGGAATGTATAGCATTTTTCATCATAAGTCCTTCAGAATACTCTTGGATTGTTGCATTGCAGTGAGAATAGCAAAATCTTTCACAGCTGATCATGAGACAGGTCTTCTTGAGAAGAAGTGTGGTATCACGCAGTGGTTCCCAAACTTTTTGATCTCAGGACCCCTTTACACTCTTGAAAATTATCGGGAACACCTAAAAGCTTTTGTTTATTTGGGTTTATTTACCATATTAGAAATGAAAACATCTTAGTATTATTATAAAAAGTTTTTACCTTGAAAATCCCCTGAGAGGGGGACCCCATGAGTACCTGGAGCATACTTTGAAAGTCACTGGTATAGTGGATAAAGGCAGCAAGGCCTGAATCCAAGTCCTGTCTCTGACTAAAACTAGCTATGTGACTTTGGGCATATCACTTGACTTCCCAATATCACAGGCTACTCTTTAAAACTATGTATTACAGATCAAAAATTCCTCAGACTCATAAAATCACAGATTAAGGTAGAACAAAAGATAAAGAACATCTAGGATGTCTCTTTTCTGTCCTAGGAGATTTAGCTCCCAATGCAGAACATTTTTTGTTTTAAATTTAAAAACCATTCAACATGAATCTTTTCAATTTTCCGTGGGGGATCTCTCCTACTATGCACTGAACCTTTTTAGAATCAGCACTTAGCATGGTGCCTGGCCCATAGGAAACATGTAAAAAATGTTTATTGACTGATTACTTATTCGTTTACCAGAAACTGTGAAACAATTTTTCAGTTGGATCCAATTTGGAGAAAGGAAAAACCAGCTCAGAGAATAGTTTTCTTATTTCAAAATCCCAAATGCAATTACATGAAATTGTGGACAGCAGCAACCTACTTTTAGCCCTCTCTCCCTTCAACTAAAGGGCAAAAATATAATGAAACATCTCACATTAGTTATATTCACTGTAAAGTAAAAATAAAATGCCTTGATGTATTGTATTCACTAAAAGAAACCTAAGGAATTTTTTGGAAAGTTCAAAAACCAAACTGATTGATAAAGTTCAAATTATTTAACATAGTTTATCTAGGCTCATAGGAACAGTCATTTAAAGCTAGTAAGGATGGTGGAGGCCAGCCAATATAATCCTCTCATTTTACAATTGAGAAAACAGATTTAAAAAACAAAGAAAGAAAAGAAAAGTGGGGCGGCTAGGTGGCATAGTGAATAGAGCACCGACCCTAGAATCAGGAGAACCTGAGTTCAAATCCGACCTCAGACACTTCACACAAAACTAGCTGCATGACTTTGGGCACGTCACTTAACCCCAAATGCTCTGTCTTCCCTCTCCATAAAGCAAAAAAAAGGGGAAAAAAGAGAAAACAGACTTAGAGAAACAACATGACTAAGTCAAAGTCACACTGGTAGCATGTGGCAGAGTGAAGATTTGAATCTAGATCCTTTGACCCTAGTAAGCTTTCTGTTACGCTATCCAGGGGTGGGGAACCTGGAGCCTCAAGGTCACACACATGTGGTCCTCTTTGACTGAATCCAAACTTCACAGAACAAATCCCCTTAATAAAAGGATTTTTTGTAAAACTTGGACTCCATTAAAAGGCCTCATCCAAGGACCTAGAAGGCCCCATGTGGCCACAGGTTCTCCACCCCCACCCATGACTATACTGTCTCTCCCCCTATAGTCTTTCCTCTCTAGGTTTTCAAGAAATTTTCTCCTAGTTCAATTCAATTCACCTCAATAAATGTTTATTAACCATCTATTATGTGCCAGGCATTGTGCTAAGTGCTGGATACAAATTAAAAGAGAGAGAGAGAGAGAGAGAGAGAGATGGAGAGAGAGAGAAAGAGACAGAGACAGAGAGAGAGAGACAGAAAGAGAGAGAGGAAGGAAGGAAGGAAGGAAGGAAGAAAGAAAGAAAGAAAGAAAGAAAGAAAGAAAGAAAGAAAGAAGAGAAAGAAAGGAAGAAAGGAAGGAAGGAAGAAAAAAAGGAAGGAAGAGTTCCTGCCCTCAAGGAGTTTACAGTCTAATGGGGGAATTTTGTTGTTCATTTGTTTCAGTTGTGTCCAACTCTCTGACACCCCATTTGGGGTTTTCTTGACAAAGATACTAGAATGGCTTGTCATTTCCTCCTGCAGCTCATTTTACAGATGAAGAACATGAGGCAAACTGGGTTAATTTACTTACCCAGGGTCACACAGCTAATAAGTGTCTGAGGCGGCATTTGAACTCGGGTCTTCCTGACTCCAAATCTGGAATTCTATCCATTGTGACACCCAATTTCCCTAGTCTAATAGGAGAAGGCAAAACACAAAAAGAAGTAGGAAAGGGTTAGGGACACCAGGAAGGACCCAGCTTGGGGCATTTTTTTTCCATGAACTTGAAACCAAACAGAACTGCAGATGGGAAATTAGTGAGCTGGAAGTCCAATTTCTGTCCTTTATAAAGGAAAGCCTTGGGAAGAGTTTAGTATTCTACCTTCTAACCCTCCAATCAGAGTTCTCCTGAGTTCTCCTCCTACCTCTCTGACCGCCCCTCTTCTTTGCAGATGATTTCCAGACCTATATAACGTAATCTGATCTCTGTCCTAAATTCTATTCCACATTACCAGTTAGTTGCCTTTTGGAAAAACTTTAACCTAATAGGGCCAGGGTCTCTCACTACAACCTGGCCCATCTCCAGTCATCCTGATATATTCATATCAGGCCAGCAGACCAAGATGTCTCTGGAGGAGAAAGTGACCTTGCACAGTCCTCCCTCACTCAAATCAAAGTCAACTGAAAGTCAGGTCATCATCTCCCTGATGTCGAGAACAAAGGACAAAGACAACAGCCACAACAACCTGCCTTTTGGACATCTCAAATTGGATGTCCAGTAAATATCCCAAACTCGACATGTCCAAACAGAACTCATCTTTTTCCCCAAACCTCTTTTCCCCAATTTTCTTCTTTCTGCTAAGGAGAAGGAGCCAACATCCTTTCACCCAGGCTCAAAATCTTAGTGCCTTCCTTGACTCCTCATTTTCACTCATTTCACATATCCAATCTGTTGTCAAATTGTACCACTTTTATCTTCACAGCATCTCTCATATGCATTCCCTTCTTTCCACTCACGGTCTTCACTCTTGTACAAGTTTTCGTCACTTTTTGCCAAAATTACTGCAATAACCTCTTATTTAGTCTCCCTGCCTCAGGCCTCTCCCCGGTCCAATCTATCCACCACTTAGCTATGAAAGTGATTTTCTTAAAGTACAAATTGACGGTACTATTCTCTTCAATATAACTGTTACCCATTCAATAGACTCCACTGGTTTATTAATATCTTCTGGCATTTAGAGCCTATCCCCGGGACCCTTTCTGCCTTTCCAGCCAACTTACCCCTTACTTCCCTCCATGAGTTCTATAATCCAGCTATTACTAACTCTTCTTCGTACATGATTCTCTATCTCTTGACTCAGAGAACTTTCTGTCACTCTCCTATGCCTGGAATGTTCTTCCTCTTTGTCTCACTCCTACCTCCACTGTCTTCCTTTAAGATTCAGCTCAAAGCCTAACTTCTCAAAAAGCCCTCCCCAGTCCTATCCTTCCTCTCATATTACCTTCCATTTACTCTGCTGGTATCTTTTATGTACACAGTATTTTCCTGTCTAGGGCAGGGCCTTAGCACTTAGCACAGTGCCTAACATCTAGTACGTGCTTAACAATGCTTATTGAAGGATGGATTGAGAAAATAGTCCCAGAACAACCCAGTGGGAAAATGGTTACACAACAGTATAAAACAAGTTTCTGAATATTGCCCCTACTTAAAGAATCACCATCTTTTTCCAATTTATGGTTAATAAACTGAACTTGAAGGGCCCTTGGCCTAAGCTCTTTAGGCTTCCTTTTGGTGGTTATGTTGGTATTTCATAAGAAGCAATGAGTACCATATATGAAAGTAGAAACATCCTGAAGTGAACAGCTAGAGCTCACAAAGGAGAGTTTGTTCATAAGGTTCTGGGAGAGCTAAAATGCATCTTAATTCTCTTCAAATCCTTTATTGCAATGACATAGACCTTGACCCTCTGAAATAGTTCATCATCCCAACTTATTTAATTTATCTTATTTAAGAAAAAAAGGATAATGAAACGGAATGAGTCAAATGTTAATACAAAGCCTCAGGATGAAAAGGATATCATGGAGGTGGCAATGGTGAGGGGCAGGGAAGGAAACAAATATTTATTCACTACATACTATGTGCCAAGCCCTATGCTAAGAACTTTACAATCATCTCATTTTTTCCTCACAATTCAGTGAAATCAGTGCTATTATTTTTCCCATTTTACAATTGAGGAAACTGAGGCAGACAAGGTAAGTGACTTGCACAAGGGCACATAGCAAGTAATTGTCTGAGGTCAGAATTGAATTTTAGGTCTTCCTGACTCCAGGATCTATCAACTGCATCATCTTGTTGCCTCAAGTTTATTTAGCATGTCCTTAGCTGTTGAATTATTATTTTGAACCTTGATATAACAGCACATATATGACATTATTGTGATTGTAAGTATATATATTACATATAGTACATATATACATATATATTATATATGTATATATAAAATTTTGAGAGGCAATAGGGTCTAATTTGATAGGCCTTCAAGGTGATCTAGTCTTAGAGTCAAAAAGATTTGGATTCAAGTTTTACTTCTGATATATGTGACCTTGGGAAAGACCCTTAACTTCTTAGTGCCCCCAGGCAGTTCTCTATGACCACAAGCTTCAGAGGAGATGCCAGTCTTGGAGCACTCCAGTTCCTTTCACTAATATTTAAGACCTTTCACAGGTCTTAAAAAATAAAATTTAGGGGACAGCTAAGTGGTGTAGTGAATAGAACACCAGTCCTGGAGTCAGGAGGACCTGAGTTCAGATCCAATCTCAGACACTTGACACACTCACTAGCTGTGTGACCTTGGGCAAGTCACTTAACCCCAATTGTCTTGCCTTCCCCCTCCAAAAAAGTAAAATAAAATTTATCAAAATATCCCTGTTAATTTAATAGAGCTACATTTTTCTAGAAAATATATTAATAATTGAAATATGGTGATATACATATATAAGTATATACATATATATACATATATATACATACACACATGCTTAAAGTTTCTAAATGTATAAAACAAATATATAAAATTGCAAAGGAAACCAATTACATTGAAATGCAATTGTCAAAAATGCAGAATTTTTAAAATGTTAGTGGACCCCAGGTTAAGAACTCCTGATTTATTCTTCTTTCTTGTGATTTCTTGAATTGGTTCTAATTCTTCTTTACAACATGACTAATGTAAAAATATGCTTAATATGAATGTATACATAGAGCTTTTACCAGATTGCACATTGCCTTGGGAAGGGGGGAGGGGAAGCAGGGGGAGAAAATCTAGAACTCAAAATCTTATGAAAGTGAATGTTGCAAACTAAAAATAGATAAATAAATAATTTTTTTAAAACAGCAACTCAAAAAATTAAATAGTAAAACAACCCCCACCCCACCCCCCAAAAAAACTCCTAATTTAAAAAAATCAGAGTTCGGAGAAGGGTTCCATAGACTTCACTAGACTGTCAAAAGGGTCCATGACACTGAAAAGGTTAAGAACTCCTATTTTAGAATTTCCTGACAATGAAGACTACCTCTTGCTGTGATTTAGAAATGTGTAGCAGGAAATATAGGGAAGAATTTTGCAAGGAGTTCTTAGATATTTGAAAGAAAATTATAAAAGTATTAGCTTATCTCTCACTCTTTCCAGTCTTTTCCACCACCACTTTTCTCTTACCTTTCTTGGCCTCGGATTTCAGTTCCTATTCCCTGCCCCTGCAGCCTTAACCCATGGTGGAATACTCAACCTGCACCATTTTGTGTGTGTGTGTGTGTGTGTGTGTGTCTGTCTGTCTGTCTGTCTGTCTCTGTGTCTATGCCATACATGTGGGCAGATATATAAAGATTTCCTTACCTTCATACTGATCATAAAATCAGGTAGAAAATACTTGAGCAAGGAATATTTGGTAACTTTGGGGGGGAGGGGTTCTGTAAAGAGATACAGAGCAGGAAGTATGAGGCCTCTGAAGCCCCATCAGCCAGACTCTTCTCATAATTTGGAAATGATACAGAGGTTCTAGGAGTAGGAGAAAGGCGAATGGTCTCCCCAACATCAAAGGCTGCTCATCACATATGGCTAGAGGGAAGGAAAGAGAGGTGCAGCTTAGTGGAGATCAGAAAGGAGTAGACCCACGCAGGATGTTTGGGAGAGAAGATAAAGCAAGCTGTAAAGGAATTTTAATTAATACACATGATGGTTCCCTTTTTGAACCATGTGTTTTTCATTCAACTGCGTTACATTTGAATTGTTATGGAGCTATGTCTCTTGATGAAGATAAATTATGCTGTGATTTATTGGAAATTTCGTACACGCATACAATATATGCCCCACTTTTGGAGGGAGAGACAGAGTATTGGAGAGAGATTGAGAAGAAAGAATTTAGTGCTGAATGGATGTGACCTTGCTTTTTCCAGAAAAGATATTTAACTATATAGTGGATACAGTGCTAGACTAGGAATCAGGAAGATCCGAGTTAAGTTTCTGGCTGTGTAACCCTGGGCAAGTCACTTAACTGCTCAGATTGTTTCCTCGTTTTTAAAATTATGACAATAATAGTACCTAACTCATAGTTATTCTAAAGATAAAATAATCAGCAAACTTTCGAGAGCCATAGAAATTTTATCTCTTATTATTAGCATCATCTCTTAGCTATATAGCACAATATTTTTATAGGGATCTGGATAATTTTGCAATCTTCAGCTTGCAAAAATTATATTTTTGCCTCAGTTTCCTTATCTGTAAAATGAGCTGGAGAAGGAAATGGCAAACCACTCCAATATCTTGACCAAGAAAATCCCATATGGAGTCACAATGAGTTGGACAGGACTGAAACAAATGACTGAACAATGAAAACGTGTTGGTAGAGTGTGTTTCTTTATCAAGAACTTCTTACGTAGTCTGGACCAAAAACAAGAAATTGCAAAATTACATATATCTTACAACAGTTCAACCATCACCAAAAGGTGTTCTCTCCTGAAGTGAAAGTTAAAGACAGTTTGATGTCTTAGAGGACCATGTGTGTGCCTTTGACCTCACAGAATTTGCTCCAGCTATGAGGACACAAAGATCAGCATCCTTCCCATTGTAGAAAGTTCTATGGATTTTTTTTTTCAATGACTAAATGCTAAAAAGGAGCAGCATTGTCTGGTTAGTTGCTAAAAATACTGGGCTACAAGTCGAAACCTGTTTCTGACATTGTTGGGGATTTTTCACTGAGATTCAAGAAACTTCATTGCTTTGTACCTCAGTATCCCTTCCTAGAAAACAAAGGCCATTACATTTATAGAGAGTCATTATGATGACTCATATATAATAACTGACATTTTGATAGACCTGTGCAAATTAAGATTTGATTATGTATATTATTTAATCTGAGCCTCATGACCTGTGGAGGTAGATTTTCTTGTTTTTGGTCCAGACCATGCAGGGAATTCTTGATGAAGAAACACCCTCTACCAATATGTTTTTATCGTTCAGTCGTTCCTTTCAGTCCTGCCCAACTCTTCATGAATCCATACGGAATTTTCTTGGTCAGGATGTAGGAGTGTTTTGCCATTTCTTTCTCCAGCTTATTTTACATATAAGGAAGCTGAGGCAAACATGGCAAAGTTACCCAGGATCACACAGCTAGAGTCAAGGCAAATTTGAACTCAGGTCCTTCTGACTCCAGGGTCGGCATTCTCTCCACTGTGCCACCAACTGCTCTCTACCAATACATAACAGCACCTATCCTGCAAACTTATAGTTTAAGAGAGTTGTCTGATGCCCTCAGAGGTTAATTGACATGCAGACCAGAACTGGTCAGAGGTAGCATTTGAACCCAGGTCTTGTGGATTCTCAGAGATTCTCAATCCACTACAACATGTAATTTCATGAAATAAATATTATAGGAATTATTACCACTCTCCTCCTGGGTACATTCTCTTCTCTGAGTTTTCATGATGCC
Source organism: Pseudochirops corinnae (assembly GCA_028646515.1). Classification (NCBI taxonomy): domain Eukaryota; kingdom Metazoa; phylum Chordata; class Mammalia; order Diprotodontia; family Pseudocheiridae; genus Pseudochirops; species Pseudochirops corinnae. The sequence continues at coordinate 70,908,837 of CM053591.1, forward strand.
ACTCTCTCTTGGTTTTCCTCCTACCTTTCTGACCAATCCTTCCCAGTGCCACTTGCTGACTCATCATCTGTATCATACTCTCTAAGTGTTCTCTTTTTGTGACCTCATCAGTAATTGTTTAATCATTAACAGTTTAATGATCAATTCTATGTAAATCACTCCATATCTGTGTATGCAGCCCATCTCTCTCCTGAGCTTCGATCACAGCACCATGGGTGTTCAAGGCTAACACCTCCAGTGTGAGGGCTTGCCAACCATTTTTCAGAGCTATTCATCCACCTTTGATGTTTCCCTGTCCCCCAACCTCTCACTTGTGGCTCCAGAAATCTGTAACATGGTCAGCAGCCACATATCAGTAAAAGTGTCTCTGCGGATGGGCTAAACTAGGTTGAGGGTAACCAAAAGGCCTCAAGCCCTTCTTCCTCAAGCACATGAAGACTTCTTCTGATGGAATGGGTGGATGAGAACCATTTGTTCCAATGGCTATGAAAGTGACTGAAGCACTTAAGAGACTGGTCAGTCATTGAAGATGCCAAGTTCATCCATTGCATCCCAAGCCAATACCAGCCTTCCTGAGTTTTGTCTTACCACTGAACTTTGATGACTCTAGAAAAGATAGTGAGGCTGATGACTTTGTGCAAGTCTACCTCACTTAAATCCACTTCCCAGGCAAGTCAGGACATCACCTGTGACGTCATTGGTGCTCCTTGAAAACAAAGGGCAAACAACAGACATTTTGTATGGAATATTCCAGACACATCTTAAACTCAACAGATCCCTAGCAGAACTCATTATCTTCCCTTCTCTAACCCACTCCTTTCTAAACTTCCCAGCTTCTATTGAAGACATCATTATTCCTTTAGTCTCCAAAGCTTGTAACCTCAACATCCTTCTTGACTTTTCAGCTTCCCTCTCCCCACATATAAATTTGCAAATCTGATTTCTACCTCTACAACATCTTTTAAATTTGCATTCTTCTCTTACTTGTATAGCTCATATCTTTAATTTAGGCCTTCATCATATCTCCCCTAGCCTAGACTATTGCTGCTGACTCCTAATTGATCTCTACCTCATCTTTCTCAGTCAGCTGACTTTGTTAACCAAAGATCTGACCATGCCATTCCCCTGCTGAATAAACTCCAGTGACTCCCTGGTACCTATAAGATACAATATAAATACCTCTGTTTGACTTCCAAAGCCCTTTAAAACCTGGCCTGAATCTACTTTTCCAGACTCATCATTTTTCTGTACTCTATGATAGCACCAACTGACTTTCTCTTTTCCTCACATACTTGCAAACCATTTCCCATCTCTATACTTTTGCATTGGCCATACCTTATTCCTAAAATGCACTGCCTTCTTGCCTCTGTCCCATAGAATCCCTCTTTTCCTTCAAGAGACAGCATAAGGGTCACCTTTCCTTATTCCCCCTTTCAACTCCTTTTATGTTATCTTGTACTTGACTATTTTGTATTCATTCTGCTTGTACTTCTATATGCCTCCCCAGGTACAATGCAAACTCCTTGAGAAGATGGATGGTTTGGTTTTTCTTCTTTTTGGAGGGAGGAAGGCAGAGCAATTGGGGTTAAGTGACTTGCCCAAGGTCACATGGCTAGTAAGTGTGTCAAGTGTCTGAGGCCGGATGTGAACTCAGGTCCTCCTGACGCCAGGGCCAGTATTCTATTCACTGCACCACCTAGCCACCCCAAGAGGAATGGTTTTATGCTATATATAGGATGTCCTAAAAGTCTTAATGTAGTTTTAAATAACTAAAACTTAAAACTGCAATAAGACTTTTGGGACACATTGTATTTGTATGTCAAGTACCTAAAGCAGCACCTGACAGAGAACAGGTACTTAAACAATTCTTTTGGATTGATTGACTTATCTTTTTCACAATGAGGAGACCAAAGCTCAGATGATTAGATGACTAGCCATAGTTATACAGCTAGCTAATGGATGTCTTAAGTTGGATTTGAATCCAAATTCTCTTGACTCTAAATCCCATCCACCATTCTCTTCTCCACATGGTCCTTAAAATGTGTTTTGGTATTTTTTTTAAAGAAGTTACTGGAGGGGCGGCTAGGTGGTGTAGTGAATAGAGAACCGGCCCTGGAGTCAGGAGGACCTGAGTTCAGATCCAGCCTCAGACACTCAACACAAAAACTAGCCATGTGACCTTGGGCGGGTCACTTAACCCCAATTGCCCTCCAAAAAGCAAAAAAAAAAAAGAAGTTATTGGAAATCCATTAAACCTGGCTGGCAGTTTTTAATAAAATCCATGCAAAAACATTTTCTATTTACTGGAGCTAGGTGGTGAAGTGGATAGAGTGCTGGGTCTGAAATAAGGAAGACTCATCTTCTTAAGTTTAACTCTCACCTCAGACACTGTGTGACCCTGGGCAAGTCACTTAACCCTGTTTGCCTCAGTTGCCTCTTCTGCGAAATGGGCTGGGGAAGGAAATGGCAAACCATTCCAGTATCTTTGACATGAAAATCCCAAATTGGGTCACAAAGAGTCAGACTCAACTGAAAATGACCCAACAACAAACATTCACTGTACAACCTATTACAACTGTGGTATAGTGAAAGGAACATTAGATTTGAAGGCAGAAGAGCAAGGTTTAAATTCTAATTCTGATACCTACTAAATGACCCTAGAAAAGTCAAATAACCTCTCTGAGTCTCATTTGTAAATGGAGATAAAAATAATTGCATTTGTGAGACTCAAATGAAGTAATATTTTCTTTTAATTTTTTAAAGTACAAAATATCCACCAGTTTTGATTCTTTGGGTTCGTATGGTCTGTCTATCACATTTAGCTTCCATTTACCATTATTCAGAATTAGCACTCCCCTGAGTCATCACCCCCTTTCATCAATTCTTACAGAGCAATAATATTATAATACAATCTCATACAATTTATTCAGTCATTCCCCACTTTGATGGATATCCGCTTTGTTTCCAGTTTTTTGTTATAACAGAAAGTGCTACTATGAATACTGTTCCTTTCCCTCTGAATTTGATCTCTGGGTTATGTGCCTAGTAATAATATCTCTGGATCAAGAGCTTTATTGACAGAGTTTAAGGTACTTCTTAGGCATAGCTCCAAATTGTTTTCCAGAGTACTTAGAGCAATTCACAACTCCTCCAAAGTACATTAGTCTACCAGTTTCTCTAACAATTTTTATTTTTGTTTTGTATCATTTTTGCCAATCTGATGGATGTGCCATTATTTTCTTATGAGTATGAGATTAGACCCCCAGAGCTATTTTAATTTTCATTCCTCTTATTATTAGTAATGTAGAATATCTTGGTTGTTTTAAAAAATGCTTTCATTTTTCTTTTTAGGAATTGCCTGTTCATATCCTTTCATATTCATCTATTTGGGTAATGTCTCTTATTTGTACATACTTGTAATGATTCTATATGTAGCATTTCCTCCAAAACTATTTCCCCAACTCCCACTCCAATTGATGGGCTGTGACCCCAGAGGGCAGCTGGCTATTTCTCTATCAGAAACCTAGGGAAGACCCTAAGGGACTGGGGTTTCTAGAACCATATTCACCAGTCCCTACTGATCTGTTGCCCACTTCTCGTCAGCCAGTAACTTCGATTATCTTTTCATAATAATAATTTACTGAGGAAAAGGTCAATACATTTGAGGAATTAGAAGGGGTTATATAATGATTATATACTTAAGTTTTAATAGGGGACAAAGAGACATGCATCCTTTTAGAACCCGAATGTCTTTGAGAAGTTGTAAAGGGAGATAAATAAGTAAAACAGAGGGTCTAACATAATTTTGTTCTGTTTTGAAGGTCTTAAGACAGGAAAGAAAAGAAAACGGGAAAAGGAGTACATATAGGAAGAAATGGAAAAGGGGGGTGATTATCATAATTGGGGTGAGCAAGAAGAAAAACATACAAAGAGGGTGGAATGAAGGAAGCTGGGTATCACACAAACCTCATTTTTATCTGAGCTTGACAAAGGAGGGTTGAAACACACAAAGAGAAGAGTTTATTGCTAAACAACAAACAAACAAAACATTAAAACACAATTCAGATTCAAGGCAAGATAGGGAAAAGGAAGAAGCACACTTAGTGAAAAGGTAGCATTGGAGAGAAAATATTCAAGGTAAAACAAACTTCAACTTTGTAGGGATCAAAAACAAGAAGGGAGAGAGAGAGAGACAGAGAGAGAGAGAGAGAAGAGGAGGAAGAGGAGGAGGAGGAGGAGAGGTAGGAAGGAAGAAAGGAAGGAAGGAAGGATGGAAGGAAGGAAGGACACTAGTGATTGAAGTTGGGCAAAAGGAGAAAAAAGGAGGGCAGTGTTACAAGCACAGATTGCTTCAATTATAGAATATTAGTTGATGACATTCCTACTATCACTTTGTTCTCTGTAAAGAAGGTCTAGGGGGAGGGCAGAGAGAGGAAAAAGTATAGGAGGATGACAGGAAATAATTGATAATCATATCCATGAATGTAAATGGGATAAACTAACCAACAAAATAGAAGAGGGTAGTAGAATGGACTAGTAAGAGGAATCCATCAATGTGTTTAGATAAGGATTCACATAAACTAAACTTAAAAATTCACAAAGATAAAACAAGGGCCTAGAGTGAAACTTATGCTTCAGAAAAATTTTTAAAATAAGGAGTAGTACTTCTAGGTCCATATCCCAAAGATATCCAAAAAACAGGAGAGAAAGGATTTATTTGTACAAAAATACTTATAGAAGCTCTTTTTGTGGTAGCTAAGAATTGGAAATCACAGAGATGCCCATTAATTAGGGAATGGCTAAACAAACTGTGGTATATGATTATAATGGAGTATTATTGTGCTATAAGAAATGACAAGTAGGATGGTTTCAGAAAAACCTGGACTTACATGAACTGATACATAGTGAAGTGAACAGAACCAGGAGAACATTGTACACAGAAACAGCAATACTGCTCAATGAAGAACTGTGAGTGACTTAGTTATTCTCAGCAATAGAATGATCCAAGACAATCCCAAAGAACTAATGATGAAGCATACTATCTGCCTCCAGAAAAAGGAATGATATTACTTGAATTCAGACTGAAGCATGATACTCTTCATTTTCTTTGTTTCTTTGTTTCTTTGTTTCTTTTTCTTTCTTTCTTTCATTCTTTTGTCTTCTTGTACAAAATGACTAATATGGAAATGTGTTACATAATTACACATGTATAATCTACATCTGATTGCATACTATCTCAGGAAGGAGAGAAGGGAGAAAGGGAGGGATAGAATTTGGAACTCAAAACTTTAAATAAAAATGTTAAAAATAGGGGGGAAAAGAAATAAAATTGTTTTAAAAGGGGGGTAGCAATTATGATCTCAGATAAGGCAGCAATAAAAATTTATATAGCTAAAAGAGATAAAAAGGGAAACTACATAATGTTAAAGATATCATAAACAAATAATATCAGTATATAATATTTATTTACCAATGGTTTTGCATATAAATACCAAAATGAAATATTAATCAAATTACAGAGAAAAGTAGAAAATATGATTGTAATAGTTTAGGACTTCATTGTATTCTTTTTGGACCCAGACAAATTTTAAAAATTAAATATTTTAATAGAATTTTAGGAAAGTTAAGTATGGTAGATCTTTGACAATTACTGAATTAGGGAAAGAAGTGTACATTTTTTCACCTATGAATGGCACTATGATAGAAATTCATGATGTACATAAAAATTCATAAACAAATAAGGAAAAGAAGAAATACTATACTAATCTTTTACTGACTACAACTGGATGAATATTTACAAAAGTAAAAAAAATACCCAAACTAACAGAATAAGAAATTTTAAAATGTAATAACCCAGTCTCAGAAAGTGAACTTGAACAAATCATAAATCAGCTCCCAAAGGAAAAAAATAAAATAGAGAAGCAGATAGATTTATAAGTGAATTCTATCAAATTTTCTAATAATAATTAATTCTAACCTACATAAACTGTTTGCAAAACTAGGTAAAGAAAGGATAAGGAGTGTATTAACGCAGGGAGCTTCCCAGTAAGCAAACTCATTCTACCAATTCACTTTTTCTGCAGCCTAAAATTTTAGAATTTCCTAGAGAGCTGAGAGAGTAACTTATTTGCTTAGGGTCACGTAGTACATGGGTATGAGATCTGGGACTTGAACCTAGGTCTTTTTGTTTCTGAAGCCAGCTCGCTCTCTCTCTCCATTTTTCTTTGATGTCTCTTAAAAAAGAAGGGATCCCACCACATTCCCTTCATAATATATAGTCTTGATAACTAACCAGAAAAAAAAAGCAGAGAAAGAAAAATATACATCAACATCTCCAGTGAATATTAATTTAAGAATAAAGTGTTAGCAAAGATAGTACAGCAATATATTTAAAATGTTATATGCTATGATCAGGTTATATGCATACCAGGCATATAGAGGTGGTTCAAAATTTGGAAAACCATAAACACAATGAGCCATATTAATAACAAATCCTCCCCAAATTACCTAATATATCAACAGATACAGAAAAAGATTTTGACAATATACAAAACACCCATTTCTGTCAAAAACACTGAAAAACACAGGACTGAGCCTTTGCTTAATATGGCAAATACTATCTGTTTGAAACTAAAAACACATTTTCTATGATACAAAAAGATCTTTTCAATAACATCAGGATAATTCAAGAGTGTTTATTATCACCACCATTATCAGATATAGTTCTAGAAATGTTAAATATACAGATAAGACAAGAAAAAGAAATTGAGGGGATAAACACAGCAAAGAAGAGACAAATTATCACTTTTGGCAAAGGATATGATCTAGCTAAAGAATCCTAGAAAATCAACTAAGATTTTTTGAAACAACTATTAATAGCTAGTCTGTAGGGTTTTTAGGTTTGCAAAGCACTTTACTAATATCTCATTTGATCTTCACAACAAACCTGAGGGGTAGATGCCATTATTCTCCCCATATAACAGTTGAGGAAACTGAGGCAGAGATTAAGTGACTTGCTTAGGGTCACACCATTAGTAAGTGTCCAAAGTGAGATTTCAATTCAGGTCTCCCTGACTCAAGGTCCACTGTGCCTCCTAGCTATATAGCACACTAACAGAATAAAATACGAAGTCACAAAACTCCTTTTTAATATATTGTCAGAAAAGAGATAATTCTATTCAAGGAAAGAGAAATTCTATTAAAAATAAAGAAAGAACGTATAAAATGTTCAGGATTCCATCTACCAAATGCCCTCAGAATCTATATGAATCCAACTACAAAACAAACCAAAAAACAAAAAACTACTTGTTCTGTCTTTGGACTTTTTGTTAGGACCAGGCTCTGCATACTTCTGATGGGAATGTCTAGACTGGTGCTGTTGCTGCTTTCTTGAAGTATTGAGTGTTGTTTTATTCCAGGATCTCTGAGACAGCTCAGACTGGGCACCTGCAGGCTTTCAGTGCTCCTAAAGTGGTCTGATCCAGGGCAAAGTCTGATGGTTGCTCCCCTGGACTGAACTCTGCAAGTTCCTTGCCAGGATTTGGTTCTGAGCAACAGGCCTATGAGCTTGCCCTGTTTAGAGTTTCAGTAGACTGCTTTTGGACTTACTGACTGAGTCATGGTCAGCCAAGTGGAATAACTTTGCTGGTTCAAAGTGACAGAACTCAGGCTTTACTTCGATTCCTGGGATTCCTTCCTTGGTCATTCCTCTATTGACTTTAGACTAGGCTGGAATCTGGAAATGAGAACCCATTCCACTCCTGGAGATAGCAGTAGAGACACAGCTGCACTTCACTGTAAGCTTGCTTCTTGCCCAGTCCACAGCCTAGGTCCCTCAATAGCTTCCTACCCTTGAATATCATCTCTATGTAAGTGTTTCCTTCTCAGTCTGCCCTGGATCTATGACCTAGAACTGGACTGTGAGCAACAGAGCTGCCAACTAGCATCTGTTTCTTTACCCTACATAAGTATAAGCCTCTCTATGCTGGCCTGATGCACAGCCTCTCCCTACACAGGAATGCTCTGCTCAGCTATTCTTGGCTAAACTCTATCTGAAGACCTTCCTGCCTGTCTCTCTAAGCTGACCCGGACTGGAAATATGACCCCATGCTTCCCTTTTGTTAACAATGTGCATAATGTTTCCTCCTAGTAGAATGTAAACTCAAGTGCCTAGCATTGAGCCTTACAAAGTAGTACTTAGTATTTGCTTGTCAATCATTGGTTCTTTAAGGAAAGATTTTTTTCACTTTTTTCCCCATATCCGCAGCTTTCAGAAGAGTGCATGGTTCATAGAATGTACTTAATGAATGTTTGTTGAATTGAATTAAATATTCCTTGCATTCCTGTGTGTTTCTTGGGTTCCCTTTAAATCTCATAAGAATTCAATTTAAGATGGGAAGATGTTGGGTTTCTAAAGGTAGGAAGGAAAACTAGACCCACAGTGAACCCAAGCTGTATTGGGGGTGAGGGGACTTTAGAACCTCGAGGTGAAGGTCTTTTGTGTACAAGACACATGGCAAATAACTTATTAGGTCATGTTACCAATTTGCCCACATGAGCATTTCATAGTGAAGCCTTAAAATCTCTTGAAGGGTCAACTTCGTGCCAAAATGAACATTAATGTTGGCAGCAGGCAGAGATGCCAGCAACTTCTGAAGTTGATTTAACATGTACTGTGTGACTTCTTAAAATAACTAGGCATGTCTGAAACCCTTTGCTTATGTAAATGTTAGAAGCCATTGTTGCCCATTTTCTATGGGTTTGTTTTGAGGCACTGTTAATCCTTATCTGAAAGGATTAAGCATTTTGGGATCTCATCCTTAATCTTTTAGCTTTTTTTCCACCTGTCTGGACCATTCTGGTCCCCAGACTAGTAGAAATACAAGCAGATACAAGAAAACTTGCATACCACACACTTCCCACTTATTTCTCATGCCAAGAAATCTTTCCGGAATGAGTAAGAGAATTTGGAGGGCTGATTTTGGAGGATAGAACCAAACTAAGAGTTAAATGGATGACATCTTTCTGGAAACCAACAATTAAAAGCAGAAGCCACAGTTTGTCTTTTTAACTGTTTTTTAAGCCTAAATAAATAGCTCACCCAAATTCAGAATAATTTCTTTTGAGTCCCCAAAACTACATGAGGTGCCAAATGAAAATAAGAGATGAGCCCTGGATTTGGGAAACTCAATTTCTAAAATGGGAGATAACATAGGAGATATGCCCGCCCATCTTTACTCTCTCCTCTGCATCTGGGAATGATTAACAATTCATGCACCTACAAATAAGGGAAAGAGAAGGATCCCTTGACCAGAAATTTATGGCTTGTGTGAATCATAATGATAGCTAGCATTTATATAGCGCTTAAGGTCTGCAAAACACTTTGAAGATATACTGTCTCCTTTCAGCCGCATAAGCATGCTAGAGGTAGGTACTGTTATAATCCTCAGTTTACAGATGGGGAAAATGAAGACAAGAAAACTCAAGTGAGTTACTACGGAGTCACATGGCCTAGCACATATCTGAGGTAAGGTTTAAATTCATACCTTCCTGACTTTAGGTCGAGTATTCCATTCACTATGCCACCTAACTATCACATAGCTGAATTATTAGGGTTGATGCTTTATATTGTCAGGATCCTTACAGGGAAAAGGGCTGACTGAGTATGCATGAGTTAATATTTGATCCTGAGCTAAGAGATGGCCCAGTGGCACAATAGCGCACTGGGCGTGGAGTCATGAAGATCTGAGTTCAACTGTAGCGTCAAAGATTTATTAGTTGTGTGACCCTGGGCAGATCACTAAATCTCTGTCTGCCTCAGTCTCCTCAGCTATCTATAAAGGGAGGGTCTTAATAGTACCCACCTCCTAGGATTGTTGTGAGAATCAAATATGAGAAACCAATTGTAAGTGCTTGGCATGGTGTCATAGCAGGTACTTAAAAAATGTTTATTTCCTCCCGTCCTCTCTCTAAGCGGGGGAGCAGTATCATAAAGTACACTCAATACCTAGGGCTGATTCACCCCAGAGCAGGCTTCCGAGGAACTTTACCCTCCCTCATGATGACTCATTACTTTTGTTTGATTATCTTATTAGTATAAGAGAGAGAGTTTGGTCAGTCAGTAAATACTTAAGAGCCTGCTATATGCCAGGTATAGTGCTAAAAAGAGGCAAAAGACAGTCTCTTCCTTTAAGGAACTCACAATCTAATGGGGGAGAGAGACAACAGGCAGACAAATATATGCAAAGCTATATATAGGATAAAGGGGAAATGATCGACAGAGAGAAGGCACTGGAATTAAGAGGGGTTATGGAAGGTTTTCTACAGAAGGCAGGATTTTAGTTAAAGGAAGTCAGGGAAGGCAGTAAAGGAGAGAGACAGAGACAGAGACACAGAGACACAGAAAGAGACAGAGACAGAGAGATAATTCTAGGCACAGGGGTTAGCAGAGAAAATTCCCAGAGCTGAGAGAAGAAGTATCTGGTTCATGGGATGACAAGGAGGCCAATGTCGCTAGATCAAAGCATAAATGATGGAAAATAAAATGTGAGAAAATTGGACAGGTAGGAAGGGGCTGTGAAGGGCTTTGAATGCCAAAAAAAAGAATTTTATATTTTTTGACACTTAAAAGATTTGAGAGACATAGTTTCTGGGTAATTATTCATTTTATTAATACTGCTAGCATTTTATTAATAAAAAAGGTCAGTAGCACTCTGAAATACCAAAGATCCCTCGTGGCAGTGGGCTCACAATTTATATACCCTTGGAAGAGTGGGTGTTCCTGAGAGTGGCAATCAATTCTAATTGGTTAACATTGAGAAAATATATATTAAAATAAGGTGTGGTCTCATTGCAATAAGGGTCTTGGGGCAGGGGGGGGGGAGGTATGGGAATTGGATTAAGTAAGTCTTGGTCAAAGAGACCTATCAATATACATTTCAAAGAAGGATTCCTCCTCTACCTCAGACATGTCTGACCAAACACAATGAACAGGAATTCACCAATTCTCTAAGTTTTCCCCAAGATTTCCTACAATGTCTGATTCCTAGGTAAGGAAGTAGAAAACTCATCCTAATTCAATAGTTGTTTATTAGTATAAGAATAAACATTTCTTTCCATTTAATTCTGAAGGCAATAGGGAGCTGTTGTAGTTTATTGAGTAGAGGGTGACATGGTGTTCATGGTTAGGAAAATCACTTTGGTGATTGAATGGAGGGTGGATTGGAGTGGAGAGAGACTTGAGGCAGGTAGACACAACAGCAGAGTCCATCCAGGCTTGAGGTGATGAGAGCTTGCTCTAGAGTACGGTATCAGAGGAGAGAAGGGGACAAAAAGAGACAAGTTACAAGGTGAAATCAGCAGACCTTGGCAACAGATTGGATATGGGGGATAAGAGATACAGAAATAAGAGGATGATATCGAGGTTGTAAAGCTGAGCAACTAGGAGCATGGTGCTGCCCTAGACAATAGTAGGGAAGGTAGGAGGCAGGGACAATTTAGGGGAGTTAAGGGGAGGTTTTCTACTCAACATTTAACATAGAAACAGAATTACCAAAAAAAGGAAAAAAGGGGGAGATTCAGATAAACTAAGTAAAGAATAATAATGTAGATAAATTTTGAAACTTTGTAAGTAGCAACAAATCAGTTGTTTTTGGTCAATCATCAAGCAATCAAATAAATGGCCAAACAGTGCACACACAATTTGGTGGTTAAGACTGAAATGACTGATATATATATATATATTTGCTCATTATTTATTTGCTATGCTGGCTTTTAAAAAATCACACACACACACGCACCCCTCCCAAAGTGGGGAAGGAAATGAGATAATGCTGTGTACCAGCTGGAGGCAGTTAGGTGGTTCACTGGATAGAGCCCGGGGCCTGGAGTTAGAAAGACCGAGTTCAAATGTGACCTCAGACACTTACAAGCTGTGTGACCCTGAGCAAGTCCCTTATTTGTCTTAATCTACTGGGGAAGGAAATGGCAAGTCACTCCAGTATCTTTGCCAAGAAAACTCTATAGATAGTATTGGGATGCTATAGTCCATGCTGTCATGAAGAGTCAGAAATGACTGAACAACAAAAATCAATTTTACCTTGAAGGAGTAGTTAAGTAAGTATTGATTGGAGTAGGAAATGTTGTTTTGGAAGAAAGGAGAGACAGATGGAACAAAACAAAACTAAACAAAAAAGCCCAAGAGCAGAATCACAGGCTGTCTGGATGAGAACGGTTTAATTTCAGCATCTAGTTCATAATTAGCACTGTTTTTTGAATATGGGGATTACAGTCTTGATTTTGGTACTTGGAAAGATATGTGATTTCATTGGTATGGGTACTTTCTCCACCTATGCAGATTGAAAACCCTCCAGACTTTCTTATCTTGTACAATTCTTTTCTATGTTTACCATAAATTCTTCATAGTGAATGTGAATTAAGCCAATAAAATGGAATCCATCTTTGTGTTCTTTTGTTATCTTGAAGGCGCAGATGAAAATTCAGGCTGCGCCTTTGTTCTCTTTCAATTAGTGACTAATTCACTTCTTTTTCAAGTTATCTGTATAGAGGCATGTGTACATGTGTATATACATATATACATGAGTGCGTGTGCATGTGTATGTATATATATATATATATATATGTATGTAGCCTCAATAAAGTCAACAACACTTCATAAACTCCCATTGTCTTTGCTGCTCACAAAACTTTGCCACCCTTTTCTTTTGACCTTACACAGCCTTTTGTTTGGTAACTCTGACATACTCATAACAAAATATGATGGTAAAGTTCTCTCTGTTTATTCCCCTTAGCTTAGTTGATTATAAAGTCCATGAGGACAGAGACCTTGTTTCATCTAAACATTGCATTTTCCGCAGTGCTCTGCAGGTAGGTACTTTGTTGCTAATGATGAGGTTTCCAAATATCCCTTGTTTTCCTTTCCTTCTAATTTCAATTCTTTCTGAAATGGAAGTCATCCAGGATCTACAGATATCCTAGCATCTCTGTAAGAATATTGGTAATGAAGTAATGGGTTTTTGCAGCAGAGAATAGTTGAGGATTACAGAAAGTACTATGCAATTTCCCCAAAGCAATCTAGCCTACTCGCCTATCACAGCTCATTTCTGGCCCCAGAATGGAGTCATACTCATGAGAGAGAAAATGACAAGAGATGCTCCCTAATGTAAATCACACCTTTTTATCCTTTGTGATTTGCATCCATATATTCCAAATGCAGGGTGGGGTACGGTGAGATGGGGAATGTGGGGAGAGTAATCCACCCAATGTACTGGAAATCTGCACACTAGTAACGACAGAATGAGAGCTACCCTTCTAGTTTATAAGCAATTTTATCCTTGCACACATGCAAACCTGCCTTATTTAGTTAGCTTTTAGTAACAGGACTGAGTATACGAATTGGCTCCTCCATAAATTTCTTATTTTTTGTTTTTTTTAAACATATACATGAAACTAGTGACAGTTTACTCAATGGATTTCTCATTTCCTTTGTTTCAGTGCAGTTTCCTTCTGACCTCTGGTTTTTCTCTTTTCCTGACTTACTGCCCCTTGGTCTGCTTTTCTTTACCTTCATTTGTACATGGGTCTATCCGTCATTAGGCTATGCTTTAGAAAACTCTCTGTAGGTATTTTACATCAAAAATGATGAAAGGGGGAAAAATGATTCAGATTCTAAAAAACCTGAAAAAATAAAATTATGTGATGAGAAAAATTAATAAAATTATATATTAGTAACTTCTTCACCCTGAGCACCATAGAAATAAGGGGGCAGGGGCGGCTAGGTGGCCCAGTGAATAGAGCACTGGTCCTGGAGTCAGGAGGACCTGAGTTCAAATCCTACCTCAGACACTTGACACACTTGCTAGGTGTGTGACCTCAGGCAAGTCACTTAACCCCAATTGCCTTGCCTTCCCCCCTCAAAAAACAAAGTAGTAAGGGAGCATAGATGTTTAACTGAATATATTCCCAAACTATTTTGATATATATTAGTTTTGTTGAAGTGTTTTTCTTCTTACTTTTTGAAATTCTTAGCTATGAGAGATTGCTATCTAGGAGGGACACATTGGGAAAAGTGGATGATGTAAAAACAAGATATCAATAAAAATGTATTTTTTAATAGGAGGTAATGTCAGACCAATTAACAAGTACTTATTAAGCATCTATTGTGTACTAGGCACTAGGTATATGACTATGAAAGGCATTTAGATGGAAAGAATCCAGCATAAAATTTAGCCAGATTTGTTTCCTCATAATATATCTAGTTTATGCCTAATCCATAGATGATCTAGGCCCAATAGTCCTAGTTTGCTCGTAAAATTCCCTATAACTTAATAATTCATCTAGACTAGAGTGATCATATCAGTATTTGGTAAGTTTCCTGCTGAGGCTGGGAATACAAATCAACAGGGATAATTGTTCCCAGTCATTCTTAAAAACCTAGAAATGAAAATTGAATCTGAGAAGATATTCTGTCACCTATTTGAGAGTTTCTTCTTAATTTTTAAATATTTCACCAGATCTATAATCTCAACAATGGAGGTAAGCCCTGCACCAATGCAGATTGTATCCCCTTCCCTACCTTCTCATCCTGTATGACTCTTGGCCACATGGTCCTCCTGTAAATCTTCCAGTAGGAAGGAGAAGAGGTGTCTGCCCAATGTTATCCATCTGTTATTTCCCCCCTCCCCACCACCATCACCACATGACCGGCATATTCCCTTTTCATACATATCTTTAATAGTATTTCTTACATTGCTGCATCCATGTGATTCATCACTGGTAATGTGCTGTATCCTATTTATGGCCATCATGTGTCTTTCCATTGCCCTTTGGGGCAAAATTTTAAATGGAGTTTAAAAATTCAAATTAGAGCGAGCTATTCCAAGGTAACTTTAGACCAAGGGTTCTTAACCTGGGGTTCACAACATCCCTCCCACTCCCACCAAGGGATCTGTGAATAATTTTCAGGAGATTTGTAGAGTTGGATGAGAAAAAAAAATCATACTTTATTTCAATATAATTGACTTCCTTTGTAATGCTATGTATTTTATTTAATGCACTTAAAAACATTATTCTGAGAAGGGATCCATAAGCCTCATCAGACTGCTAAAGGAGTCCATGATACACACACACACACAAAGACTTAGAATCCATGATTTAAACCATCAAAAGGCAAGTCGTAGCAATCAAAGACAAACTAATACGCCTGGGATAGGACTCATCAGGGATGGATTGCTACAGCAGCAGCATGAATAGGATACTTCCAGATTCTAACACTAACACTGCTGGTCAGATTGAGTTCAATGATTTTGAGTCACCATGATCTTCTGGTCAGCCTGGCTCTGTTAGAAACATATAAATCCATTTTAAGTATCCTAAATGTGGTCCAAGGAGCTAGTAAGTTACTCTTGGTTTTCTTGACTAGGAAAGAAGCAGGGAAAGGGTTTTTTTAAATTACCATTTCTTGCCTCTGTCACTTTCCCCAACAAAATCTACCATGATACCAGAGAAGATTGTGGAATGGGGATTAGACAGCCTGTGATTTGATTGGTAAATAAAACTCCTGGATGAGAAAATTCGATGTGTCAGTGCAGGTTGGCAAATGTCCCTGCAACTTATAGTCTTAGAGAGTTGCCTATGAGAGGGAAAAATAATATTAGGGCAATGATATTGATGGTGCTGTTTGTCTTCAAACCAAGCTTGATAGTCTTAAACTCCAGACTGAGCATTCATTGAACCCACAAAACTCCCATGTACAGAGAGATTGACCCACAATCAGGTGAGAAAAATCCCTTCTAATTTATATGACTACAGGAAAGATCAATGATTTCCTCAGTATGGAGAGCTCTCTACAATTCATACCCAGTTACCACATTCATATACAAAATTCTGATAGGAAGGGCTAAATAAAGTGAGTTGTATGTATGCAAAGATGAAATAGACTTGTAAGCCAAGAGAAAGGCAGCCCTTATGCTCTTAGTTCTAGAAGAAAGTCTAAGGAGTAGTTCTATCTGAAGATCAATATAGAGCAGGTCTAAACTGGGCTGTAACCAATAAACAAGAAGACAATCCAGTGAAAGATAGGTGCCTTGAGGTGTAAAGGAATGCAACATTATTCATTTTTGGAATGGAATGTAGTGAATCTGTGCTTAGTTTTTCACACTGAGCAGACTACTACTACTACCACTGGAGAATGAAGACTCAAAAGTCACAACAATTCAGATTAAAACTTAAGATCTTAGATGTAGACATGGAAGGGATGTTAGAAGTCTTCTAGTCTGACCCCTTCATTTTAGAAGTGACTTATTCCTCTGAGATTACCTTTCACTTACATTGTTACAGTGTGGCTGTCTTGTTGTGGTTTGCAGGGAGACAAGAAAAGACATCTCTGGCATCTTCTCTGCCCCTCTCCCTCACCTTTCTCCAATGTACACTTTGATTTCTGCCAGAAGGAGAAGCAGGAGGTTGGCGCAGGGACTGACCACTTTGTTCTTCTCAGAGAGAGGATGTTCAGGACTAGAATCATATCTCTCTGTACCCTCAAATATTGTAAGTTTAGGATATGTAATTTTTAGGTTCAGGCTAAACTCTTCATTGCTATTTCATAATGGGAAAGGAGTCTCTTCAGCTATATATTCAAGACTTATCCCTTCCCAGCAAATGCCAATTACACAATGAACACATATAACAAATAAATCTGTTTATCTAAAACGTAAATCAGAGAAAATATGCAGAGGAGAGTATATATCAGACAATAAAGATTATTGAAAGAGTTTTCCCCTGAAAGTGAGATATATCAGCTCAACTAAGAGAGAGTTAACAGATCTTACCCAAGAGAGAAATTTCCCCCAATCTCTAGTGTAACACACTGGAGATAGGGACATGGTAGACATTGTCAGAGTCTTTCTCTCCTTGGCATGGAAAGTCCCTCTACTAATGCTGATCAACAATTTTTTGGTAATTTACTATCTTAAAGACTTAATCTTGGTCCACTCGGAGGCAAAAGTATAGGAGATAATGGTGCTTACCTTTAAGCAAAGAAGACCTAAGTTCAAAAGTACTGCCTGTTTTACCTAGTTTTGTGACCCAGAGTCAGTCATTTAAACTCTCATGAAAAACTAAGCATAGATTCACTACATTCCATTTAAAGAAAGAAAATGAGCATCCTTCAGACCTCAAGGGAACTGCCCTTCATTGGCTTTTCTTCTCGTTTATTGATTATGACCCAGTTGAGGCCTGTTGGAGATTGTCTCAGAAGTAACTATTCCCAAGCCAAAGAAAGTTGGAGGGTAACCTGCGTGACTTCAGAGATAAGGCAGAATCATGTTTCTAAGAACTTCCAAATATTTCTTTACTTTGACCTCTCAGAGTTGATTGTCAGACACTTTAATTATGGATAATATTACCTGCAAGTTTCAAGATTCACCACCACACAATTTCACTGGGAGAAAATTTGTGTTAAAAAGTTTGGATTTTGCACCAAAAAGCAGCCTAAGGCTATGAAAAGAAAACTTTCCAAATTCAATCAAAGCCATTTCTTTCTATCTAATTCTGGACTCAATTCATTGTGTGGGACAGGCATTGCAGATGTACCAACTCAATGGAACATAGATTGGGAGCTAGAATGGACCCAAGAAATGATCTAGTCTAATCACTTCACTTAACAGATAAGGAAACAGACATTAGTTGACTTTTAGTCACATAGTTGATATCAGTGGTAGATGTGGATCCAGGTCTCTTAGATTCCACCTATTCGTTATCTACTAAGCCACACTATCTCCAGTTGGACTGGCTATCCAATTTCAAATTGTAGTCTGCACAATGATCATTTTCCATCCATTTAGTTTTTCCTGTGTGGTTTTTTAGGCTGGTCTCTATGAGTAAGCATGGATTTTTTAAGAAGTGATGAAAATTTGTTTGTTTTTTTAAAATTAAAATTGTGTTTTCTTCAATGTAAGGAGTTCTCAATCAGAGACTCCTATCAATGAATATAGATCAACACTTTATAACTTATTAGAGAGTTATCTAGGACACTGAAAGGTCAAATAACTTGTCCAAGGTCACATGTCCAATACCCATATCAGACCTACTATCCCAATTTTACAGATAAAAAAACTGAAACCTGGTAAAGTTAAATTATTTGCCCATGGTCATCTAGCTATATAGCATCAGAAGCAGGGCTTGAACTCAAGGTCTTCCTGACTCTAAGGCACAGTAATACTCTGGGGTTTCAGGAAGTCAAAACTATATTTAATTCATGATAATATCAGCTGGAAGATTCATTCATAGGGATACTTCTCTTCTGTCTGTTCCTGTAAAGGGTGATATCTATAATAGTGGTGAATACCTTTGAACATCACATTTTGATAGATATATTTATACACACACATATATATATATATTTATACATAGTTCAATCATTTTTTCAGTCATTTCCAGCTCTTCATGACACCATTTGGGGTTTTCTCGGCAAAGATACTACAGTAGTTTGCCATTTCCTCCTGCAGTTCATTTTACAGATGAGGAAACTGAGGCAAACTGGGTTAAGTGACTTGCCCAGGGTCACACAGCTAGTAAGTGTCTGAGGCCACATTTGAACTCAGGTCTTCTTGATTCCAGAGTCAGCACTCTACTCATTATACTACCTAGCTGCGCCATATGTGTGTGTGGTGTGTGTTTGTGTATGTGTGTGTGTGTGTGTGTGTGTGTGTGTGTGTATGATAAATGAT
>CM053591.1:70928079-70991319 GCA_028646515.1 Pseudochirops corinnae
AGAAAAGTATAATAGGAATAGAAGATGATGAATCATTCATGTCACAAATCATACGGCATATTGTAGGCATAGCCCAAGTAGTGTCTCAATACCAAGGACATAGAAAAAGGTACAGAAAGACCTCCAGCATGTTAGGTAGATTAGAGGAGTACAGCACTCTTACTTTATAGATGAGCAAATAGAGGCCCAGGGAAATGAAGTGAGTTGTCCAAAGTCACAGAGGTGGTAAGCATCAGAGGCAAGATCCTCTGTGGAACATCTTTGGGACTTTGTTGGATGAGGATAAGTTTAACACAAGCTGTGAAGGTGGAGAAAGGTTGTGATCTACATCAATGGAGATAATATTCATATTAATGAGTTCACAGATTCATTGAAATATAATTTATATGCTAAAGTATAAACATTCTTTGACCTGAGTTTCACAAGTCACATGGGCTCTCTGGGTCTCAATTTCCTCATCTGTAAAATACTGGAGACAATACTGGAGATGGAAATGGCAAACCACTCCAGTGTCTTTGCAAAGAAAATCCCAAATGGGGTCATGAAGAATTAGACAGAACCGAAATGACTGAACAATACCTATACTTCCCAGTTCAGAAAGTTCCTGTGAGCAAATTTCTTTGCAAAAGTTGAGGCAATACAGAAATGTGAAGGGAGGAGGGGAAATGAGGAAGTCGTTGTGTGTAACTGGTATTGATATGTTGTTGACTGATAACAAGATTTCAGTTCTCACTTGTTCATCTGTCCCCATTCAGAGTGGTAAATGTGAGATGATCTAGCATGACCTTTTCTCAAAGAAGGTCAGAATTCATCTGCAGGCATACTACCAGATCATAGATCCAAAGCCAAAAGGGACCTTAGAGGTAACCAAGGTGAACCGCTCCA
The DNA here is from genome assembly GCA_028646515.1 of Pseudochirops corinnae. NCBI lineage: Eukaryota > Metazoa > Chordata > Mammalia > Diprotodontia > Pseudocheiridae > Pseudochirops > Pseudochirops corinnae. Next base: position 70,928,965 of record CM053591.1, read on the forward strand.
TTTTAGAAATGAAAAAATTGAAACCCTGAGAAACCCCAAGATTTGCCCAGGGTCACACAGCTAGGAAATATCTGAGGCAAGTTTTTCAAATTATATAAATCCAGTACATTATATCAGATTTCCTCTCATACTATTAACCCCTTTCAGTCACTTGTGGGTCCAATCACACTAGGCTTAGGAGAATGGATCCATCTGGGAGACTACTTATTAAAAACCACTAGTATTTTTATGTTCTCTTACAAGAAAAAGCTGTCATCCCTTTGAGAGAATTCTTTGTGAATTATATAATTAGAGTGTTTTTTAAAAGACAGCCCATCTGACTTTTCTTTTTCCCCATAAGTTTTGCTAAATAATGGCTTCCCCTCACTTGATAAAACTGAAAGGCTAATTGCAGTGAGGATTCAGAGTTCCTGATTCCACGTCTATATTTAGTCTATTGCCAACCCTACCCCACCCCCAAGGATTTGCCCACTTCATAATGTGTCACTAGTAAATTATTGAGTCTGCAGTTTGAGTCACTGTGCTGTTTTTCTTCAATATTAACCTTTCCCATTATTTTCTCGAAGTCTTTCAGTTTATCCAAATGAGCATGATGTTGTACACCTGGCTTTGTTCTGGATTTTTGTATGTTCACCCATGATGATTTTTAGTTGATTGCCTGTGGGAGGCAACAGGATTATAGTACAGTAGAAAGAACACTGGCTCTGAGGCTTGAGTTCAGATTCCACCACTAACACTTAACCTAGACCATGCTCAAGTCATGTTACTTCCTTAGTCCTCAAGTTTCTGGTCTGTAAAATGGGTGTAATAATCTGTTTGCTATAAAATGCAAATGGTGACAATCTAGTCAGGATGAAAATGGTACAGTAGAAAGGGCACTGACTTTGGAGTGAGGAGACCTGAGGACCAATCTCACTTCTGCTACTTACTACCTATATGGCCTTAGACATAGCCTCTCTGTGCCCAGGTTTACTCAACTGTAACATGAAAAGGGTGGATTCATTAAACTAGGGCAGCTAGGTGGCACAGTGGATAGAGTGCCAAGCCTGAAGTCAGGAAGATTTATCTTCCTGAGTTCAAATCTGACCTCAGACATTTACTAGCTGAGTGATCCTGATCACTTAACTCTGTTTACCTCAGTTTCCTCATTTGTAAAATGAGCTGGAGAAGGAAATGGCAAACCACTCCTGTATCTTTGCCAAGAAAACTCCACATGGGGGTCACAATCAGACATGCATGAACAACATGTCCCCCCTTCAACTCTAAGTCTATGCAGAAATGGTTATTGTGAGGGAAGTGGTTTCTCAGCCTCATAGTGTTATACAAATAAGAATCTCCATTTTCATAGAGTCAGAAGTTTTGGATTCTTCCATTGATGGGTTGTGTGAACCTGGGCAAGTCACTTAAACTCTTCAAGATTTACTTGGCTGACCTATAAAATGAGAGGCTCCTTCTGGGTCATCTCTTGATCATGTGGAGACTCCTTTGGGTGAATTCTGGGCTCGACAGAAAATAGCTGACTATCTCTTTTACAGAATTATAAAACATAAAGATAAACTTAGAGATCTTCTAATCAAGCTCCCTCCTGTTGCAGGTAAAGAAATTGGAGGCTCAGAGAGGTCAGAGATTTGCCTAAGCACACGTAGACAGTAACTGGTAAAATAGGGGTTTGAACCTGGTCCCCGGGCTCCAAATTCAGTGTCATCTCCCTTTGTCTACCTCCAGAGCATTTATGAAGACGAATTGCATCCAATCTCCGAATGGTACTACTGCTAGATATATTTCATATTAAAAGTAGCCCGTGCAGGTTATCAGCTAATCTCCTTTGGCCTGGATCAACAGTTCACAACTTGAACTTTCTTTACACACTGAAGAAAAAACAGTTGCAATCCCAGAGCTCCCTTTCTCCAGCTTTCAATGCAGACTCCCTCCCACCTCCCACCTCCCACTTCCCACCCTCCCAAACTCCTTTCCCTGGGGTTAAGTAGACTAGACTGATTTTTTTAAATTACTGGATCTGAACCAGTAGAGAGTGTAGTTCATCTTCAGCGTTTTCATTTATCATCTCATATTTTGATTTGTCCCAGTGGGAAGGAAACTAAGGGCTGATCTTTTGCCTTCTTTTCTCAGAGAATAAAAGAGAGAGTTTGCATTTTCATTTCGTTTTGATCCCTCTTAAGACTCTGAGCTTCTTGAGAACAGGGACTGGCTTTTTGGTTTTTGTTATTGTTTGGGTACGGTGCCTGGCTCGTTGTAGGCGTTTAATAAATGCTGGTTGACTTACTGACCTAGTTAGTTTCTTTTATTAGCTGAAAGGTGTGAGGAAAGGAAGCGCCAAGTATGCAAATGCCTTGCTTTCACTGTTCCTGCTCTTCAAATGCCCAATCTTTATTCCTCGCTCTCATTCTTTTTCCCTCCTTTCCAAAGTCTGACTGCTTCTCCACCTCATTTGTAAACAGAAGGTGAATGTTTAGCTGAGAGAATTATCCGCGTGTGACCAGATTCCCATAACTCCTAACCTAGGAGCAGCAGCAGCTCTGACCTTGGCACTCTACCCCAGGTGAGGAGCCCTGGAATGCTGGTGTCAGCCTTACTGTAAAAACTCGCCTTCCTGTAAGTTGATATGGCTGGATTTTTTCATCAAGATGTTTTCCATTAAAGACATCATTGGGTTAAAAGGGAAAGAAAGAAAACATGATGAAAAGAGGTAGTTGGAGGGGGGTGGGAGTGGAGGTGGCGGGGGATGAGAGGAGGGAGGATGGAGGAGGAGGAGTGAGAGTCTGGCTGGAGCAAGAGAGACTGACAAAGAGTGTTGGGGAGGAAAAGAAAACACACGCGCACGCACACACACTACAGACGAGAGAAAGTGTTGAATGCCAGCTGCTGTGAGCCTTAAAGAGTGAGTGTCTCCGATGCTTTTGTCTCCTTATATGGTAAAATGATATGGTGGGGGTTTCGCTAGGCTGTGAAGGCAGGCAGCTTGGATCCACATACCCCCGGCCGCCCAGCCGAAATCCGCGGAGCCGCCTCTGCTCCGCTTGCACAGTGGCGGGAGCCTCGGAGGGTACCTCCTGCGCGGCCGCTCGGTACGCAGGCCATTGTGCTCCTTCCCAGGCTGCCCATGGATGTGACTCCCCATCCCTGGTCCAGCGAGTCCCACTAACGAGGCAGGGGCTTCTCAAGTAAGTAGATCTCTTCTCCCTCCCTACTTCCCTGTCTCCCTCGCTCGCTCCCCCACCCGACTTCAGTCTGATTTTCCAGATCTCTAAAAGAGAAACCAGAGGCTGGAAGTGCGTTGCTTGAATAACAAAGGCTGCCAGAGAGAAGTCTGATCCCCTGAGGAAGAACAAAAAAGGTTGGGATTTTTTTTTGGAGGGGATTATGAGTCTAGGAAAGATCCGGTCTTAGCCTTCTCCTCCGCCTCACCTTAGCAAAAGGGTGGTAAGGAAGGGCAGGAGAAAGGGTTCCTTGCGTAGATAGATCCATTTGGATCCCTACTAGGTGGCAGAAAAAGGACTGTGTCATGCCTTTATTGAACATTTGAACAAAACTCTGCTATATGTAATACTGATGGTCTAATGCCTTGGCGTCTGGCTTAAGAGAGTCCAAGTTTCAATGTCCCTCTTACATCTCCGTGCATATTTAAAGCTTCCAAACTCAACAAAAGAGCTTATTTTTGTGCTCCGACCGTAGTGCCAGAGAACCGAGGAGGATATATATATAGGTCCATCTGCTTTTGTATGTCAAGGATGTTTTCTTGTAAATAGGGAGAAAAAACAGACAGTTTAAGACAGAAAAGTTCTCACTTTCTTGTGGAGAAAGGAATTGTAAAGCCTACCATCTTTCTTTGTTCTCAATTCAAATTTTAAAAAACAACAATTCTTAAGCTATATTCTGTTAATAGCTATCTTTGATTACTCTGTGATCATTGGAAGAAAGGAAAATGAAAATCACTGACTGGCATGGTTTTTCCTGCTTTTGCTTAATAAGACAGCAAGCCTAAGTTTGAATTTACTCCTTACTGCAATAATGTAAAGCACGTGTATTTTTGTTTAGGCGTCCAATTGGACTACTTATTTGCAAGTACTCATAACTTGGGGATTGTGTTAAAATGACAATATGTAGAGAAGCGTGTCCCAAACCCAGCTGCTAATGTCTAATTCATCTCAATGTATTGGTGCCAGTGCTGTTTGTGTGTATTTGTTTCTAGAAACAGGAAAGGGTTGAGTGTCCAGATCAGTGAGCTAAAAATGTATTTTGTACAGACCTCAATTGGAGAGGAATACACACATAGGACACCTCTGTTTTAATGTTAGTAAAGTGAAAATGTCCTTGTTTCCTAAATAGTATATTTACATGGACTTTTAAAAATTGTTGGTAGGTACTTCACACAGTTTGGTTGGATTTTACAATGTCAATTTCATTCATATATCAAATTTCAAATGTGTATGTTTTAAGTGCCTGAAAATGTCAAGGAGGTCTTCTGCAGGGCCAAAGACATCTACATATTTTTATTGATCCTTTACACTTTCATTTTCAAAGCAACTCCAAGACTAGAAGTAGTCAAGGGTAATAACACACCTGTTGCTTAGAAATCAATAGAGAGATTTTGTTAAAAATGAGGAAGTTTCCTGAGAAAGAGGGTTATTCAGAAAAATAACCTTATAAAAGAGATGTGGGAAGGAGGTCTTTGTAAATAAGATAGTTATCTGTCTAGGGTAGTGGTAGACCTCAGAAGCAAGAGAAGAAACTAAACTGATTTTTTTCCCCTGTGATTCTCAGTACTCTTCTTTCCTTGAGTCTACCTTATCTTTTCATCTGTAAATTCCTTGCAAGCTGTTACTGTCCTTTGTAATTCCATTATACTAGAGCTTAGACCTGAGACTAATCTGGATCCTTCATAGCTTAGTTAACCCAATTTTTCTTCCTTCTCTGCATGTCTACCCCATGTTGGGAGTTGGGGACAAAAGTTGGTGCTTTTGACATCTCTGGCCTGGATCATCCAGCCATGAGAAGCTCTGTACATGTTTTCTTTTCCACTTAATAGGCTGCAAATTCATTGACTCTAAGACTTTATCTTATTCATCTTTGTACACACTCACAATTCCTAGTATAGGTCCTCATACATAATAGCCACTCAGTAATTATTTGTTTAAGAAAATTTTTTGAATAAAATAAATAAAATTTTTGATAATTTTTTTCCAAAAAAACTCTGTCGTTTTGTCAAATAGAAGAAGCCTCTTCAGTGATGCTAAATTTATACTTTAAAAGACAGAAGTAAACTTAAAAACAAAAACTCCTTAATTTTTGAGTTATGATCAACACCATTTGGAAAATGTGTTTTAATAAGCATAAGATAAAAAGTTTGCAATAATCCACACTATTACAATCTGTAACAGATTGGTTGCATTGATGAGTATGTAATACAGTAGGCCACAAACTCCTTAATATCAGGGATTTTTTTTCATTTTGCTTATAGTTAGTACTTAATAAATGTTGAATTTTTTTTAAAGGTACATACAACCCTATACCTTTTTGTGCCATGCAGTCACCAAAGAGTATGTTCAGAATTTTGGAAGGGGTGGTGACAACAAGCAATTCTCTGACCATTAGCCCACCATGCTCATGTTAAGTGTCCTTACATTGTTGCTAATTGTGTACCTCAAAACTGATCTTTTTTGTTAGTATAAATCAGCCCTAACTTTCCTGGAAAAGCATATCATGAGATGGAATTTGGCTACCAAGAGAGGGGTACCTTGATAGACTTTACAAGTAGCATTTCCAAGAAATTTATAGTCAGTAATGGTTTATAGGCCTGTAGAAAAGGGAGCACATAAGACCTGATTGGAATATAAGCAGCAATGGATTGGAAGAACCAACTAAACAACAATCATCTCAATTTTTACTTAAATCATTTAAATAAATGAGTGCTGTTGCCACAGTGAAGGATGGAAATAATGATGGTCCCGGGAGAAAAAAAGAGAGAGAAATTTGGGTGGGCTGAAACACTGAGAAAGAGAACGTGGATGAATAGCATTCATGTATGAGGTGATCAAGACTAAGGGAAAGAATGTGCAGCTCACAGGATACAGAATAAAGATGTTGTGCTAAAGAAGGAGACTTGTGTTAGAGAGTTAGAACAAAATAATAACAGGAAATCAAAGACGAACCTGAGAGATAAGTTAGAAGAGGGCGAAAAAAAGTTTAGTCTCCCTTCTGATGGGGGACAGCCCACAATCCATACAGGCAGGAACCTTCATTCAACAATTATTTCTTAAGCAACTGCTGTATGCTCGGTGTCAGAGTAGATAGTGCCAGGCTTGAAGTCAGGAAGACACATCTTCCAAAATTCAAATACAGCCTCAGGCACTTACTAGCTGTGTGACCCTAGGCAAGTCATTTAACCCTGTTTACCTCAGTTTTCTCTTCTGTGAAATGGACCAAAAGAAGGAAATGACAAACCCCTCCAGTACCTTTGCCAAGAAAACTCCAAAGGGGGCCACAAAGAGTCAGACACAACTGACACAACTTATACAACTTAGCAACAACAATTACATGCTAGGTTCGGAGAACGTAAAGATCAGAAAAGAAACAGCCCTGCCCTCAAGGAGCTTGTTTTCTACTGGGGGAAAATAACATAGATAAATACAAAATATATTCAAAGTGGATATGAAGTAATTCAGGGTTGAAGAGGAGAGTTGGTGAACGGGAATAGTAACAATTAGAGGAGGGGGAAGATCAAGGGGGCCTTCTGCCAGGAGGGGGGATATGTAACACTGATGCAGATGGAGAAGCAAGGTCATACACACACACACACACACACACAACACACACACACACACACAGAGTGACACACAGTGTAAGCCACTGAAACAGATGCCATTCCTCAAAGAAAGAACAAAAGAACAAAATAGGGAGAATAGGCATAGATAGATACAACATATATGTATGTATGTGTATATTATGTGTTTATAGGCATATATACATATATGTGTATATGTGTGTATAATTCTGGTGAAATCCTAAATCCTGGTGAAACTTATCAAATAATCTTAGAGGGGCAGCTAGGTGGTGCAGTGAATAGAGCACTGACCCTGGAGTCAGGAGGACCTGAGTTCAAATCTGACCTCAGACACTTAGTACTTACTAGCCGTCTGACCTTGGACAAGTCACTTAACCCCAAATGTCCTGCCTTCCCCCCTCCAAAAAGCAAAAAAAAAAAACAAAAAAACTTAGAGTTGAGAGGGACCTCAGAAATCCACTAGCCCCATTCCTCACTGAAACATAATTGCCTATTAAACCATCACTACTTGAAGACCCCCAGTCTAAAGAACTGATAACTATTTAAAGCAGCCCACTATACTTTTGAACCGTTAAGAAGTTTGTCCTTCTATTGAGCTGAAATATCTTCCCCTATAAATTCTGCTAGTTCTGGATGAAAGCAGAAAAAGTCTAGTCCCTCTTCCACATGACCAGATATCAAATATTTTTAGGCAGTGATCACCCTCAAGTCTTGTCTTTTTTTCTAGGCTAAATGTCCCCAGTTTCTTCAGTGAGTCCTCACATGACATTATTTTGATTTTATTTTGAGTTCAGAGGAACACAGCAGAGAAAAACTAAATCAAATGAGAATAATAAGATCCATAGGATTAAGGACCAAGAAGAAAAGGGTTAGAAAAGAGGCCTTTGGATTTATGATGGACCTTTCTTTGCAAGACTAATGACTGATGAAGAAACAAGGTATAAATAAATGTCCTGGATGTATCCAAAAATCAGTGGGGGAGTTCAAAAATAGTGTCTTGTTTCATGAATTACAGATCCTCTCTAAAGATTTGCCGGGTACAGGATTATAGCTGTCCTCCACTTAACTGATCTAAGTCATTTGAGAATGAAGTACAAACTAGTGTTCGCCATAGGCTTTAAGTTCCACATAGAATGATTCTCCAGCACAATACATACAGAATTATACATAATCAATATGGAATGATTGGATATTATTCACTTGGACAGAAATGAATAATTTGACATTTCTTCTTTTCTCACATCCTTTCATTTCCAAGCCCATATCTGAAGAATAATTAAGAAGCAATCAATTTTTGTTTAGTCAAGTACTGTTCATATAAAACATTCCTCAAGAATATTTTTTAAAGTGTTGTACTTACTTAACATTTTGGAAAGCTAACAGTTTACTTAGAAACACTGTTCCCTTTTTTCTTGTGCCATTGATAAGGAGGTAATATGATGTAAAGGAAAGAAAGAGTGAGATTTGGAATCAGGAGACTTCTTGTAGTAGACAAATACGCCGTGTTTGTCTGCCTGTCTTTCCTTGAGAGGGGGGGAAACTCCAAACCTTTTTTTCTTTCTTCAAAGCTCCAATCTCTTCTCAACACCCTTTCTCACAGCAGATGTATCTTTATCTGCTATGAAAAGACACCAAACATCCTGAGTTTCCTCTTTGTGCTCCGTAACTCAGAACCCCACTACATCTTCAGGTATCCTTTACTGCTTTCCCTGAGGAAGGAAGAGGTGGCTTTTTTTCCCCTCCTTGCCAGCTGCTCTACCTGGGGCTTCCTCCTTATCCCTATCTCCTCCAAGCATTGGTTTCACTGATTATTTACTTTCTCTCTTTTTCTATCTCTCCCTGTGACTGTCTCCAGTACCATATATGCTTCAATCTACCACACTCTTAAAATTAGACACACAAAAACTCATTTGATCCTTGAATTAATGTTGTTTTTCTGAATTCATATGATCTTTCCCACCTCAATATTAAAAAAAATTATCAAGTTCTCTTCATTCTACTTCCTGAATTTAGTGGCAAATGCTTCTCCAAATGATTTTTATGTGTGTGATGGTGGTAAGGCGATGATCACAGTGGGGAAGAAAAAGAAAATAATCTACTCAAAAAACCTCACCTATTCAAATGAAATTAATTGAAGGACGTTCTTTACAAATGGCCAAGTCCCAAGGATCTCTGAAGATGGAAAATACTGCCCGTCTGCAAGTCTGTGAAATCAGGGGGGAAGGGAGGGTTCAAGGTGCAGCAACTTCAGAAGGCGTTCCCAGCTTTCTCTTCTATATACACCAGAGTGTTGTCATCTCTGATCTGTGTTAATTCTCCCCATGGGTAGTGAAAAGTGTTATTCGAAAGGTCGAAGGAGGGAGAAAAGGGAAGGTAGAGAGTGTTTGACTCACCTTGTGACTAACTGGCCTGTTCTTATCGACGTGGCAGCCTTGACTCTCGTGGCCCTGGTTGGATTCTCCACACATTCCCAGAGACCAGAGGTTTATGCTTTAGCAAACTGTCCATGGGCTACGTGATAAAGCAAAGATCAAAGGTGCCATTATATTTATTCATGGTTTAATTTTCCAGTTTAATTCAACTCTCCTAAGACACTACCCAGACTTTCACGAGCGTTGTCAGAATGGTAAACAGATGAGCATTTGCCGAAGGCCTTAAGCTCACTATTCTTTGTATCGAGTTGTCTTGCATTTATGAGATCAACTAGCAAGCAGATAAAGTGTATGTATTTCCCAATAAGTGCATACATTTTCTAATAAGCAATGTCAATCTATTTATATTCACAAAGGAAGAATGGCACTTTTAATTACAAAAATCCTAAATAGAAAATATATTTTCCTGGGAAAGGTGACAGTACCAATAAACCAAGCCTTATGAGATGAATTGCAGCAATCATAGTTTAATTAAGCCTGACACAACTTTACCAGTTTCTCAAGCTGTCTTTTATCTCCCCTGCCTTTTGCTACCAAAATCCTAGAAAGAATTGTCTTCACTTCCTTGCCTTCCCTTCTTCCCCCATTTTATGTCCAAGATCACTGATCATCTCTTACCTGCTGAATCAATTATGTCTTCTCAGTTCTCATCTTTTTTTTGCCTCACTGCACTCTCAATACTGCTAACCACCCCACTCCTCCAGCAGACTCTCTTTGCTTGCTTTCTGTCACTCCGTTTGGCGATTCTTCACCTGTCTTAAAGGGGATTCAGCCGAGGAGACTGGAAAAAGAATAATCATACATCCTAGGCCCTCTCATCAACTCTGTATACTTTCTATTTGGAAATTTTATCAGTTTCCATGAGTTCCAATATCATTTCTAGGTAAGTGACTTTCAGATCTTTAACCCAGCCCTAACATCTCTCATGAACTCTAATTGAAATATATTAACAATGTCTCCTGGAGAACTCCTTCAGGATCTCCCCTAGTAACCTCATACTCAGCATATGCAAAATATAACTCATCTTCTCCCCTATACTCCTTGAGAGGACTGTTCTATTTTTATCTTTGTATTTTCAATGCCCAGCCCAGTGTCTTGCACATAGCAGGCGTCTAATCATTGTTTATTAAATTAAATTGAGCTGATATGGAGGTCTGCAGGAATTTTATGCTAATGGAATAGCTATGGGACAAATAAAAACGTAAACAGCTATGGGGATACTAACTTTGAGCAGTACCCTAGGAATCCCCAAATGAAGTATCCCCTCCCCAATGTCTCCACTGTTGTTACTTCCATGGAAGAATTCTTCCCTGACCCAAATTTCAGTGCTTTAAAGACGATCTCCATGTCTTTGAATGTGTATAGATTATGTGTCCATGCAGAAAGTCAGGGGCTGTTTGATATTATCTAGAACTGTATTGCTTAAAATAAGGGAAGCAGGAGAGTACTCTTCAGGGAATTACAAAGAAATGTTCTTTTTTTCTTTTTCTTTGGAGGCAATCAGAGCTACACAGCCAGTAAGTGTCTGAGGAAGATTGGAACTCAGGTCTTTCTGATTCCAGGACCAGTGCTCTATCAACCTGGCTGCCCCAAAGGAATGTTCCTGATGGCAGCTACTTTGCCCTAGACTTGTCCTAATCCCTCCAGACTGGTAGATACCTGGGTGCACCATTTGGAGAGAGGTTTTCTCTCCCCTGTGCGAAATCTACCACCGAGATGGAGGACAGCAAGGAAAATTAGTCTCAGTATGTTATATTCCATTATTTGAATTAGGAGTGTTTCACACTAGCCATCTTACATCAGGAATACCTGTCTAAGGCCACTAAAAGGTTAAATGTCATAAGGTCAAATTGCCAGGATACACCAGAGCTGAGACTTGAACCAAGACATTCCTGACATCAGATGGTTAGTTCAGGGTGCAAAGAATGATCTTGGGTCCTCAAAGGCTATACTGTTTAGAGTATTCATTATGGAATTCTGGCCTGGAAAGGCCCATAGATGAAGTGAAACTGAATTCCAAGATCATCTAAACATTGACAAATGATGAATGATGAGTGATGAATATTTTTGGCCATAGATACTAAGGAGGAGAGAGACTGAAGTATGCGTTGGTAGAAATTATGCCCACAGGGATAATAAAATCTCTCATCCTGAAAGAATTGAAGGAAGTGTCTCATGTAAAACAAATTTACATTTTGGTGATTCATTCAACAGTTATTTATTAGATACAAAAGCTCTATGTGGCACTAAAGGAAATATAAAATAATTTATACCCTCTCTTTCCTGATGATACTTATTTACAAAAAAAACATTTCTCATGTCCATTCATTTGGGGCAGAGGGGGAAGATGAGAGTAAAAGCAATAGTCCACTCCTTAATACGTAAATGGGAGAGTGGAAGAAGAGAGAAAAGCTTCTTAAAAGAGTCAATATATCTTCCATTAGTGACTCATTTGCTGGATCCCAATGCACCCGTAAGTAGGGATATTTAAGTGTTTTCTTAAAGAATGAATCCTGTGACATACAAATTTGGTAGGGGAACATTCTAAGCTTTGGCAAAGGGGCATTAGGCTCTTAAGAGGCTAGGCTAATATGAATGGCTACATGTAATGAAGAACTGAGTGTAAACTAGGTGGGTGTGATTGCTTAATGGGGCGTCTGCTTAGGAGAAGGAAATGGCAAATCACTCCAGTCTCTCTGCTAAAAAAACTCCAAATGGGGTCACAAAGAGTCAGACATGACTAATCGACCAAACAACAAGAACAAACCTTAAATCTCATGCTTACCTGATCTGCACTTAGAGTTATATAGCAGGCTTCCGGAACAAAGTAGCCCAGATTTAAAAGGAAAAAAATATAATTAGTGCCAATCTGTCAGGGGACTAGCAAATTACTGATAGTTGACAAACGCTGCTCAGAAAATGCCATCATCAGGGCACTTAGGTGGTGCAGTGAATAGAGCACTGGCCCTGGAGTCAGGAGGACCTGAGTTCAAATCTAGCCTCAAACATTTAGCACAAAACTAGCTGTGTGACCTTGGGCAAGTCACTCAACCCCAATTGCCCTGCCTTTCCTCTCCAAAGAGACAGAAAGGAAAGAAGGAAGGAAGGAAGGAAGGAAGGAAGGAAGGAAATGCCATCATAAATACCTGATTCTGATATTCACAAAATACTAGATTTAGTGTTGAAAGTCATTTAGTCTAACTCCCTCATTTTGTATATGAAGAAACTGAGGCCCAATGTCACATGCTACCAGGCTGACCTTCCAACTATAAATCAGTGATCCAGATTGCAAAACCAGTATTTGAACTCAGGTCCTCTGACACTCTTTCCATCCAACCACAAGCTGAGAACCAATAAGATTCCAATGACCTGAATATGTCTGAGTTAGAAATTCTAATCAGAGCAATATCATATGCAGGTGTTAGGCAGGAAACCCAGGGCTAAGAGCTATAGATCAGGGCCCCAAATCCATAGAGAACCCTATAGAATAAGGTCATGAAAATATCACAAAGGACTCAATTCACCCAATCAGGCTGAGGCAGCCTCGTTTTAGGAAACCCGAGGCCCCACTGGCCTCGGCCAGAACTCGATTAGAAATGAGAGCAGAGACAGATTACCCAGGAGGCAAATGAGGCTCATGCTTAGGTGCCCTCAATAATAATTGCCAATATTTATATAGAACCCACTGTGTGCTAAGTGCTTCACAGTTATAATCTCATTTGATCCTCACAACAACCTTGAGAGGTGCGTGATATTATTATCCCCACTTTACAGGTAATAGTAGTAGCTAGTATGTATAAAGTGCTGACTAAGTGCTAAGCACTTTATAACTGTTATCTCATTTGATCCTCACAACCCTGAGAGATAGGTGTTCTTATTATCCCCATTTTACAGATGAGGAAACAGAGGCAAACAGGGTTAAGTGGCTTGCCTAGGGTCACACAGCTAGTATGTCTATGAGGCTGGATGTGAACTCAGATCTTCCCAGCTCCAGGCCTGGTGCTCTATCCACTGTATCACCTAACTGCCTCATTTCCGTGCTGTACCATGTGCATCATACCAGCATCACACAGCTCTTAGCTCTCTGTCAATCATTTCCATTTAGAGAAGAATACAGGTAAGTTTTATACATTTAGATCAAATGGTACTGTATTCATGCAATAATTCATCCTTACAGCACATGTCTTAATAATAATATAAGCCAGCCTCAGAGCTAGAAAGACCTCTATTTAAGATCTTCCTCTGACACATCCAGGCTGTGTGTGACCCTACACAATTCATTTAACTTCTAGGTGCACTAGGCAGCTGCCTGAGACTGTCAGTCTCTCAGACCATCAGTGAAGAGAAAGTGCCAGAGTTCCTCACTGTTAGTTCCCTTCTGCAGCTGTTCATTTTCAATCATGTCTGACTGTGCCTGACCTCATCTGAAGTTTTCTTTTCTTCAAAGTAAAAAACAGTTTGCCCAGGATCATACAGCTAGAAAGTTTCAAATGTCTGAGGCTACATTTGAACTCAGGTTCTCCTGACTCTAGGACTGGTGCTCTATCTACTGTGCCGTGCAGCTGGCCCATTTGGATTTTCTTGGCAAAGACACTAGAATGATTTGCCATTTCCTTCTCCAGCTCATTTTACAGATGAGGAAACTGAGGCAAACAGAGTTTAATGACTCACCCAGGGTCACATAGCTAGTAAGTATCTGAGGTCAAATTTTAATTCAGGTCCTACTAACTCCAGGGCTGGTCCTCTATCCACTGTGCCACCTAGCTGCCCTACCCCTAATTAAATTACAGGTTTAATCCCTCTCCCTATTCTCTAATATTAAAGAGATTATGAATCTCTTCATGATTAAGTGATCCAAAAAGGAAAAAACTGTCCATAACATGGCAAAAGGGTTTTTGCTTTTGAAATGCACATTAGATAATGTAGGCAGAGCTCATACACATTTAGCTCATGATTCTACAGAATTTGAAATATGTACTAACCATTATTTGATGATGAGTAAAATGGGTCAATAATAAGAAACAATTTTATGATAATGTTTTACTTAACTTAATTGTCAACTTTTCTCAAATTCATTTGACAGTGGGAAGGACTGACCCTGGAAGCAGAAGCCCTAGGTTTAAATTCTATCTCTGATTCTTCCTACTTGTGCATATAGATCAAACAGTACTGTATTCAAGAAATAATTCCTCCTTATAGCACACATCTTATTAAAAATGTGAGCCAGCCTCAGAGCTGGAAAGACCTCCATTTAAGATCTGCCTCTGATCATTTAACCTTCCTAAGCCTTGGTTTCCTCATTTGTAATGTGAGGGAGTGGACTAGATAATCTTTAAACTCTCTTCTTGTCTAAATTGATTCTTATGACTTTATTTTTTTTACAGCTTCATTCAATCTGTAGTAGTTTTTTTTTTATTTTCTCTGTTTCAGACTTAACAAGACTTTATGTTCTTAAAATGGATATAGACAGATAATAATGGTTTATTTTGTGCTTAAATAGAAAATATAAATGAAAATGTTAAAAAAAATAGGAATTGGAAATTGGTTTATGCTGTAGGACTTTTTCCACTTTAAAAGTATTAGGATATTTCTTTTCAAAATGATATATGATTTGATATGATAGCAAACTATAGTAATAGTCAAAGGAAATCCTCTGCAAGACTATAAATTGCAAGAAAGTGACCAAGCTGAATTGGTAATTTTCTTAATGGGAGTTCTCTGTACAGATGAAATAATAGGGTCATGATCACAATATTTGTTTATTAAAAACAGATAATAGATAATATTTATATTGCTCTTACTATGTGCCATGCTAAGTGTTTTACAATTATTATCTCATTTGATCTTCATGAGAACACCAAGAAGTAGGTGTTATTATTATCTTGGTTTTATAGATGATGAAAATGAGGCAAACAGGTTAAGTGATTTGCCCAGGGTCACACAACTAATGTCTAGAGCCAGATTTGAATTCAGGTCTTCATTACTGCAGGCCTGGCACTGACCTAGCTGCCCTGATAGTTGTTTATTTAATGTTATAAACCACAAGAAATGGTTCCCAAAGTATTGGTGAATTAGATAGAACATAAGTTCCTTGAGGGCAGGGACTATTTCATTTTTGTCTTTGAATTCTCAGCATATGATATAATGGAATGCAAGTAGACATTTAATAAATAGTTAATAAAGATGACTGAAAGATTTTAATCCACCATTGAATGAGAATGGGAAGTGTCTGAGAGCCTGCCTCCTTTTATAATATCGTTAGAAACGGGTCCCTGGATCCATTCCAAACAGGAACTACAGGTATGAATTTCCTGTTTTTATCTTCCTTCTTCTTTGCCCTGAATCTATTGCTCTTTTCTATCCCTTTTCTCTCATCTGTCTACTTAGCTCACAATCTTCTCTACTTCCCTTCCCTTCCCTTCTCTTTTCCTTCTCTCCCATAATTTTGTGATATTTTTGAATCTCAAACTAGGACACATCTTAAGCATCTTGTTGGCCTGCAGACTATCTAACCCAATGGTGGAAGGCGTGTGCGTTCAATAGAATTCCCTTTTCAGAGGACAGTTTGCTGGAGTAGGAATCAGAGGACCTGAGTTCTTCTAGTCTTGACTCTGCTACCAACTATATTCATTCATCCAATGAAAATAAGTTACACCTATAAGTATATTTACCTTTTATTTAGAGAGGTAGAGGGAAAGAAAGGAGAGGCAGCTAATAAGACTCCACAAACCCAAAGGCGTTGATTCGTATAACTGGTAGTTGCCTGAGCTTTTAATTATATGTAGGGCAAACTCTAGGGGCTACACTAAACCCATTGCTTGCTGACTTTTTGGGTTTTTTTGAGCTGGGTGGGTAGCTGGGACTCTGTAGTGCTATTTAGAAGCTTCATTGGGTGAGTCCCCAACAGGAACAGTCAAATGCTGAGTACAATATGGAAGATGAGTAGGATGCCCTGCCTACCCTGGTTGTTCAGAAGTATTCTAACAGTTCTGAGAAATGATATCATTGCATGATTGAATCCTTACATAGTCTGTCCAATCTGGGAATTTGTACTTTGGATTGGAGTCAATGAAATAACATTGCAGCAGTCACACCTAAGGCTTGTATGATACCTGTCTCCTTGTAGCTCCGAGTATTCATTGCTTAATCCTTTTCACATTCCTCTGAGCTAAGTAATAGGCAGTAAAGATGATAAGTGGTTGGCTTTCCATGGTACTACATAGGGTCACTTCAAAATGGGAATGAAAATTCAGGTGTCCTAATTTAAATGACAGCACACTACCCCTAAGTATATTATGCTGCAGTAAAAAGGAAGATTCACTGAAACTAGTTTTGTCTCTCCTTCATCTCATATATCAAGTTCTAGGTCTTGCCTTCTAAGATAGTCTAAGGGAAATATGAAGTTGGGGGGGAGGTGGAAATGAAATGGTGCAAGGCTCAAAATAAACAAAAGCCTGTTTAAGGCTGGGTTTTTATAACTTAAATCCACGAATTATTTGGGGTGTGGGTAGGGATAAGAAAATTATTTCTCTTCTGTTTAATATCCTTTGAAAAGAAAAGAATTAGTTTTAAACTGTTTAGAAGTAGAGGAAGGAACTCTTAGGTCTCCTGTTGGCCTGTAGACTATCTAATCCAATACTGGAAAATGTGTGTGTTCAGTAGAATTCTGTTAAAATAGAAAACCTTCACTTTAAAAGAAAAAAATTAGAAAACCCTCTTCAGGGGAAAGTTTACTGGAGTAGGAATCAGAGGACATTGAGTGTTCTAATTTTCTAAGTCTAGTTCTCACTAGATTTTATCCAAATAACTTTGAGTGAGAGTGTGGCATATAGAGAGAATAGCAGTAAGGCCAATTTGGCTAGAACATGTGCTTGGTGAAAAAGAGTAATATACAATAAGAAGGAGTTATAGTAGGAAGGGCTTTGGATGCCGTGCATCTAATATCTCTGTATCTTATCCAAAAGCAACAAGGAGTCACTGCAGTCACCTCCCTTGACTGTTTCCCAAGCCAAATGTATGGTTTTAGCCAAGTCACAACTTCTCTGAGGCCCTTAAAAATCTCTAAAATGAATGTAAAAATACCCGGCCTGCCTGTCTCCTGTGGTCATCATTGTAAGGATTAAGTGAAATGTAACTAACACATTGTAGTGATGTATAGCGGTGATTTAGCCTGTAATACCCATCTTAACATGTACTTCATCAGTGATGGTGACCATTCGCTCCAGATCCCAATATGTTTAATATTTAACTGTGTGGGTGTAGTGGCTGAAGAGTTGACTTGGAAGTCAGGAAACTTTGGGCTCTAGTCCTGCCTATGATACATACTACCTATGTAGCTTGGAGCAAGACACTTTACCTCTTAATGCTTTGGTCAAGGAAGTTTCCTCACCTAAGAGTCCTCTCTACTAATGAAATAAGTTTAATATCTGTCCTTATTTAACTACCAATCCTTAGCTGGTCTTCAAGTCACTGTTGCTTCTTAGAGAAAACACAGAGCAAAGTGAACAGTACACACACACACATGTACACACAAATACATATATTCATATTTGTTGTTGTTCAGTTGTTTTCAGTCATGTCCAATGCTTCATGACCCCATTTGGGGTTTTCTTGGCAAAGATACAGGAGTGGTTTGCCATTTCCATCTCCAATTCATTTTACAGATAAAGAAACTGAGGCAAACAGGGTTAAGTGACTTATCTAGGGACACACAAATATTAAGTGTCTGAGGCCATATTTGAACTCAGGAAGATGAATCTTCCTCACTCCAGACCAAATTGATAGGAATTTGTGCAGGAGTTTGCTGGTTCATGCTCCTAACCACACAGGGTATCACACAGACCAGTACCCTATCACAGACATCAAACTAATATATCTCACTTGTACTTTTACTTCAGTATTTAAATCTATGAGCTCATCACTGTGGATACTCCATCCATCCATGCAGATCACAGCCCTTCCATACCTTTTCATCCCATGTGATTTCTAACTATGCATGCCCTCATATAAATCTTCTGTGGCAGGACTGAAGGCAATGGAAACACTCTCCTTGTTCTCAATTAAAATTTTATGAATGCCACAACAATACTCAGACTGTCCATTATTGTCATTTCCTCCTCTAGTGTGACAGAGAGACTCACCTTCTTCTCAAATTATATGCAGTATGAGGGAGGTGATTAGGACAGCCCTGATCAACTGATTTTCCCCCTGGATCTGTTGTGATGCAATTAGAAAACGTAAGGGTCAACTAAGTAAGACAACAGAGTGTTCTGCCTTCAACGTGCAGAAAGGTTTCTACATTGTCTACTCTGTTACCCCTTTAAGTAGTGTGAAGAAATTCCTTAGTCAAGCTTTATGGAATTAGAGGAATCAGTCCAAGTTCCTGGAGGCTTTTTGAAAACCAAGACATTTTCTAAGAAGACAATTAATGCAGGAGACAACTGTGAGGAATTTGAACTCTGATAGTTAAGAAGAGTCAATTCCTTGAACCCTAATGAACTTCTTAGAGAAGCCATAGTGGGTGACAGCATAAAGGAAAGCCATTGAAATCATCTTGCCAAACTACAAAAAATAGATAGTTAGCTCAGATGCTTCGTGGAGGATCAAGATTGAGAAGCCAAGATAGTCTGATGGGGATCATGTATGAGCCAAGGACAGCATGAGTGCAATGGTAGGTCCAGGCTGGTGAGATGCATAAAAACCAAGCCACAACATTTTTCTTCCCCTTCTCATCCACAGAGGATATATATGTGGAGGGGGGAACATGTTTCCCATTTACTTCCTGACCGTTCACTTCCTGTTTCCATTGTTCCCTTCTAGGCTCTTTGAGCCAGTCAGTAGCTTATGTGTTTGTGTGTGTGTGTGTTTTTCCCCTAAATGTTTGCTCTGATTTATAAGCCATTTTAGCAATGAGAAATGTGCTTGGTCAGCAAACTCAAGCTATTTGCTATCCTATTCAAAGGAAGAATTCAGGAGAGAGAGAGAGAGAGAGAGAGAGAGAGAGAGAGAGAGAGAGAGAGAGAGAGAGAGAATGAGGGAGAGAGACAGAGATAGAGACAGAGATAGAGAGAGAGAGGAGAGAGAGAGAGACAGAAAGAGAGAGAATGAGAGTGAATCAGTTATGGAAGAACTCAGCTCTTTCTCACCTTTGTTGCACTTATCCAGGAGAAGGAACAGCATCTTGGGGGAGCAACAGGAAGACATCACTAAAAGAGAAAGGACTTTGGGAGCCTACATGGCCAAAGTGTGATTTGCTTGGACCACATATGTTCCCTATGTGTATTCCTCTCTACTAGTATACTCTATGTAGGGGCCAAATCTTTCTCCTGACTACACACACACACACACGCACACACATATACACGCACTCACGCACACATACACACATGCACTCATACAGACATACACATACTACACATACATATGTATTTTTTGTTTAGTTGTTTTCAATCATATCTGACTCTTCATGACCCCATTTGGGGTTTTCTTGGCAGAGATATTGGAGTGGTTTGCCATTTCCTTCTCCAGCTCATTTTACAGATGAGGAAACTGAGGCAAATAAGGTAAAGTGACTTACCCAGGGTCACACAGCTAGTAAGTGTCTGAGGCCAGATCTGAATTCAGGAAGATGAGTCTTTCTGATTCCCACTGTCCACTGAGCCAACTAGCAGCCCTACACACACCCACCCACACCCACACCCACACACACACACACACACACACACACATGCACACACACACACACACACGTGAGAGTATTTACCAGGTTCATGAGGAGAATGTTTTGTAGCTTCTGTTTTTATGAAGTTAATTTGGTAAATAACTTTGCTTTGACCCAACTGTGTTTACTGACTTACTAAAAAGGTAAGCGCATGAGTGGAAACTATAGTTTTAGTACTATGAACCCAAAATGTGCCTTGAACAAGGGAATAGTTACCTCTGCTATGGTCCTAGCCTATGACTTCAAGTCGAAGGTTAGCCCGCACGAGGTACAGCACATATGGGTCCTTAACAACGTTACTACTTTCACTTTTAATGCCTAGAATTAGTGGTAAAGGATAAAAGATAGAGTGAAAAGTTAGGGATTTTCTTAGGACCAGTACGTCAGTCAACATGCATTTATTATGTAGCAAGAGTGATTTCACCTACATAGGGCAAGGTCCACCTGTGATGAGGGCTCTCATTGTTTGGCTCAAAGGGAGGTAGAATAGACATCTCTAGTATCTTTTCTCCCCACTCTTCTCCATGGGAGCCTTTCATTCCTTTCAGGAAGGGAAGCTGGTTAGGACATACTTATATATATATTATATACTTATATATAAGCATAACTCTCTACTTCCTTAAATATTGCTAGTCTAGGGAATATGATTGGGTTCGCTCTGTCTTCTGATTGCTTTGTCATTACTGTTTGGGGGACAAGGAGAACCATAAGCTCTATACAAGGCTTGACCTCTTTCCCACCAAAGACTAGTTCCACAATGAACTCAGAGAAAGAATAGCAAAGAAATATATTTATCCAAATTTTAACAAAAGAGAAATCAGAGAAGGTGTAACTGAAGAAGAATGTATGCCAGACAATATAGCATGAAAGAGCACTCCTTTTGGGAGCTAGATAACTCAGCTCAACCAAGAGAGTCTTTGATCTCACCCAAGGCAAAACTTCCCAAATTATCTAGACTGGAAATACAACAGGGTGGAGATTGCCAACTCCTGTCATGTCTTCTCAGAGTCTATGCTTTCAGCAACCTGAAATGGGGTTGGTTTCTTCCATCTTCTCTCTCAAAGCTGGAAGCCAGTAGCACCTGAAGCAATTAAAATGTTAAAGCAGACTTGAAATTTGGAGAGACTTGAAGGGAACTGGCCTTTGGGGAATCCCAAAAGAGACTGGAGTTCTTCTACTTTGACTAATTTTTTCTCTCCCCTCATGCACAGTAAGACATTCATCTCCAGCAATGAGGAGAGAGTCCCATACAAGTGGGTCACAATTAAGTGTTTACTTTGTGCCAGCCCCTGGGCTAACTTCTAGGGATAACAAATAGCAATAACGTGCCCTCTGCTCTCAAGGAGCTCACTTTTTAATGGGAAAAACAACATACCAACAACCATGTATATACAAAACATATACAGTGTAAACTGAAGGTAATCTTGAAGGGAAGATGCTAAAAATGGTAGAAAGGCCTGTAGGTTTGAAGTAAGTTTTGAAGGAGGTCATGGAAACCAGTAGACAGAAGTAAGGCGTGAGTTTAGCCAATAAAATGGCAAGAGTCAGGAGATGGAGTGGTTTGTAAGATGAACAACAAAATGACCAGCATTGCTGATTTGTATCATACACGTATGTTAAGAAGTAAGGTGTATGAAGACTGGAAAAATAGGAAAAGGCCAGACTGTGAAGGACTTTAAAGTGAGAGGATTTTATATTTGATCTTGGAGGTAATAGGGAGCCACTGGAGTTTGTTGAGGCAGAGAATGGAGTGAGGAGAACAAGATGGGGGATATGATATGGTGAAACCTGTGTTTCAGAAAGGTCACTTGGGCAGTTGAGTGAAAAATTGGTTGGAGTGATGAGAGACCTGAGGTTAGAAGACTATCCAGAAAGCTAATGCAGTGGTCTAGGTGTAAAGTGATGAGTTTTATGAGTAGAGAGAAGGGGATGCGTACAAGAGATGTTGCAAAGGAAGAAACAATAAAACAGCCAACAGATGGATATGTGAGGAGTTTAGGTGAGAAGCCAAAAACGACACCACGAAAAGTCTTCCTTGGTTTACCTCTCCCAAGTTTGTCATCTTGGAATTTCTCCCAATTCTTTCTACATAGGATTTCAAAGGGAAGAAGAATTTATTAAGTCCTACCATGTGCCAGGCACAGTGCTAAGAATTTTACAAACATCTCATTTGGTCGTCACAATAACCCTGTGCGGGGCTTCTATTTTCTCCATTTTATTGTCATTTTTATTATATTAGCTCAACCTACCCACGAGCAATTGATGTTTTTCCAGTTATTTAGATCTGACTTTATTTGTGTGAAAAGTGTTTTATAATTGTGTTTATATAGTTTCTGGGTTTGTTTTGGCAGGTAGACTCCCAAATATTTTATAATGTCTGTGGTAACTCTAAATGGAATTTCTCTGTCTCTTGCTATTGGGCCTTGTTAATAATACATAAAAATGCCAATAATTTATGTGGTTTTATTTTATATCTTGCAACTTTGCTAAGGTTATTTATTATTTCAGGTAGTTTTTTCTTTATTCTCTAGTACCATATTGAATAACAGTGGTGCTAATGGACATCCTTGTTTTACCCCTGATCTTATTGGAAATGCTTCTAGCTTATTCCCATTATATATAATGCTTGCTGATGGCTTTAGGTAGATGTTTTATCTCCATTTTATAGTTGAGGAAACTGAGGCAGACAGACAGAGGTGAAGTGGCTTGCCCAGGGTCACATGATAGTAAATGTTTGAGGATTTGAACTTAAATATTCCTGACTCCAGGCTGGGTACTCTATCCACCAAGTCTCCCAGTTGCCTCAGCTAGGACAGGACAACAAGATTAGCAGGATACAGTAGAACATGTATCTTGAGATTTCAGAGCTGGAAGGAATTCTGGGCATCATCTAGTACAACTTTGCCATTTTACAGACGAAGAAATTGAGGCCCAGAGGTGAAGCTCACAGAGCTGGTAAGTGACAGAGCTGAGATTTGCCTCCCTATCAAAGTTCAATTAAGTTTCAACTGAGTAACTCTCATGCATCATGTGTTCATACCTATATATCCGAGTAGTGTCATCTAGCAGAAGGAACCTTGGATTCAGAGTCAGGAGAGTTGGGATTGGAGATTGAATGCTACAGCTCTGTTTCTTAGAACTTTCTAGAACTGTTTCTCAGCTGTGCAACTATGCAACTCTGAATCTCAGTTTCCTCATCTGCAAGATGAAGATCATGATGCACGTTGTACCTGAACTAAGACAATGTATGAGAAGCACTTTGTAAAAAAAAAAAAAAGAGTAATATGTAAATATCAGTGGTGATGAAGTTTTCCAGTGCCTTGTTCATAGTTACATGCTTAGTAAATGTTTGGTTAGTTGTGCACTGTGATCACTAACTTCCCAGAAAAAAATCCTCCTACTAAAGAACATAGAAAAGGTGCTATATAAAGACAAATTCCTATATTAATTGCAGATTTTTCAATTCAGTAATCTTACTGATGTATTCATCCACCTTCTTAGATGCAGGCACATGATTCATTTCAACCAAAGTTATCAAACCCTCCTATATCGAATTTTCTGGGCACAGGGGATACTAAGGCAAAAAAAACCAAACCAACAAACAAACAAAAAATGAAACCCACAGCTTCTGCCTTTGAGGAGGTTGCATGTCTACTGTATACACCTATTACTATTACCACTTTTCACTTTTGTAGTTTGAGCATCGTTCTCTTTTCGGGTTCTGTTGATATTTGCGTGAGCTCTATCTAACCTTCTCATCTCCTTTTGCTGCTTCCATTTCTGAACAAATCACCATCCTCTCATTTAAGCAAGGAAAGATATAGATAATATAGATATGGATATAGATTGGCTATAGATATAGATATGTATGTGCATGTATGTATGTATGTATGTATATATCCCTTCTTACCTCCAGTTAGTTTGTAGTCTTCCCTTGAAAGAAATGCATATTGAAAAAACTGTTGTCAGCTGTTAACAAGAAAATACCTGATCAGTATTGACTTGCCAATAACTGTTGACTTAAAGGAACGTATTAAATCTCTTGCCAGAACAACCTTACTGCAGGGCAAGATGGCAAAGGTACAAAGGATCTTTGCACAATGGGTTTCCAAAGAACAACTTAAATGCTTAAGGTCCACGTTAATACTATCCCAAGAATGTCCAAACAATGTTTCCTTTGACTCTAAGAAGAAAGATTAAGTGAGGTGGACAATACCCCATGTGTCCAACTGTATGCCTAATTTCTTGAAAGAACAATATCCTATAAATTCAAGAGTAAATAAGAATGAATACACCAAAAGAAGATGGCAGTTTCTTTGCTTATAGCTATTGAAACTTCAAGCACACAATAGCACCAAATCAGCTTCTGTAACCTTCTGTTACATAGGCTGTCACCACAAGCTATGCAAATATTTTTAATTTGACTTTAATTGTGTCTTCTTGTCACTTTAGCAACTTTTAAGTAAAACAAAAGTCAATGATTGGGTATCCTTTAGAACTTTGCTCAGCAATGTGGTACAAATCAATATACTTATTGATTTTTTTTTCACTTCAAACCTAGAATCAAGGCTTCAGTAATCATAAATAGAGATATTACCATTTTCCTTTATGTACCCATTCATGACCATTTTCCATTTACAGCATGCTGTTCATTCAAGAAATCTTAACATACAGCTGGTCATATGTGTCCAACTTTTTAAATGTTTTTCCCTTTTCCTTTTAGTAAATTAACCATTCCTCTTAATTTGCTTGTAAAAGAAAAAGAAACACACACGTGTGTGTGCACTCCTGAAAAAAAAAATTGTACCAAGTATTATTAGTACAATGGAAAAAAATTTCCCTGCCAAGTAGCACCAGTCATGATGCCATAAAATAATTGGAAGGAGTTCTGGACTATGAGTCAGGAAACCTGGGTTCAATTCCTGGTTCTGCCATTTAATTATTTGTGGGAATTTGACAAGTTACAAAGTCCATTCCTCATCTATATATGTCAGATTAGATGGTCACTAAAATCTCTTCGAGCTCTAATTCTGTTGTTCTATGATTCCCATCTCTACTCCTAACTATTTGTGTAACTTTGCATAAATTACTTCACCTTTTCTCAGTTTTTCTTATCTCTAAAATAAGATACTGAACTAGGTAATGTCCTAGGTCCCTTCTAGCTCCAGGAATCCATAAATCTTGACTTAGTGCCCATAAGTCTATGGAAAAATCCTAACAGGTCTGTATGAGATAGTCTATGAGTAACAGTGAAAAACATTCCCCACCCCCGCTTCCAATCACTCCACCTCCACAGTAGTCAGGCACAGCATACACTCGTTCTGGAAAAATTCATCATGACTGTTGTATTGCCAAGGCACGGAGTCTTATACTTGCTTCCAATCACCCCACCTTCACAGTAGTCAGGAACAGCGTACACTCGTTCTGGAAAAATTCATCATGACTGTTGTACTGCCAAAGCACGGAGTCTCATACTTGCTTCTCTTTGAAATGAGCCCCGTATATCCAGTCATTGCCACTGTTTGAGGTCATTGCTTTTGAAACAGTACAGTCATCTTTGTGTTTTTGAAAAGAACCCTTTTCCTTCACCCTGCTCCAGTAATGCCCATGCGGCTGAGTTGAGGTTTTTAAAATTTGGGTTAAATGAAGCACTTGGGTCATTAGTCTTTTGTTTATATATTTCCTAATGCAACTTCACAGTCAAGGATATTGTGCCCATTTTCCCTCAGATTGACTATCCCATGATACTCTGGACCACCCCCTATCACTGCTTTTTCTTAATATTTAAACTTGTGAATCATGAGAAGAAGCTCATGGAAAATCTTTTAATAGAAATGAACATATTGTTTTAAGTCCTTGCCTATCTATTTCAGTGGAAGAATTGATTTATGATGGTGTTACATATTTAAAAGATATAAAAAACAAGAGAGGTTAAAGAAACCTGGTCCAGAGTTTCTCTTTTCTCCCAAACTGATAAGGTCTCACTTAGCGTTGAGTAAAGAAAAGTAGATTTTAGGGTAGAATTTGTTGGAAAAGCCCATGCCACTAAAGGAAAAATAAAAGGCTTTTTTCCCCTTGTACACTGATTTAGTAAATGAAAGATTGCTGTTACTTTAACCAATGTGAAATTATTTACATTGTGAAATAGAATGCCACTTGACTGAAACTGATACCAGTGTCACTCTGCTTGATTACTGAGTATGCCTAGTGACAAAGAAGCATTAATGGGGCTTTGAATTTTTTCCTTTTGACAGGTTGCTGGAAACCAAGGTGTCAAAATGACTGAGCGTTTTGATTGCCACCACTGTAATGAATCCCTCTTTGGAAAGAAATACATCCTGAGAGAAGAGGATCCCTACTGTGTGAAGTGCTTTGAGAGTCTGTACTCCAACATGTGTGAGGAGTGCAAGAAACCCATTGGCTGTGACTGCAAGGTACTGTAGTCTCATGCCTTATTTTGATAGTCCCTGTTGGGCTGAACTGAACAAATTAGTTCCTTGGGCCAACACCAGGGAATATTGTTTGCAATTAAGTTCTGCATGTGTTAGAATTATGTCTCTAGCCGGGCTATAAGATTATAGAAGGCAAGGACCAACTCATATTTCGTTTCTATTCTTCACAGCACCTAACTTGATGTTGGGTACATAGAGAACAGAAATCGTAGAACTGGAAGAGACTCTAGCCTAACTCCCTCGTTTTACAGATGAGGAAACTGAGTCCCAGAAAGTTGCTCAAGATTGTACAGGTAGTAAGCAGCAGAAACATACAAATTTGACCCTATGCCTTAAAATCCTTCAGGCTAGAAATACTGATAATCCAATTTGAACTTTTCAGGGTTATAACCAAGTAAAACTGTGCCTGACCAAAATTTATGGAATTTCATAGACCTTCTTTCAATCCTGCTGCTCTTTCCTATGACTAAAAACTTTGAGGCAGTGTCATCTTATGTCCCCTAAGGTTATAAATACCAAGTTCACCTATGGGCAGAGGGAAAGGTACCTATAATTAGGTAATCCAAATATTTCTCAGCTATTGTGTTAGCTTCGTTTATCAAGTTTGTTCCTAGGAAAGGCAATTCTAACAGGATTGTCCCATTGCCTTCTGCTGCTAAATGTTGGATGACAAATGAGCAATAATCCCTCTCTTTCCTCCCCCCAGCTCCCATGCACAGGAAGTCTTGTGAAGAAAATGAGATGAGGAATGTGCAACATGGCCCTTTTTATGTCTCGCGAAACCAAACTACAGCCATGTATTTTTTGGCTATAGCACAGGAGTGAGATGCCAAATGTAAAAGAAACAAAACTGAACAGTAGTATTGTGTAAACTTTGAAGGGTTCAGAGGTTTAGAGATAGCAAAAATTAGTTGACCTAGCTCATCTAAAAAACAATTTCTCTTCTGTCGATTACCTAACATCTCTCCCTAATGCTTATAAGAGTTCTTGGACCTTTCTCAATAACTCAATCAACAAATAGTAATTAATTGGCCCTTCTGTGTGAGGAACTGTGCTGGGCACGGGGGACGCCAGTACAAAGTACAAGTGCTCTTTCTCTCAACAAGCTCACACTCTGACAGGTCATCTGAAAATACACGCAGCACCAACAGATGCCGAGTCAACAAAAACAAATCCAGAGTAACCAAGTGGGGTGGCTTTTGGGAGTGGGGGTACTAGCAGTTGGGGGATCAGGAAAGGTTTCATGAAAAAGATGGTATTTGATATATTTAAAGGCAGAAGGAAATAGATTCCAGGCAATTGGAACAGGCACTTCCAAGACATATTCGCACTTATAAAAGTTCAATCCTCCTCCTTCCTCCCAACAATGTTTTCTAGAGTGTATTTTCTCTGCACATCTCGTGGACCCCTTATCCTTCTCTTTAGAGGTCCCAATATGGAAATTTCTGATTTTTTAACAATGTGCATTTGGATTAAAGTAAGGGCTTTTCAAACTCGGGTAAAGGTTCCCGAGACAGCTCCAATGAATGAGAATTCCATCAGTGCTGAAAGCCAGCTCTTTAGAGATAAGAGTTATAGATACTTGGAGATGGTCTCCCTTGGCCAGTGAATATATGAAAAAACTGAAATAATTTTCCTTTCCTTGAGAATATGATTTAGTGAAAAGTCTCTTTAAACCAGTAATCCTTCAAGAAATGTTTTATGTGTTAATGACCAAAAATCCCACCGAATTGGGCCAAAATCAACAAGTCTTTACCAAAGTCAGGAATTAATCAGCCTGAACTTTTCAACTTGGATTTAGAGGTCTTAGAAATGTGGTTTTATTATTCAATGTGATTTTCTGTATTTTAAAACAAAAAGAAATCAATGGGGCTAGACCACCCAGTTTGGGGAATTTTTAATATTAAAAGTGTTCGAGGGAAGGTATTTTTAGATGTTAAGAGTGAATAAAGTTAATTGGGGTGGGGAAAGAATTTAGTTCTAGAGAAAAAATGGTCTGGTTTTTTTCAGGAAGTGAAGCAAAAACTCCTGGCAAGACACCCAGCAGAACAATTGAACTGATAAATCTGGTTTGCAGTTCTATTTTCTTAAAATAATAAGACAGTCCACAGGTCTCTTCCCCCCATCCCTAAGCAACGTATGCATATAATTAAAAATACATCTACCAGTCTGAGAGAATGAAGCTAATTTTGATGCCTGGACTTGAGTATGGGTCAGTTAAGTCAGTCTACTAGCATTTATTAAGCACCTACTATTTGCCGGTCATTGTGCTGAGGATACAAAAAGAGGCAAAAAACAGCCTTTGCTCTTGAGGAGGCTACATAGTCTTAATAGGGGAAATGATAAGAAAATGACTATATGTAAACAAGATATATAAGGGATAAATTAGGAGTAGTCTCTGAGAGAGGGCACTAAGGTTAAGGAGAACTGAGTAAGATCTCTTGTAGAAGGAGTGATTTTAAATGAGATTAGGAACCCAGAGAAGCTAGGAACATAGATAAGGAGGGAGAGTATTTCAGGCATGAGGGACAGCCAGGAAAACGCTTGGAGCTGAGAAATGGAGTATAATGTTCAAAGAACAGCAAGGAAGCCAGTATCACTAGCAGAATAAGCAGAAAGGAATAAAATATAAGAAGATTGCAAAGGTAAGAAAGGGCCAGGTAACAAAAGGCTTTAAGGGTCAAATAGGGAGTTCTATATTTGATCCTGGAGGTTATAGGGAGCCATTAGAGCGGTGGTTCTCAACCTTCCTATTGGCACGACTCTTTAATACTCCTATGTGGGCATATCTGCATGTGGGCAGACCCGCCTGGAGATGAATAGAGAAGTGGTGTCTCAGTTCCTAAGACCATTGGAAATATGTGTTTTCCTGTGAAAGGGTCATTCAACTCCCAAAGGGGTCACAACCCATAGGTTGAGGACCGCTGCTTAGAGTTTATTGAATGGAGTGGGTGAAATATGTGGTCAAACTTGTGTTTTAGGAAGATCAATTTGATAGCTAAGTGAAGGATAGATTGTAGTGGGGAGAGACTTGACACAGGGAGACCAATCAATGGTCTCAGTCAGTGCAGTGATCTGAGCATGAGGTAATGAGGGCCTACACCACGGTGATGGCAGTGTCTAAGGAGAGAAAGGGGTATATGTGAGAGATTTTATGAAGGCATAAATGACAGGAGTTGTCAACTGATTGGATATGGGAAGGTAAAAGAGAGTGAAGAGTCAAGGATTACATCTAGAATATGAGACAGAGCAATGGGGAGGATGATGGTACCCTTTATAGTAACAGGAAAGTTAGGAGGGAGAAGGAGCTTGGGGTGGGGGAAGATAAGTTTAGCCTTGGACACTTTAAATTTGAAAGAATAGTTTGAGATGTCTTTCAGGTAGTTGGAGATGTAAGACTGGAGCTCAAGAGAGGTTAGAGCTGAGTAAATGTATCTGGGAATTTTCTGCACTGAGATGATAACTGAATCCATGGGAGGTGATGATATCACCAAGTTATGAAGATAAAAATGGCAGTACTTGACCACTGATTCAACATGGAGACTGAGAGAAAGCAAGGAGTTGAAGATGACAGCTAGGCTGTGAACCTTAGGTGACTGGGAGGGTTTTGATATCCTCTATAGCAGCAGTTCTCAACCTGTGGGTCGCGACCCGTTTGGGGGTTCAACGACCCTTTCACAGAGGTCATAGGGGTCACCTAAGACCATTGGAAAACACATATTTCCGATGGTCTTAGGAACCGAGACACTGCTCCTGTATCTGTCTCCAGGTGAGTCCGCCCACATGCAGATATGTCCACACATGAGTATTAAAGGGTTGCAGCATTAGGAAGGTTGAGAACCACTGCTCTGTAGTAATAGGGAAGTTAGGAAGGAAGGAGGGTTGGAGGGAAACAATAAGTTCAGTTTTAGATATTTTGAATTTAAGATGTTTTTAGGACATTCAGTTCAAGGTGTCTGATAGGTCATTAGAGATGCAAGATTGGAGAGGGAGAGACTTCAGAATTTGTGTGTCTTCTCCTTATTCCTATATGCTTAACATATGTCTTTGTGAGTTCCTTAAGCATATTCTATATTACTATAATGTGGTGTTTTATGTATTATTTTATTTATATATATATTTATATAGTATTTTAATTAAGTAATTCCAGTTAATATAATTATTATATTAATTCCATATATTAATAGAGAGACATTGCAGTGTAATGACTAAAAAATAGACCTTTGATTCAGGAAGACCTGTGCTCAAAGTCTTTCCTCCAAGACATGCTGGATGCAAATCACTTTACCTCTCAAGACCTCAGGCATCTAAGATTTTAAGTTGCAGAGACGGGGCCAACCTTTAATGGTGGAAGGCATTTCCTCATCAGGAGATCCGTGTATCAATGAAATCAAAGGTCTTGTCTTGTGCTCAACTCTGAGAAAATATAGAAGTGTTCTTAAAGGAAAGATCTCTTGTTTTTTTGGACTAGGGCAGGCAGTAGTGGCGATAAGGACTTTGTCTTTCCCCTCAGAAATATGGACTCTATGGGACTTTGTTGTCACTAATAATACATCTCTGTTGACTGATTGACAACTTATTTCACTGGATACTTCCACAGGAGAGAAACTGGGAAATGAAAGAATGGGACTGAAGCAGGCAGATCATAAGCATCTATTAAAGGGAAGGCAATAAATGTTGATGTAGAGCCTGTTGCATGCTAAGCACTTTTTATTGTTTTACCAATATTCTCTCATTTGATCTTTCTAAAAACCCTTGGAGGTTTATAATTCCTCTTTTACAATTGGGGAAACTGAAGCAAACAGAGGTTAAGAGATTTACCTAGGCTCACACCGCTAGTAAGTATGAGGCCAAATTTGATCTGGAGTCTGTCCTGACTTCAGGCTCAGCGCTCTATCCTCTGCACCAGCTGGCTGTGCTTACTGTGGAATATGAATAAGGGCAAACAACTTTTTTTTTTAATGAAGAAGCTGATTATTTTAATGGAGGATACACTATGTAAATAACTAGGTGTTGTTCAGTCCTGTCCAACCCTTCGTGACATCATATGGGGTTTTCTTGGCAAAGATACTGGATTGGTTTGCCATTTCTTTCTTCAGTGGGTTAAGGCACAGAGGTCAAATGACTTACCCACTGTCACACAGCTAATACATGTCTGAGGCCTAATTTGAATTCAGGTTTCCTGACTCCAGGCCAAGCACTCTATCCACTGACACCTAGCTGCCTCCAAATAACTAGATGTTGTTTATCCTCAACTTCAAAGAGGACCAACGAAATCACAAGTGATGTCCTCACTTGCATGTGAATTGGATTTCAGTGAGATAAAGTTACTTCACTCTCCCTGAGTCACAGAAGTCCAGTGGCAAGACAAAAGTCAGGCTATGGCTGAGGATACAATGGATGACCTTGGCAACTTTGTGTTTGACCACGCTCTAAGTGTTCCATGGTTACTGCTTCTTCCATTTCATGACCATTGCAACAAATTGTTTTCACCTTAGCAGGGCAGTCTTCACATGCTTAGGGTAGACCTCCCCTTAACTCAGTGGTTCTCAACCTGTGGGTCGCAACCCCTTTGGGAGTTGAACGACCCTTTCACAGGGATCACAGGGGTCGCTTAAGACCATCGGAAAACACATATTTCTGATGGTCTTAGGAACCAAGACACTGATCCTCTATCCGTCTCCAGGTGGGTCTGCCCACTTGCAGATATGCCCACATAGGAGTATTAAAGAGTCCCAGCATTAGGAAGGTTGAGAACCACTGCCTTAACTCATCAACACGTTAGAGACTTGTGGGTTCCCCTCAATCCTGGTTTAGCCCATCTGCCAAGATGATTTTACCAGGGTGTGGCCATGGCACATGCTGATGAGATCTGGGTGAAGGTGGACACCAGAGGTGGGTGAGCAGATCTCAGAAGGGCTTGACAGTCTTCACACCGGAGTTGCTTCCTGAACACCCCACACAACTCAAATTACTAGGTACATAGAAGTTACAAAAGGGAGTAAACAGAAAGGTCATTTAAGAGAGGGAGATCTCCCGCTGGAGGTGGGGTTTGAGTTTGAGTCTTGAAAGGAGCTGAGGAAACTAAGCAGACTGAGAAAGACTAAAAGTAATTCCAGGGAGGGCTGATGGGCATCTCCAGGCAAGTTTAGTAAAATAGTGAAGACCCCAGCCCTGTGAGATCTAATCCTAGCTTAGTGTTTCTATACCCTCTAGCCCTGAGAGAGGCACTATAAAGTCAAATCTATACCCAAGGTTGCTATGAAGAAAATAATAATAAAGACTCCAAGACTAGCATGGAGGCTGTCACTGAAGGGGATCTACACAGAGTTGCTCAGGGCTATGACTGAGGTTGATTTTCAGGCTGAAGTAATAGCCTCTGCTTGGGTCTAACTTGAAAAATGTTTTGTAAAATACAGTCATTCTCCCTGAGGGCTTTCTCAGATGATGGCAGCTTGGCTGCAGAAATTACATCCAATATGTTTCTAAAATGTCCTTCTTTGCAGTATTCTAGTTAACTTAAGGGGGGTGCAGAAAATGTCATGTTAATAATAAAAGTTGGCATGAGACCATCCTCCTGACTGTAAAAGTTACTAATATGAGGGTTATTGATTATGGAAGCCCCTGTCAATTTGAGTTCCCAGTCAGCTTGGTGAGATTACAGGACTTGAGGCTTTACAGGTGTTGGAGGGGCATCTCTGTGGAGACTGAGGACATATACTGGATGGTATCTGGCTAAAAGGGCTGCTAGGTGGTGCAGTGGATACAGCCCTGGGCCTGGAGTCAGGAAGACTCATCTTTCTGAGTTAAAATCCATCCTCAGACACTTCCTAGCTGTGTGACCCTGGGCAAGTCACCCTGTTTGCCTCAGTTTCCTCATCTGTAAAATGAGGCAGAGAAGGAAATGGCAAACCACTCCAATATCTTTGTCAAGAAAACCCCAGATTGGGTCATGAAGAGTTGGACTTGAGTGAAACAAATGAACATCTGGCTGAAAGGACAAAATTGTTGAATGGATCCTAGAGTTGCCTTTAAGATGACTGGCTGACTGGTACTAGGGGACAGACACAGGGGCCATCTCTCTTGGTGCTCTGTAGAAGAAAGACCACAGACCCCATTCTTTCTAACTGTCTCTTGGATTTCTGTATCACAAGACAGATCAGTGAGCAGCAGAGCAGACTTGGGGTGCTTAGGAGGAGATGGAAAGAAAGAGATTCATGCTCAATTAGCTCTCCCTAAAGCTTGGGGCAGAGCAACATAGGAATTAACTATGTTTGTATATGACCCAAGAGAAAAGATTAAGAAAGTGGGCTTTCCCGGCTCAAGAAATGGTATCAATCTGCAGAAGCAGGCATGCATATGCTGACTTGATCTGAGGAGATAGCCCCAGACTTGGGCATTGTCCCATGGGTGACTTCAGATTCAAGAGTTTAAAAACCTGAGAGCTCAGAGATCGAACCTTGCAGAGAGGGAAGGGGATTTTTTGCTGTAGTGTGCTCTTTGGAAAAAGAAAAGGAAGACCCACCTAGTTGCTGGGCATTATCCTGCTTAGAAAGTAAAGGCAGTAGGTATTATGATTTTGTTGTTTAGTAATTTTTCGACCATGTCCAACTCTTTGTGGCTCCATTTGAGATTTTCTTTGCAAAGATACTGGGGTGGTTTGTCATTTCCTTCTCCAGCTCATTTTACAGATGAAGAAACTGAGGAAAATAAGGTAAGTGATTTGCCCGGGGTCACACAGCCAGTAAGCGTCTAAGGTGTGTGAACTCAGGTGTTCCTTACTCCAGGGCCGGCATTCTATTCTCTTCACCACCTGGCTGCCCTAAAGAGCTGTTCTGATAAGGAAGTCTGATGGCAAAGGCATACTTGTTTGGCAGCCCCAAACAATGTTTCTCCTTCTGACTGGAATCTAAACCACAGTCTGACGCTAGCCAGCTGTGAGCAAATGTGTAAGACCCTGTAGGAGGGCTAGATATCAAGGTCAAACTGATGTCGAAGAATTGCTGTGATGGTAGAGTCTAGTTTAATCCCTCTCTAAGGTGAGCTGACAGGTGGCATGTCTCATGTGTTTGTGAATCCGATCCTGGGCTCCTTTGAAATCCTTGCATCTTTAGCATCTTCTGTGAGATAAGATAAAGATTCTGGTACCCACATGCCTTTGAGTGCTTGTAAAGGATGTTACCCGCCAATGGAAAAAACCTAGAAATGGATTCAAGTACAGTAGGCCGCTGTCCTAGAGAAACTCCAGGTGGAAAGCAGTGAGCCAAGGGCAGATCATGACCCTTTTGGAGGCCAGCTCCTGGGACAGAACCTGGTCAATTCAAGCCTGGAGTCTTGGGAGAGCCATGGAACGTGGATTACATTAGTTTAATGTTTACAAAATTATTGATGGATGGGTTAAAAAAAAACTTTCCAAGTCCTATAACTGAAGACAATGAGAACACCTGCAATGCTCATAACCAGTAAACTTTTTTTTTTAGGTTGCCCCTTACTTGTCATTGGATAGGGACGGCCTGTGATTTTATTAGTATAGAGAACTCTCAGATGATGAAACTTCCTTTACCAATGCAGGTCACCACCACCTTCTCTGAGATCTGTGGTTTTAGAGAATTGCCTAGAGACCTGAGAGGTTAACTTTAAAAATCATTGCTCTTTTGCAGAAGACTAGAAATGGGTAAAACTGTCTCTACATTCTCAACACTGAAGTGGCTAGGTGGTACATTGGTGAAGGCATTGGATGGGGAATCAAGAAGACCTAAGTCTGAATCTTGCCTCAAACACTAGCTGTGACACTGGGCAAGTTATCTATAACCTCTATCTGCCTCGGTTTCCTCATCTATAAAATGGGGGTGATAATTGCACCTACCTCTCAGGGTTGTTGTGAGGATCAAATGAGGAAATATATGTAAAGCATTTTGTAAACTTTAAAGAGCTACATAAATGCAAGTTATAATAATAATAGTTGTTATTACTGTGGTTATTGTTATTCATTTCCCCACAGATTTTCCCTCTTGGAATACCGTTTTTGCTAACTCCCACTCCCACGTTCTTAATTAACAATCTAACACTTCTGTTAATTTGGTAAAGATTCTACCTTCTCAAAAAATAATAATTGACCCCTCCAGGAATTTACTAGTAACATTTGGATACCCAGGATAAAATTAGACCAGAAACACAGTAAACATATTTGTATCTTTCCTTACAAAAGGATAGGTTATGAAAAAGAAAAGAAAAAATGTTAAAGCCACATTCAGTATTTGGAAACAAAAGAGATTGGGTAGCATGGGGGAGAGATCTGACTGGAGTCAGAATGTTGGGTCTCAAATTCTGATCCTGTCTCTCTGAGGCTTCAGTTTTCTCATCTATAAAATGGAATTGGGCTGGCTGGGGTGGAGGAGCAGGGAGAGAAGAGAAGTGGGCAAGTTGACTTCTAAGATCTCGTTTAACTCTTTTTATCTAAGTGAAATTATAGCATAAAGTCGTCTTCAGTTTACACTGGAGAGTTCAGTTAATCCTGTCATTAGCTTTGTTAACTGGATCAGCTGTTCTCAGACACAAGAATGCTGCATATCAAATTCAAGTTAGAAGTATTTCCCATGTCTTAAAATATTTCTGAAATGAAAAATTCTGAAATTCGGGAGGGGGATTTGATCCCAACCTTGTTAAATTATCAGCATTCTTCTTTTAATTTAAAGGATTTCTATGGGCACCAGATTTGTTTGAGCATTTTTACCAGTGTGTTAAAAAGTTTTAAAAGTGTCCTTTCATGAATATTTGTCTTTCTGTCTATTCTATCTATCTACACACACACACGCACACACGCATGCACACACATATGCGTACATATCAAACACATAGATACTTACACACATATATACATATATATATCTAGAATAGTTCAAGTTCCTTAAAGATGAATGAAGATTATAAAATTCAGAGATATCCAGGTACCTTTGGTGGGATTAATAATAGCACCAATCTCATGGAGTCAGTGACAGAATTAAATTTAATAATATATATAAAGTACTTTGCAGACCTTAAAAGGTCTATACATATGCTAACTATTGTCATTTAGGCAGATAGCTGGTATAATGCCAAATATTAAATTTGGAATCAGAAAAACCGGAGTTCAACGTGTAATCGCTGTATGACCCTGGGCAGGTCCTTTAACCTTTCTCAGACTAAAATAAGACTAACAATAGCACGTAGCCCAGGGTTTTTGAGGTTCACATGAGA
Organism: Pseudochirops corinnae; assembly: GCA_028646515.1. NCBI lineage: Eukaryota > Metazoa > Chordata > Mammalia > Diprotodontia > Pseudocheiridae > Pseudochirops > Pseudochirops corinnae. The sequence continues at coordinate 70,965,607 of CM053591.1, forward strand.
TAACCTAGAAAATGTTCTATGAGCCTTAAAGCATTATGAAAATGCTAGCTGTTATTATAAAAGATTAAAGCTACGAGAATTGTATCTTTCACTCTAGTAAATTTACTGCAGTCTGGCAGGTGTTTGGTGAATAGAGAAAAGACTGCAGGTATTGGAAAATTCCAAATGAGGAAACTCTCCATGGTTGGCATCTTCTTGGCAATTTACAGATTTAGAGGAGGGGCTCTTACCCTTTTTTGTATCATGGACCGCTTTGGCAGTCTAGTAAAGTCGGTAGACCCTCTCAGAATAATGTGTTTAAATTCATAAAGTACAAGAAAACCAAGGGTTATTGAGAATGAAATATGTACATACACACATACACACATAGACATATACATGTGCATATATACACATATACATACACACACATATATATATAAAACACATGGGCATATTTTTCCCACTCATTTTCTCTAGCAAAAGACCTTCTAAAATCTCTCCATAGATTCAGGTTGAGACGTCAATCATAGGGCAGCTAGGTATGCAGTGGATAAAGAACTAGTCCTGGAGTCTGATGGACCTGAATTTGACCTCAGATAGCTGTATGACTAGCTATGTCATTTTAATTTAAAGCTTTCACAAATTGAAAGGTAATAATAAAAATAACACCTGATATTTATTAACAAAATCTTCACTAATCATATTAGTACATATCTTCCTAATTTTAGGATAGGAGTTTAACCCATGATTTAATTAGCATAGGAAGTTTCCAAGGAGGAACTTCCTCTATCAATACAATATCTTCTCTATAATATATGTTGTTGAGTTGTTTTCAGTCATGTCTGACTCTTCATGACACCATTTGGAGTTTTCTCAGCAAAGATACTGGAAGGGTTCCCCATGTCTTTCTCCAGCTCATTTTATACATGAGAAAACGGAGGCAAACAGGGTTAAGAGACTTGCCCAGGGTCACAGCTAGCAAGTGTCAGAGCCCAGATTTAAACCCCAAAAGATGAGTCTTCCTGACTCCAGGCCCAGCACTCTATCCACTCTGGCTGCCCTTTCATACTGTATAACCATAGACAATTGGGAGAGCGTTTGCTCAGGGTCACTTGTTATGTTTTAGAGGCAGGATTTGCATGCAGATCTTTTTGGCTCCAGGTCCAAATTTCTATCCAGTACCTGATACTGCCACTTTAATTTTATGTACTCAAAAATTAACTATTTTTATTATTTTATCTATTTTTCATCTCCATTCATTGTTTGGTAAGAATTTTCTCTTTTGCTGTAGTTATGAATAGCACCTCATCTCATCCTCTTCTAATTTGTTTATGGCTCAACTCTTTGTAATCAGGTCATATATGCATTTTGGTCATACTATGGTATATGTTACAAGATATTGTTCTAAATCTAACTTTTGCCAAACAAAGCCCTTTCCAACTTTCCCAACTGTCCTTATTAAATCACTTCTAGTAATTCATGTTGTTTGGTTTATCAGATATTGGATTATGGTTTTAGTTGGCTTCTATTCCTTGATTATCAACTCTCTCCTCATCTACTTTTCTGTTTTTTTAACCAATGCTAAATACTTTTTGATGATTACTGCTTTATGATTTAGTTTGAACTTAGGTGACACAATGGTATGCTATGGTGGAGCAGCGGATGGAGCACTGGGCTTGGACTCATCTTCATGAATTCAAAGCTGATCTCAGACCTTATTAGCTATGAGACATTGGGTAAGTCACTCAATACTGTTTGCCTCAGTTCCTTATCTGTAAAATTATCTGGAGAAGGAAATGGTAAACCACTCCAGTATCATTGCAAAGAAAATCCCAAAAGAGGGTCACGAGGAGTCAGACATAACTGAACAACAATAATGCTATTGTAAGTGTATTCATATTCTCTTAAGAGTCTAGATCTTTTGTTCTTCCAATTTAATTTTGTTAGTCTATTCTTTAAAAAAGTAACCCATCAGTAGTTTGACTGGTATAGTACTAAATTTAATTGATATAGGTAGCATTGTCATTTTATTATATTAGTAGGCCCTGACCATGAGTAGTATTTTGCTATTTAAAAGCCTTCTTTATTCCTCTCAAAGAGTTTTATAGTTGTATTTATATAACCTTGTGTGTTTCTCAATAGGGCAACTCCCTATCATTTTTGCAATTTATAGTTGGTTTTTTAATGAAATGTCTGTTACTTCTCCTTGGGTATTGTTAGTAACTGTGTAGAAATGCTGATTTTTTTATGACTTTACTTTGTGGCCTATGATCTCACTGCAGTTAATTCTCAATCAATAAACATTTAATCACTTAACTATGTATCAGAAACTGTGCCCGCCTCTGAGCCAACAGAGAACGAAATAATGTACTTACTTGGATTAGTTAACCTTAGATTCTATTGGGGAGGAAAGAGAGGGACAATATATAAACATAAAATGTAAGGTAATTATGAAGGGAGAGCACAAGCATTGGAGAATGAGAAATGGGATGGGGAGATGGATGGAGAAAGGTTTAATGTAGAAGGCGATGCTTGAACTTTGTCTTGAAGGAAGAAAAGGGTTTTAGGAGGCAGAAGTGAGGAGACAGTGAAGAGGCAACACTTGGGGGAGGGGTGGTGGCCAGTACAAAGATGCGGAGGTGGGAGAAGGAGTGTTGCATGTGAAGAAAAGAGAGAAGGACTGTTTGGTTGGATCATAAGAGTGCAGGAGAGGAAATAATGTAAAATGAGATTGGCATGATGAGGGTGGGCCTGATACCAGGTGATTCAATATTAGCTATCAGAGTTCTCTGCAGTTCGGTCCTCTAGGCAGGAAGATAGACAAGAATCTTTTTTGAGCATCTGCCCTCTGACAAGCTGATTACAAGTCACATCATCTGAAGAAATCTGGCATAGATTACTGGGAAAATACAACAGGAACAGTTTGAATCTTAGAAGAGCTTAATATCTAGAATGTTTTTAAACAACTGAGAGTATGTTTTGAAAAAAAAAAACAGCGAAAGGTTATCAGAGGCTCAGAGACTATCAGATTATCACCATTGGAAGTAACTTCAGAGACTATCTAATTCAACACATTCCTAAACAGGAACTCCTGTCATCCATTCCTTACATGGAAATCTCTAGGGCGGACAAACAATATTTCTCAAGTCAGACCATGCCACTTCTGTATAATTCAAATTTTATTGTTGTTGTTGTTCAGTCATTTCCAACTCTTCGTGACCCCAATTGGAGTTTTTTTCTCAAAGATACTAGAGTGGTTTGCTATTTCCTTACGGATAAGGAAATGAGATGAACAGGGTTAAATGACTTGCCCAGAGTCACACAGCTAGTGTCTGAGGCTGTATTTGAACTCAGGAAGATGAGTCTTCCCTATTCCAGACCCTGCACTTTATCCTCTGCACTACTTAGCTGCCCCAATGTTTCCTTGTATCAAGACTAAAGCTGCATTTCTGCAACTTCTACCCAGTGTTGTGAAGAGCTAAGTAACATAGACCTCTTCTGAGTGATTCATTTCCAATTCTCAAAAGAAGGTCATCATTCTCACCTCCCCCAAGTCTTCTTTCCTCAGGATAAATTCATCTCGTATGACATATCCCCCAAACATCTGATCACCCTGGGTGCCTTTCTCTACATGCACTCCAGCTTGTCAATATCCTTTTTTAAAATGTGGTACCCAACAAGTGAACTGAATACAATGCTCTACTTACAATCTGTCCAGGGTAGAGTATATAACATGATGACCTTCTCTTTAGTCCTGAGAAGAATTCTCTTTAATAGAAGTTGAGATCACATTAATATTTTGACTGTCATCTTGAACTATTGATTTCATGGGCTTGTAGAGTACTTAGCACCAATCCCCAAAATCTTTTTCGGATGAATTTCTGTCTAGCTACCAGTCCTTCATTTTATATTGTGAAATTGACTTTTTGAATACAGATGTAAGATTGGACTTACTTTAATATTCTGCCAGCAATGGGGATACTCTGTCCAAAGAGGTAGCTGATAACCCACCAACACCTTCTCTTCCTGAGCAGGAATTGTCTGTGACCTCCTATAAATCCTCCGCTGCGTGGTCTATATCTCTTGATCTATCCTGAGATTCATTCTGACTCTTAAAAACTAAGATTACATTTATATTGTGCATCTGAACTAAAGGTCAGTAGCAGACATGTTTGAGGTTGAAAGTGAAATCAGAATAGGAACCGATGTCATAATTGATTGTGAGTATGAAGGCCAAGTCAAAATGATGGTAGAGCCAATCCATAGGTTGTAATTCATCCTCATCCTCTAACTAGACCATCTCCTTTCAATTAATTCATTTTGTTTCATGCCTTACTTAATTTTTAATAACTATCAAAAATTATCTTTACTATTTTATCTCTTAAAGGAGTCTTGTGTGACTTTAGCACAAGTATGGGAGATACACCTTGTTGGAAGAGGGAGAAGGCAGCATTTTGCTCTCTCAAATCAAGTGCTTAAAAAAAAAAATCAATAAAAACTAAAGACAGCAGGATCATGCATTCTGGGTACCTTTCAGGCAATTGCATAACTAAGGATATGTTTGTTGTAGAATACTGTTTATGAAAGTCTGCCTACTCTCCTGCTGTCATTGTCATTGGATGCCTTTGGTTGGTACAAGTATAGATCATTCTCACATAGATTTTGAAAAGATGGGAAATTAGAGATACGGGTTTGTACAGAGGTGGGGAACCTGCAGCCTCGAGGCCAAGTGTGGCCCTCTAAGTTCTCAAGTGTGGCCATTTGACTGAATCCAAACTTCACAGAATAAATCCCCTTAATAAAAGGATTTTTTCTGTAAAGCATGGACTCAGTCAAAGGCCTCACCCAAGGACCTAGAAGGCCACATGTGGGCTCAAACCCACAGGTCTCCCACCCATAGTAGTTTTAGATATTTTTGATAGCGTTTTTGGAGGCGTAGTAATGACCTCCATGATTTTTTCCCTACTATTTGATATTTTTCTTTCTTCCAATTATTTTAAATATCTATCCCTCAAAACTGTGTCTCCTTCATAACACATACCGCCTCTGGTCTCCTCTAATATTCTTTTCATCTTTCTTTTCTTTAGCACCATTTCTACTTCTTTGAACAGCATTTCAGATATTGTAGTATGAGAGTCCAAATTCAATGGCTGTACTGTAGATGACCTTACATTTAGCCATGTTAAAATTCACCTTATTTAATCAAATTGGTCCAGCATTAAGGCCTGTAGAGTTCTTTTTGGATCCTGACCACATGATTCAAAGTATAAGCCGTACCTTCTAGAGTTGTGTCATCTGTAAATTTGATAATTCTATCACATATAGTTTTATCCATGCCATTGATAAAACTATTACACAGCATAGGGCCTGCCCCAGATCTTTGGGACCCTCCATTGGAGACTTCCTTCCAAGTTCCATCAAACCATTAATAACAAGCCTTTGGATCTGACCAAATCATTTTTTTAAGCCAACGCCGTGGGGCCACTTGATACCATCTTCAAGTGTGATCAGAAACGTGAGATAAACTGGGCCAGGTGGAAGCTGGCTGTTTCTACCTGCCTAACTGGAGTTGGCCCTCAACAAGCCAGCCCTAAATGGGAACGTCCCTGTTAAATGCCTTGCTAAAGTGAGTTATAACATTTTTATATTATTTCTGACTGAATAACCCTGTGAACAAAAGAAATAAGGTTAGTTTAACATGATTTGCTCTTGGTGAAGCCCTACTGACTGACTCTTAGAGATCAATGTTTCCTTTCTTAGATGTTCCCTTACCATTCCATTCACATGTTCAAAATTTTTGCCTGGAATTTAAGTCAAGCTCTTTGGTCTCAAATCAGAAGTCTGGATTCAAATCTTGGCAATATTATTTACCAACTGAGTGGCTTTAAGCAAGTCATCTAACCTCGCTGAGTCTTATGGTTGTCATTTGTACAATGGGATGGTGATACCTGTCCCACTCACCCCATGAGGTTATTATGGAGATTCAATATAATAATGTATTTAAAAGCACTTAATATATTGTTGTTGTTCAGTTATTTCAGTCATGTTCAACTCTTCGTGACCCCATTTTGGGGTTTTCTTGACAAAGATACCGGAGTAGTTTACCATTTCCTTCTCCAACTTGTTTTACAGATCAGGAAACTGAGGCAAACAGGGTTAAGTGATTTGCCTAGGACTAGATAGCTAGTAAGTGTCTGAGATGGCATTTTAGCTCAGGTCTTCCTGACTCCAGACCCAGCCCTCCATCTACCTAGCTGCCCAGGAATGAGGATACCTCACTTCACTTCATGAAGTTGTTATGAAGATCTAAAATAATGATGTATAAAGAAGTATTTAGTAGATACTAAAATTCTATAGAAAATGTAAGAACCATAAAGTGATTTTTCTTTGTGCACTCAAGAGGAAAGGCAGGCCTATTAAATTCATCTTCCCCATGTATATAAGCATTCACCCTAAACTGCTCCTTTAGTGGTTGCTGGGGACAAAATAAGCAAGACAGGATACCATGATGAAGTCTTATGGTTTTCAGCTTTTATGATGTTTTTCTTGGAGGCTGTTTCTCAAAAATTTTTGAGTTTCAGCCTAAAAAGGCAAAATCGCTTGAACTTCTATTTATTTTTCTTTTTTTTTCTCGTAGTAATAATTTGTATCCTAGGTCTCTGCATGAGGTTTACCCTCTGAGCTGAGTAGCTAACATGCATAAACAAACGAGCATCAAAAGATGCAAATCATTAACATTTCTTTCCCCCCCCCCCCCCCCGCCCCCGCCCCTCGCTCCTGGGTTTCTCCTCTCATGCTAGGGGATGAGTCACTGCATGTGGAAAGCATTTTGCTGTTTTTCCACCATGGGGAGGGCAATACTTTATCAGGTGACGTGATGAGTGTAGAAGAAACACTTGACTGACTGAAGAGAAATTTTTCACTTGGTCTGCTTTTATCAAGATCTCAGATCCTGTTTTTTGGTCAAAGGAGGCAAGGTAGTATAGTGGAAAGAGCCTCTGGACTCCGAGCTAGGGGACCTGAGTGGCAGTGCCCCTCCCGCCACTGTTACTGCCTATGTGACTTTGAGCAAGTCACTAACCCTGTCTGGGTTTCAGTTCCTTTCATCTGTTAAATGAAGGGAATGGAGTAGATGGTCTATAAGGTCAACTTAAACTTTCCATCTGTTCTTTGAAGATGTTTTGTTAGGCTTCTCAAATGACCAAAGAAAGCCAAGAAATAAAAAGGAAACAGAGTGGTTTCATTTTAATGATAGCAGCCTTATATTTAAAGCGAAAAGGGACTTTAGGTAGCATCCAATTCAGCATCTCCCCTTTTGCTCTACATTTTGCAGATGGAGGAAATTGAGCTTAATTGATTAAATGGCAGAGAATTTGAATCTTTGACCTAGGTCTCTCTGCCTCTTAATCCTGTGTTCTTTCCACTAATAGTAATGGCAGCTGGCATTTAAATAACACTTTCAAGGATGCAAAGAAATTTACCAAAATTCTCATGACAACCCTGGGATAGATGCTATTATTATCCCCTACAGAGAAGGAAAGTGAGGCATCCAGAGGTTGTGTAACTTGCCCAGTGTCACATAGCTAGTAAGTGTCTGAAGCAGGATTTGAACTCACATCTTCCTGAATTCCAAGTTCACTGCACCACTTAGGTTCTGCATTGGCTGCTGTTATTCAGTCTGTTTCAGCTGTGTCAGACTCTTCATGACCCCATTTGGGGTTTTCTTGACAAAGACACTGGAGTAGTTTGCCAGGTCTTTCTCCAGTTCATTTTACAGATGAGGAAACTGAGGCAAACAGGGTTAAGTGACTTGCCCAAGGTCACACAGCTAGTAAGTATCTGAGGCTGGATTTGAACTAGGGTCTTCCTGATTCCAGGCCCAGAGTTCTATCTACTGTGCAACCAGGCTCCCCATTACACTGATATTAATGTAATGAAATGAAAGAACAAGGGAAGACTGTGAAGTGAGAATAACCAGACTTGAACTGGCAATTGGGGGAAATTAAATTAGCAATGCAAGCAGCAGAACTATAATTAAGATCCTTTTCACTTGAGGCAGAAAACAGTTAAGCAGGGCAGGAGAGCAGCAGTACAGAGAGAGGACGGCCCAGTGGTGAAGCCATGTGGGATTAGAAGCACAGAGGACAGTCTGAAAGAACCCATTCCTAGGTCCCTGAAGAGTTTGAGGGATAAAGGTTTCTGATAAAGTGGGGAAGGTGGGGAAAAGCACATTCCCCAGTATTAGGATCCTAATGCTTTTCTTATGGCTTCGGTAAGAAGTAAGTAAAAAGTCTACATGATCATGGACTTCATCTATAGTCATACTGCGTCAGAAGTATGGAAGCATGGGTCCCTTCTGCATGACTAGCCCCAGAATGTAGCATTTCACAGTTGGCACTCACTAATTAGAAAGTAGTCCTAAAAGAAGGGAAGAGAACTTTGGCATATTCAACTTGAACAAATAACAAATGTGACAGCTGGGTGGAGGTGTATTAGAAGTACAGCAAGAGTATTGAAGAGCAGAGAGAAAAACACAGTTAATTTGCCTGATATTTAAAAGCTGATTGAACACATGATATCAAAGAGGTCAGAGAGAAGGCGGGGATTGTATGTAATTCTACTGTGTCTCTGATCTATTACCATCTTTTTTTTTTTTTAATGACTCAAGAGATGGAACTAGAAAAAGCAGAGAGACCAAGGAAGGACCAAATGGATATTTTCCATTTTATTATACCCTCTTGTTACAATAAACCAGAGCTATTTTGTAGCTCATTTCCCCAAAGTTCCTTCATATTCTGAAGTCTGTATCTATAGAATACATAGTCATCTGGGAAAGATAGAAAGCTATCATTTGGTTTTTTGGGTTTTTTTCCTCGCACATCAGGAGTCTGAATCAGATTTGGATTGCTGCCTAAAGAAATCTACCTAGGAAAAGAGTGACTAATTGAACACTATTTGTGTGTGTTGGGGGTGGGGGAAGTTGTGACAGAAAACAACCCACATACCAATCTTATCCAGAAAATCAAATAGCAAACTTGGGAGGTGGGGAAGATTGTAGTTGAGACCATGGAAGAAGACAAGGAAAAAAATAACAAGAAATATGTATATTTTTCATGTCATGGAAGACAATAATAAAGAGAGCCTGTTATTCTATTTTTCCAGAACACCAATGTCAGCATTTTAGACAAACAAAAACAACTCCTCCCAATTGGATCTAACTTGCATTTTTCTATTCAAAGACAGAAAAGAAAAAAAAAAGATTGCTCCTGGAGACTGGTTTTTTTCAGCTTCCTTTATTGGGGTGGGGTGGGGGACGAATTGAATGAATTGCTGCAAAATGTGATACTGAAAAGTTTAAGATTTTGGTTGTTTCAGAACTTTGGAATGGTACAAAACAGAGTTCATTATAGAAAACCATTTTGGAAAAAGAAAAAGGAAATATGAACATCAGGACATGCTGATAACATGCAGATAAAGGGTTTCTTCTTAAACACATAGGATAGATGAGGGCAGGACCCAAGCTACCTGAAACCTCTTCTGGGTAGATAGATGTGATTTGATGGGTTATGGTCAAGAATACAATGCTGAAGGAGTTTGTGTTCACCTCCATCGATAAAATACCACATTGCATCATGATGTTCCGAATATCTAGCCCACCATGTTTTTTCCCTTCTTTTTTGTTTGTGGGAAGAAGAACAAGGACCAAGTGTTCCACCATGTTTTCTTTCTAGTTATCATGATACATGATACTTTTATCAAGCTCAGAGGAACCCAGGGTATGTAGGGGATAATTGTGATCTGCACAAGAAGATACATCAATAAGCAAACATTTAAGTGCTTTTAATGTGCCAGGAATTGCGCTAGGTGCTGTGTTTGGAAATACAAATATGAAACACTCCCTGCCCTCAAGGAGGTTAAATTCTAGTAGAGGTGGTACAGTATGGTCACAGATGAAAATATAAAGGATTTATACAAAATGAAAGCAAAATGACTTGGAGGAGGGGTGAACATCAACAACTATGGGGATAACCAAGAAAGGTCTCTTGAAAGTTGTTGTTCTTTCTTCATTCTCAATGAGGAGCAATGACATCCCTTGCTGGAGGTCACACTAGAGCTGAGCCTTGAAGGAATTTAGGGATCCCAAGAGGTGGAGGTAAGGAAGGGAAAGTTTTCCAGGTATGAGGCATAGCATGTGCAAAGGTACAGAGAGGTATCATGAAAACAAATGCCTACAAAAATGCTTTGGCACAGGTTTATGGCCTTCTTATCAAACTTCTTCCAACTGTTGGGTAAAACAGGTTTACAACCAAAATGAGAAGGAAAATGTGAAAATCAAGACCTTGGCTTATCCTTTCAGGTATATGTCCATATACATAATTGTTGAGTAATGGAATTTTTTCTTTGATTTTTTTTAGTACAGACCTATGATTTTGTTGGTTTAACTAATATTTGATGGGGAAACAATGCAGCCTGATAGTCATCTGTCATTCATACTATTAGAATTGCCTGGAGGCATTGAAAGGTTCAGTGATTTGCTAAGGGTCACATAGCTAGTATGTATCAAAGGTAAGATTTGAACACAGGTCTTCTTGAATCCAAGGCTAGTCATCTATCCAGTATGCCACACTTCATAGTACCTAGAAAGGGAATAGAGGAGAAGGGATAGTACTGTGATTTCATTGGTATAGAGAACTTCAGATTCTTCCCAAAGCTTCTTCTATGTGGATCTGTACCTGCTCTTTAATTTAGAGTCTTAAGAGAGTTACCTGGCAGAGAGATTAAGTGTCTTGCCCACAGCAATACAGAATGTATGTGTCAGAAACTGGACTTGGTCCAGCGCCTTCCAGATTCAGAGGCTAACTCTTTATCTAGGACCACACACTGCTATAGCAGGTACATGCATCAATTATTTAAAGAGTGTTAACATCTTTCAAATTGCTTGAACTAAACCAAATCGTAAGTGAAAAGCAAACCAACTAACTTTAGTTTGATTTACCTTGATCAAAAGATCTGTGATTTCTTTGGTATGGTGCTCCCAGGACCAATGCTGATCTCAGCATTTCCATGCCTACCTAAATAGAGAGTCTTCATGAGTTTAGGACTGAAAAAAAAGGCATAACCTGATTTGATGGTCAAACCTCTATAAATAAGCCTCTGGTTTGGGCTATAGAACAGAAAAAAATGCATTTATGGATTTGGTTTTGTTTTTATCTCAGAAAGATTATTCTGTTCTGATTTCAGGTCCATAGGCTCATCCAAATTAATGCTTTGGTCTCCAAGTGTCAGTACAATTCAACACTTCACACTCTAGCATTTTCCCTCAGCAATTCATAGAGCTGAAAGGGACCTCATTAACTTCATTTTACATTTGAGGAAACTGAGGCTGAGGGAAGAGAAGTAGCATCAGAGGCTAGATTTAAGTCCTCTTTACCACCATGTCTACACACCTTCTACTTCTGAGAGAGGAAGGGAAAGTGGGTTGCTTTGGAGTACCTTCTTGCACGTGGCTGTTTCTCCACATGCTTCCTGTTAACAATTTTCGGTAACAGAAATACCTTGAGAAGGATATATTTGACAGGCAGCCTTAATTGCACAGCCCTACTGCCTACTAGCTTGGGTAGCCTAGGAAACAAATCATCATGGGGAGAACTTGTCTCTAGTTCATAATTCTGTCTCTTCTTCAATAATAAATAGTTTCTGGTCAGTTGTGAATAAAAACCCAAAAGGAAAAATGATGTAAAAAACATCAATCATAACAGGAGGACAGGATGACGTTGGTTCTGCCTTTTAGATTATGCACTGGATCTTTCAAGACAGTGGCGTGCGATTTAGTAAAATAACCTTTGCTTTTCTGGCCCCAGAGAGCACTAATGGTCCTCCCGTGTGTGAAAAATGCATTCTTAATTCCGTCAGCACTGAGGGCGTCACGCATCTGAAGACTGATACATTATGTTTACTAAAAATGAGGCTCCTAAGTGAAATGCTGCCTACTTTTCTGCAGTGTCACAAAAGTCCAATGAACATGCCATTTGATTTTTAAGTTTTAATCTATTTTTTCAATTTGCAAACATTTCTTTTCTTTTCTATTTATTTTCTATTTGTTTTGGGTTGGGTTTTTTTTTTTTGCTTTTTGGAGTGGGGGGGCAGGGCAATTGGGGTTAAGTGACTTGCTCAAGGTCACATGGCTAGTAGGTGTTGTGTCTGAGGCTGGATTTGATCTATTTATTTTTAAGTAAATAAATACTATTTCTATTTATTTTTAAAAAATGAAAAATAAAGCAAATCCATTGTAATAAATAAACATAGTCAAGAAAAAACAAATTCCTATACTGACAATGTCAAAAAATGTATGTCTCATTCTGCATCTTGAATTCATTACTTCTCTGTCTAGGTGATTAGCATCCTTCATCACTCATCTCCTAGAATGGTGGTTGGTCAGAGTTAAGATGTTATTTCAATGCACACAAAAATGAACAATTTTACTCTCTCTCCAGCAATCAGACAGGTCAAGATTAAAAAAAAAACCATCAATGTCTGTCCTGATACCGGACATTTGACTGTTTTACACTGCAGGTTTTTACAATAAACCCCAGTTAGGTGTTTAGATTTATGGAAATGGGAGAATAAAGGAGAGACTGTTGGGGCAGTGTAGGTTAAGTAATAGGAGTGCAAGATGTGGAGTAGAAGTAAAGTAGAGGAGTCAGGAGGGATAGGAAATAAGAGATAATGCACAATGTAGGATCTGTTAGGGAAAGCGTGTGTTTATATATGTATGTGTATATGTGTATGTAGATATCTACATATAAATATAAACACTCTTAATTGTAGCCTGGAGTACAGAAAGGGGGAGAAAACAAAGTAAAAAGTTTACAGCAAAGAACAAAAAAAAACCTACAAGGAAGCAAAGATGGATAGCTTTCAACACAACATGTAGCATATAGAGGCTTTCTCAAAATGGAGATTTATTGCTATATATTTTGAATCCTCTCTTACATCCTGCTGTGTGCATTACATGGTTTTTTTTCTCTTTTCTTGTTTCATATTTAATTTTTAATATATAAGTTTATAATATGTTTCTTTTTCTTATGTATATATATTTTAATAGAAAAATTAAAAAAAAAAAAGAATTGTGCCCAGATGTCTTTAGGGTTCCTCGGTTCTTAATTCTGCCAAATATTCACCATTTCCTTTGTGGTTTGGGATCTGCAGGATCTGTCCTACAAGGATCGGCACTGGCATGAGAACTGCTTCCACTGCTTCCAGTGCAAGAACTCTCTGGTGGACAAGCCTTTTGCTGCCAAAGATGAACATCTCCTTTGTACTGAGTGCTACTCCAATGAGTACTCTTCCAAATGCTCTGAGTGCAAGAAGACAATCATGCCAGGTCAGGTCATGTTACTTTCTATTTCAGAAAAGGGACTAAAATAAAGGGAGTGAATGGATGCCACAAAGGGGTTAAAGGATGGTTCTAGTAATCCTAATGCCCTTATGTGAAAGCAGCCTTGATCTTCCATTTGCATTGCCCTTGGTGTAGGGCTATGTGCTGATTGACTAGCTACAATTTGCTTAAAAGTATTTTGATTACAGAGTGGTTAAAGCACCTAGAAAACCCAGGTAGGGTGTACTAGGTCATGTTTTTTAGGATTTATTTAATAGATATATTCTCCACTAACAGTTGAATTTTGAGGATGAAATCATGTTTATTGATGGGGAAGAAAGCAGCTTGAGAGTAATCAGGTAAAAAGAGGCTGATAGAATTGAGTAGAACTGGGGGAGGTAACCCATTTTTGCCCCAAATCATTACTACTGTGTGAGAGCCCAATTCAAAGCCAAGAACAATGGTTTCAAGTACTACCCCTAACACACATACTGGCTTCATGTCTGAACAAGTCACTTAACATCTCAGTGCACTAGGCAAGACTCTAAGCGTGTTAGTTGGAGAGAAGCTGCCAATGTGAATTGGTAGAGGGAGTTTACTCCCCTGGGAGTTTGCTATACAAATGAAATTTCAGTCCCTATCATCACTTCTACATAACTGATACCAAAATAGACTCGATTTTCAGACTTAAAAATCAGAGCAAATTTTGTAAACCTTAGGGCCAGGAGGAGGTTTGAGGAATCATCTCATCTGTCCTACCTTTGGTCAGCAAGCATCAAAATCAAGATAAAAAATAAACCAGAGATGAATAGGGGAACACCTGAATTACTGGACTAGAGCACCTCCCTTGAAGCTGGACTTTGACGCTTTGCTAAGGATAGCCCAGGAAACTGCTGATTGGGTCCCGTTGATGAGAGTGTTGAGTTGAAGATAACTAAACTGAGCGTGGAGGGGTTGGGATGAGAGAAGGCAGATGATTGCTAAAGCAACCTTTCCTCCCCTCTTTGGTCTACAAGAGCAAAGAGAAAGCCTCTCTACTTTCTTACTGAAAGTCCAAGGAAAAGAAAATTTGCCTTCAAGGAAACCTACAAAAAAAAAAAGAAAGAAAGAAAATTTGCCTAAATTGAGAGGAAGGGCAGGATCATTTCCACATCTCTTATAGACTCAGTTCAGGAAGAACATTTCTTCAGTAAATATCTGAGCCCTCTGACACGTGATCACATATTATTGACTCAACTCTCCACACCCCAAGGTGCTGATGACTCCATCAGGAGTTTCCTGTGAATGTCCCTGGGCAAGCAGTCAAGATGAAATCCAGTTCCATGGGAATTCACCAAGTCAGCGGTTCCCCAATCACTTCTTATAACAGGCAGTAATTTTCCTATGCCAAAACAACATTGAGAAACTCTACATTGAGAAACCTCTCTTTAAAACCCAGTCCAAAATTTAATAATTTATTTCTGTCATATAATTCTCATTATCCTAGTCTGAGACCCAGTTTCAAAACCTTAAAGCAACTTCCCCTTAATATGAAACCAAAGACAGAAAAAAACATTTCTATTACCTATGGTATGAAAAACCTAGGTTTTCTTCTTTCTAAAGGAGAGAGAGGAAGGCAGATCTCTTCCCTGGCTTGTAAAAACTGTTAAAAGGAGGGACATCCTATTCAGAAGCTAATCTCATAAAGATATTCTCTTATACAAGCATTCACTTGCTTATAATCTTTTAACAAAAATAAGGTTTTGGGGGCGGCTAGGTGGCACAGTGAATAGAGCACTGGCCCTGAAGTCAGGAGGACCTGAGTTCAAATCCAGCCTCAGACACTTAACACTTACTAGCCGTGTGACCTTGGGCAAGTCGCTTAACCCCAACTGTCCTAGAAAAAGCAAAAACAAACAAACAAAAAATAAGGTGTTTTTTTTTCAGACTAAATCAAACAGGTTCCCATGTGGAAGAGATTTGCTTTCAAACACTCATCTAACAAATAAGTGTTTTCCAGTATTTCCCAAATATAGCCAGGTAGAGACAGAATGTCTGTATCCTATTTGTAGAAATATTTGAGGTTTTACAAGCAGTTATGGTTAGTGTTTAGTGTGCTATCAAAAGAGAAGTCAAAGCATTTATGTATTTTCAGGCTGTTTCCAAAATGAAACCTTTTACTTACAGATTCAGTTCAAGGTTATATGAATTTTGATTCGGTTTTTTCATTTTCTGACAGCAAAAAGGGGAATTAGAGATTCCTAGGAACCCTTTAATTAAAATCTCTTGGCATATTTACTTTAAGTCTAATCCAGTATTTTCTGAACTTAATCATCACTATGAGGACCATTAAAAACTGATGAACATTTATGGAGTATTTACTAGGACCAAGGCACCATACATAGTGGGTGTTAGGAGTACAAAGAGGTCTATGAGATAGGATCCTGCCATCAAGGAATAGTTGATCATCTAGTTTCCCTTAGTTGTTAGTGTTATCTCTCACCTATCAAATTTGTGTATATATTATATCCCCCTCAAACCTCCCCCCCAAAATGGAAAATCCCTTGGGAGGAAGGAAAGAGGTTCAGTTGTGTTTGGGCTTTTTTTTTTCAGTCATGTCCCATTCATGAACCCATTTGGGGTTTTCTTGGCAGAGAAACTAGAGTGGTTTACCATTTCCTTCTGTGGCTCATTTTACAGATGAGGCAACTGAGGCAAGCATGTTTAAATGACTTGCCCAGGGTCACACAGCTAGGAAGTATCTGAGGCCAGATTTGAACTTAAGAAGATGAGTCTTCCTGACTCCAAGCCCAGCACTCTAGCCTCTGTGCCATCTAGCTGCCCAAGGTAGCCCTTAAGGAAAGAGGACCCTTGCTATTTCTTTTGTCTTTGTAGCCCTTGCACATAGTAGTTACTTTATAAAATGTTTGTTGGGTTAGACTAGATTGAAAGTTACAGAGCAGGTATTTTTTTTGCACTGGTAGAGGTTCTTTACCCAGAGCTCCTTATACCAAGGAAATCACAGGTTTGGTTAAAATATGTGTGTGTGTATACACATACATACATAAATATATACATACATACATATAATAATGATAAAAATAATAATAACATTATGTAAGCAGCGTGTCACAGGGGATAAAGCAATAATTACCCCAGAGTCAGAAAGATATGGGATCAGATTCTGTATCTGACACACACTAGCCATGTGACCACAGGTGAGTCTTTTAAACTCTCAGAGCCTCAAGTGACTTTTTAAGACTGAAGTTATAGAGGAATTGTTGATCTATATTAATAGAGGGAGTTTCCACACCAGGAGGTTCCCCAGAACCCCGGCCCACCCCAAAAAACAACAACAATACTTCTGGACCAAAACCAATTAAGATTACAAAATGACACATGCTAGACACCAAACAAATGATGTAAGAGTTCAAAGGAGAGAGAAATCATTGTGAACTAGAATGATCTGAAGGGTGCCAGTAGGTATTTAACAAGTTCTCCCTCCTCCCCCACTCTGCCAAAAAAAAGTACACACATTTTTAAGTTTAGTCTGAATTGTTAAGATTTTCTCCATCACTTTCTCAAGTCTAGACAATCAACAAAATAATAAATCAAGCCCTGATTTATATTATTTGTCACTTTCTAAGGTATAAATACACTGAAAATTTAACAACTAGATTTCACCAGAATAATTTGCTCCTCCTGGATGAAGGTGAAGGATGCCCCTTCACTTTGAGAGAATGGATAACCGGGAAAATGAGATATTCCTTTCAATGCTTAATTCAAAGTCTCTTCCATAGTAGGGATTTGGCAAATGTTCTGGGGACAGATCAATGAAGAACAGAACTTTAGTGTAAGGAAATGGTAAAATTTAAGGCAAGAAAATGAAATAAGTATAACCAGGAGAACATTGTACACATAAAAACAATTTTGTACATTGATCAACTATATTTATTGATGATCAACTCATTTATTAGCTATTCACAGCAATATAGTGATCCAAGACAAATCTAAAAGATCCACGAAGAAAATTGCTGCTCACATCCAGAGGAAGAACTGACGGAGTCTGAATGCAGATCAAAGCATACTATTTTCACTTTCTTTGCTTTTTTTCCATACTTTTTTCCTTTTGATCTGTTTCTTCCTTCACAACATGACTAATATGGAAATATATTTTACATATATAACATATCAACATGCTTACTGTCTTAGAGTTGGGGGGAAGTGAAGAAGGGAGGGAGAAAATTTGGAATTCAAAATTTTCAAGTGAATGTTAAAATTTGTCTTTACATGTAATTAGAATTTAAGGTAAGAGTGGTAAACTAAGACCAGATTACAGAGGACTGTTCCAGGATATTGGATTTTATTTTTTAGGTAGTAGGAAGCCACTAAAGATGTTACTGTAAGAAAAGAATGACATCTACAAAAAATAATCTGGTAGCAGTGTATAGAATAGATGAGAGAGTTTAAGGCAGGGAGCCCTCTTTGAAAACTATCACAATAGTGTAAAATGAAATCATAGTGAGGGCCTGAGTTAAGGTCATGGCAGTGGAAATAGGAAGGACAGCACAAAACTGAGGAAAAACTATGAAGGAACCATTCCAAGGTTTGTTGGGTATGGTGAGGGAGGATGGGAAAACAGGGGATAATTTCAAGGTATACGTAAGCCTGAATGGCTGGGTGAATGTTGGTCCTGCTAAGAGAAATAGGAAGCCCAGAGAAGCCACTGTTTTAGGAGAGAAAGATCATTTTGTTTTTAGATAAGTTGAGTTTGACGTGATGGCAAGATATCTAAATGGGAATGCACAAGAAGCAAGTTAAAATGTCAGACTCAGAGACAGAAAAGATGAAGACCAAAGATACAATTTTGGGAGTTGTCCATATCTACAAAGGTGATGACTGAAGCTATTAGAAAGGATAAAATCTGAAGGGAGAAGGGTGTGAGTTATTTGTTTAGTGGTGACAGTATATAGTACATGCCACAAGACAGAGAGAAAAGGTATTTCCTGCCTGAAGTTATTACTTCTCACCTTCATGACTGCACTCTGAAGGTTTACAAAATGCTTTCCTCAGAACAATCCTGAGTCAGAAAGTACGAGGGGTATCCCTGTTCTACTAATAAGGAGACAGAGGCTGAGAGAGAGAGGTGATATAACTTAACTACAGTCACAGAGCTAGCCAATGTCAGGGCTGGGTTTCAAGCCTGAGTCCCTCCTGAGTCCAAATATTGGGTTCCTTTCCAGACCATTCCTCTTCTATAATTCATATTGAGGGAAATGGTTCATACACAAGATGGGCTAGCCCACGATGCATCAGAATATTTAAATCATAGAACCTGAGAACTGAATGGGCTTTAATGGTTATTTTGTATAATACCTTTATTTTAAGATAAACAGATGCTTTTTCACTTGATTTTTACAGAAGAGGAAACTGAGACCCAGAATGTTGAAGTGACCTAGTGGGGTATGGGTAGAATCCGGATGAGGTCAGAGGTCCTCTGACTCCCAGTCTATTGTTCCAGAATATGATTTCAGGGCCCTTGAAGTCCTTTGGTCATCAATTAGAACATTATAAAACAGAGACAAAATATCCATTAGGGAAGTGGGCAGGATTGCTATCCTCCCCACCCCATGGTAAATGAGAATCAGCTGCAAAGTCATTTTTATATAAGGTAAATAAATATGTACAGCATAAACTCTGCTTCCATCAATGCTTTTGGAATCCAGATGCACTCTCTTTATAGAGAGAGGGCGTGGCACAGTGGATGGAGGACTTGTCTTTGAGTCAGAAGGACCTGGATTCAAGTCTTGGTTCTGACAACACCAATTTGTCACCCTGAGTAAACTGACTTCACCTCTTAATGAACTGGGCAGTTTTTCGGAACTATGAGGTACAGAGTAGTTGCTGATCTGCCTTGACGTTGTTTCCATACTGGGACTTCCATATTCTCATGAAAACACAGGTAGACCCAGGAAAAAGGGACACAGAACTAAACTAATTATTTGGATTGCAATAACAATAGAACAGGATGGCATTAGGAAAGATTGGATTAGGAGTCAGGAGGCCAAGATTAGAGAATGTTTCAACTCTGTTACTAAATGACTGTTACACTGGACAAGGCAGTTTAATTCCTTAAGTCTCAGATTTCTCATCTGTAAAATGAGGCAAGAGGGAAAAACAAGGAAGGGTAGATGCTATGATATCAGGGAGATGGTAAGGAGATAATATAGATAGAGGTATATAGCTATATATGTATGTGTATATATATGTATACATATATACATATACGTGTGTATATATCCTTGTGTGTGTATACACACACACACATACATATATATATATATATATATATATATATATATATATATAGTATAATATAGGAGAGACCATGTAACTACTCACCTCCTAGTTTTGCTTGTTTTCTCTGTGCCACAGAGAATAATCTTCAATGTGGGAAGAACAGACATAAAAATGTTTAAGAGGAATATGAAACAAGATAGGTCCTATTATAATCTCCTTGTTTATCAGCTCTCAATCAATTTATCACCTTAACTTGAAGGCACAGTGGTACAGAGGATAGAATCCTAGAGTAGGAGTCGACAAGACCTGTGTTCAAACACCATTTCTGATACTGTGTGACCACAAGCAAATCACAATCTCTCTGGGACTCAGTTTCATCATTTGTAAAAATGAGAGAATTGGTCTAGATGGCCTCTAAGATCCCTTCTTCTGTCTATGTCTAAGAACCTGGGACCTCGCCCAAAGAATTTGCATCAGATTACTGAAGGACCTCAGAGATGTCATTAGGAATTATTGTCAGTGACCTTAGAGACCAGGGAGAATAGGAAAATGTAGCAGGCCTAGAGAGAGACAAATATTGTGCTGACTTTCTAAAAGAGAGGAAAAGTGGATCCTTCAAATTGTGCCACAGTGAACTTGACTTGGTTTCCTGGCGAAACTCGAAAATATGCTATTAAAGGTATGTGAGTCAAGAGGAGGCTGAGGTTGAGGCTAGTGAATTGCTTGAGCTTAGTTAGGAGTTCTGAAGTACACTACGCTAAAACTGAACAGATCGTTACACTAAGTTTGTCAAAAAAGATGGTAAGTCCCCAGGAGCAGGGAAGCACTAATCTGGCTAAGGAAGGGCCATCAGGTCCACGTTGGAAATGGAGCAGGTCAAAATTTCCATGCAGATCAGCAGTAGTAGGGTAAGGCCCATGAATAGTTTCTGAACTTTTTGACTGGGTGAAATTGAGAGACCCCAAGACAACAAATGAACAAAAAGGTTTGTTAATATTAGAAAGAGAGAATACTTTTTATAAAGAACGTCCCATACCAAAAGATCTTAATTTTTCTTTTTGGCAGCCTTACCAGACTGGTTAGATGAGGAGATTGCCCTAGATATAATATATTTGTATTTCATCATGACATTTGACAAAATCTCTCATGATATTCCTGGAGGACAGAGGCAGAAAGAGATAGGCAGGTTATATCATGGTTCTAAATCTATAGCTAGGTCGATTCAGAAATGATTGAAAAACTGGATGAAAAGAATGTTGGTCAATGGATTGAAGTCACTCTGGAGAGGTTGTGGCTAGTGGAGGACCCTCAAGGATTTCTTCTTAGCCCTGCTTTGTTCAATGCTTTTTCTCTGTAACTTGAATAAAGGCATATATGGCTATTTGTGAGTCACACGAAACTGGGAAAGGATAGCTAATACGTTGAGTGGAAGAACTAGAACCAAAAGATAAAAAACCAAAAACTTGGACAGACTAGAATCATCATTCTCAATCTAATAAAACACCGTTTAATACATGTAAAGTCTTTGACTTGAGTTCAAAATAATTAACCACATGAGTATTATATGGGGAAGATATAGCTGTAAAACAGATCATGGAAAAGGCTTTAGAATTTTTGCAAATTTCAAGCTCAAATGAGTCAACAATGTGGCAGTCCCAAAATTAAGGGCTTTTGGCCTGGATTAACAGAAGTAATTTCAGTAATTATAGAAGTAATAGTCTCATCATACTCTCCTCTGTTAAGATCACATCTCTTTGTTTTGTTTTGTTTTTGGAGGGGGGAGGGCAGGGCTATTGGGGTTAAGTGACTTGCCCAAGGTCACATGGGTAGTTAAGTGTTAAGTGTCTGAGGCTGGATTTGAACTCAGGTTCTCCTGACTCCAGGGCTGGTTCCCTATTCACTGCGCCACCTAGCTGCCCCAAGATCACATCTCTTATGTTCAAAAAGTGTTAGTGAGTAGTATGGTGTTCAATTTTAGGTCTTTTATTTTAAGAAAGATAACGACAAGCTAGAGCACAAAAGACAGATGTGTCCTTACCTTTGATTTTTCTATTATTCCCTAATTGACATTTTGTTTTCATGGAATTTACACTTGCCTGGTTTTCATGTAACTTCTCAGTTATTAGTACACTGGGGAAAAAATGATGGGATCACAGAAATGAATTTTCCCAATGAGTACCTGTAATTGGAGTTGTAAGTGAAGTAATTCCTAAGACCTGAACTCTTGCCATGAGTCATGATGTAAAACAAAATTTCTTCCTCCCTCCCACTCCCTCCCACTCCCTCCCTCTAGGCTGTCCCTCTCCCTTGCTCCCTTGCTCTCACTCTCTCCGCCTCAGCCCTCTTAAGTATAAACTAAAGGGCCACCTCCTCCATGGAACTTTCCTAGGTCCCTTCAGTGTTTAGTTCTCACTTCCTTTCCAACTTAGCATATATAAATATATTTGCATGTCTGCAATATCACTGCGGCATAATATAAGTTCCTTTAGGGCAGGAACTGTTTATAATCTTGTCTCTGTATCTCCAATGCCTCAGCACTTTGCCCATAACTGGCACCTAACAAAGTTTGTTAAATTAAGTTCTTAGAAGGGGAGGTAAATGAGTAGGGTTACAAGAGTATTACATTTTTCATTCTTCTCTGGGGAAAGTTCAGTAAGATGAAGGCTTGTAAGGACAGAAGGAACTCAGGAGGCAAGACTGAATATGCCTCACTAATAGACTGAAACCAGGAGATGTTCATGAATTTTTACTGGTGTCCATTTTTGTGATAATGTCCTACCTTTGGGGTAGAGTTTTTGAAATCAGGAAATTAACATAACTTGTCAGTGGGGTAATTTCTATTCAAGAATGTGATGAAGCATCACCTTCTAAATACCAAGCCTTTCCTGATCCCCCTCCTAAATGCTACTGCCCTCCCTCCTTAACAACTTTGCCTTTAGCAACCTTATATTTGGAGCAATTAGGTGGCATAAGGACCTGGAGCCAGAAAGACTCTTCTTCCCAAGTTCAAATATGGCCTTAGACACTTACTAGCTGTGTGACCCTGGGCAAGTCACTTAACTCTGCCTCAGTTTTCTCATCTGCAAAATGAGCTGGAGAAGGTAATGGCAAAATACTCTGGGATCTTTGCCAAGAAAACCCCAAGTGAGGTCACAAAGAGTTGGAGCATGACTGAACAACGACAAACTTTGTGTTTGTCATATATTACATATGCATGTTTTAGATGTGTATATATACATATTATGTATACATATATAGTACATATATAATTTATAGCCAAAAAAACCCACTACGGGGTCCAGAGGACTGGAGTATTATGTCCTCTCTCTCTCCATACAAGGGCTTTTCTCCTCTGAATCTAAACATAAAATCTACCAGAGACCAGGTTAAATCCTGGAGGAGACTAGCCTAAAAAAGATGGATATGGCTCTTTCTTGAACTCTTAGTCTTTATACCCCTACCCAGAGAAGAATCACTTAAAATCTACATTTGCCTTATGCATAGGGTCTTCCCAAAAGAAGTAGAAAGGTACTCAATGTACAATGTAGAGCAAGTGTAGGGCAGCTATTTATTTTATTTTATATTATATTTTATATTTATTTTATATTATATAATGTATTTTATTATATGTTATATAATTTATATGATATTTTATTTAAAAAATTCTTAGCACACACAAAACTCACAAGCAGGCAATGACAGAAATGTAAGCAATCAGCCACAATATATAACTACTGCTACCTTCTCCTGGAAATTTGAGACTCCAGTGTGCTTCATATCTTAGCTTTGCACTGTCCAAACAATAACCTCCAATTCCATGTCTTCTAAGAAACCAAGCCAGGAGTTGATTGGGCTCATTCTCTTGCTGATGGTCATCTGGAAGTTGTCAGGGGAGCTCTAATACACACTCCATGGAAAGACCCCTTTTAAGTCCCATACCCATGCATGCTCCCTGAGGTGCAACCCCTACTACGAATAAATATAATGCTTCCTGGCAGTAGCATATAAGCCCCTTGAGAGGAAAAACTGGGTCTATTTGTTTGTTTGTCTTTGTATCTTCATTTCCTAGCACACAGTAGTCATTTAATAAATGCTTGTTGATTTCTTGGTCCTTCTCATTCGTGGGTTAAATTTTTGTAAGTGGTACAGTTTTCTCTGCAGTTTGTAGTCATAGAGAGTGTCCTAAGGCACTG
Organism: Pseudochirops corinnae; assembly: GCA_028646515.1. Taxonomy (NCBI): domain Eukaryota; kingdom Metazoa; phylum Chordata; class Mammalia; order Diprotodontia; family Pseudocheiridae; genus Pseudochirops; species Pseudochirops corinnae. The sequence goes on from CM053591.1 coordinate 70,989,439, forward strand.
AGAGACTTGCCCAGGGTCACATAGACAGTGTGTATCAGAGGTAGATCCAGGTCTTCCTAGCTCTGAGGTTAACTGTCTATCCACTATACCACATTGCCTCTCAGATATAACTAAGAGAAAATGAGAATGTGGGACTTTTCTTAAAAGCACAAATCTAGATTTTCACAAGCAACATTCAGGACTTCTAACCAGGCTGAGGGAGAAGTTTTGGAAATAATTCCTTCATAGAATTTTCTAGAGTTGTTTCCTGTCGTGTTAGCTGTTTACTTGTCCCAGTCTTCTATTCTGAAAACAGCAACTTCTCAATCTCTTTAAGCTACCAGAGTGAGTGAATACATTCGAATCAGGCATATTAGAGCTTCCTCTGCACAGGTGTCAATATAAAACAGTTATTCTAGAACCCATCAAGAATGCTGTTTTATCATCTTGCTTGTTGTCAATTTAGGATTCTACTTTACCTTCATTTTACTAGGGAGTATTTTTGTGTTTAGTAAATTAATTTTCAAAAAGAAAACAGCAAGGGCCTATTGAGAAATGCTACTTGTGATATTCTCACACATTGTATGTGATATGCATGTGTTTCATGTAACATGTATACAGGACAAGTGATATGTTGCAGGATTATATTATGCATATATCATATCATATATTTACAGTGGGAAGGAGCTTAGAGGTCAACCTATTCATTTCATAGATAAATTTCAGTTCGAGAAAATATACCTAAATTAAGCACCTAGTGTGTACAAGGCACTGTGCTAGGTGCTTGAGGTAGAAAAACAAAAGCGAAACTGCCCCTTGCTTCGAGGAGCTTGGTCTATACGCTACTAAAACCAGAATTTGAGAGAAGCTAAGTAATCTTTTAGCCCACGGTTCCACAGGTATTAAGTAGCAGAGTCAAGATTAGAAGCCAGGTCATACACTCTTTCTCTTGTACAATGCTACCTACGTGTTTTTCAAAAAATCTTACATTTTATTGATGTCCTTTTTTTTTTTTTAGCATCATATTCATCTACAAACTTATGTCTTCCTCTTTCCCTATTCAGTGAACCATCCCTTATAACAAAGATAAATTAAAAAGAGGAAAAACAGTTCAGGAAAACTAACCAATATGTCAGCCACGTGTGGCAGCATATGCAATATTCCATACCTATAACCCCGTAGCTCTGTAGGTCCCCTACGTCAAGTCCTTTTCTTTAAGAGTGGAGGTTTGGTATCATTAAGGAGACACGTGCAACTGCTTTAAACATTAACGCTTCACACCAAATTAGAATCAGTGTAACATTTATTCTGCACACAAGGACAATATAAAGCAGTATTAAAGAAATATAGAAAGATAAAGATAAAGCTTAACAGAGTAATAGAAAGATTTACACACATCACCAAACCAGGGAAGTACCAGCATCTGGGTTCACATGCTGGGGGAGGGAGGGGTCCCTTGATTTCAGCACCCAGAGTCCCAACTGGGAACATCTCGGGCAAAGCATCCTCCCTACAAAGAGGAATATAGCGATTTTTCCAGATTATATCCAGTTTCAAACAAAGAAGAAATTGGCGCAGCATGATTTAGCAACTGATAGGCTTGGTGCCAGGGCCATAGGTGACTCAGCATAGGATGTGTTGTGGCAGTGGACTGGGCCAAAGTTCAAAGGAGCAAGGTACCCAGGATTGATATGGCAAAATGTCTGTGTTCAAAAGGTCACAGGATTGACTCCATATATTCCTAGAAGAGTAGCCAACTCTTCCAGGAAGAGGAATTGGTCAGGTATAAGCTAACCTTTTAGTCCTGGGAAATCAGCTCCTGTTCCAAGGAGAAAGGACAACATATGTACTCATGTATGTAACAGCAAGCACCCTAGCATCCCTAGGGCGGCTACTAGCACA
>CM053591.1:70991819-71008645 GCA_028646515.1 Pseudochirops corinnae
GCCACAGGCTCCACGTGACCACATTCAGCCTATTAGGGAACAGAGTATACTTTCAAATATCCAAGGGTCCTCAGAGTCACGTAGCCACTTTAGCAAAGGGCCTAGAGGCAGGGAAGATCTTTAGATTCCCATAACAATGTAGACCTACAAATGTACAGGGAAAGTCTTTAATATTTCATTAACCCTTCAAGGCTTTTAACCATTTGTATGTCATGGACTCACTTGGAAGTCTGGTGAAACCTACAGATCCCTTCTTAGCATAATGTTTTTAAATGCATAAAGTGAAATACATAAGACACCAATTATTAAGACCTTCTGTTTTGGAGTATCTGACACATCATAGCAATCAAAAACTATGAACAGTATCACAACTTGGTTTAAATAGCGAATTTTGTAGAGCAGTCGTATCAAATCCAAATAGAAACAGGCCTAAATATTCATAAAGATCCCTGTAGTGGCATTTTGACAAACTTAGAAATTCACGTTAACATTACGTTCATTTGTATTTTTATTTCATTAAATATTTCCCAACATTTTAATATGGTTGGGCTGTACTCTGAAGTGTTGTGGGCAGCAATGTGGCCTGTGGCCCGTGTTTGAAACCTATGAGACCGGTTTATCAATATAGCCTCAGATATACTCATAGAAAACTGCCCTCCCCAGAAAGTAGAAGGGATGCATTCATTTATTGACAGCTCAAGTGGTGCCTACAGAACATGTAAGTACTGTTGAAGATGTGGTCCCTCCATCAGTGAATCTTTCACTGTGAAGACCTCAGTATTCTAAACTGTGTGTTGTTTTACGTGAAAAAAAAATAATTTTGTCCTTGGTCTTGGTGGCAGGTACCCGCAAGATGGAGTACAGGGGCAATAGCTGGCATGAGACCTGCTTTATCTGTCATCGCTGCCAACAACCAATTGGAACTAAGAGCTTCATTCCCAAGGATAATCAGAACTTCTGCGTGCCCTGCTATGAGAAGCAATTTGCTATGCAGTGTGTTCAATGCAAGAAGGTATCTTTTACTCTCCTAGTGACATGTCACAGTTTTGTCTGTTTGCTCCTGTGGTTTCCTCCTGGGGTTCTGGACTTCCCTTTGTGATTTTGGCCTTTAACACCACATGTAGCATGACTAACCTTCTTATTCCATGATATTGCTACTTCATTAGATTCACCCTCATTTAAAGTTCTCTAGCACTCTGGTATATCATGAAGTTAAAAATCTTTGATCTCCACCTTCTTAGAGAAGACTTCCAAATATTTTTTCATATATGTAAATATTAATTTTGAGCTTTATTTTTCTCATCAGTCTTCTTTGCTATGCTGCTATGGGATTTATTCACATACTGCCCTTCTGCAGTATGAAGGAAGGGTTCTCGTGCTATCCTTTTCCTTCTTGAGGAGGGCATACACTCTTTACGATCTACTTCCAGGTTCAGTTCCACTCCCCTTTGATACTGATTAGATCCTTCTTTTGCTCAAATTTCATAGATTTTCCCGAGCTGGAAGAGGTCTTCAGAATCACCATGCAATCAAAATGAATTAACATATATCAAATGTTTTGAAACCTTAGTTAAATGCTAGGTGGTGGTAGTAGTGGTGATAGTGTTAAGTAATAGGAGTAACATTGTCATGATACAGTAGAAAGAATGCTAGACTTTAAATCAAGAGACTTGGGTTTGAGTTCCACTGCTGGCAATTAGAGTTATGTGATCATAGGAAAGTCATTTTACTTTAAGTTTCCTTATTTGGAAAATGGGGTTTGTTGTTCAGTTGTTTCAGTCATGTCCGACTCTTGGAGACTCCATTTGAGGTTTTCTTGGCAAAAACACTGGCGTGTGGGGCAGCTAGGTGGCGCAGTGAACAGAGCATTGACCCTGGAGTCAGGAGTTCAAATCCAGCCTCACACACTTGACATACTAGCTATATGACCTTGGGCAAGTCACTTAATCCCAATTGCTTTGCCTTCCCCCCTCAAAAAAAAATACTGGAGTGATTTGCCATTTCCTTCTCTGGCTCATTTTACAGATGAGGAAACTGAGGCAAATAAGGTTAGGTGACTTGCCCAGAGTCACACAACTAGAAAGTGTCCGAGGTCAGATTTGAATTCAGGGAAGATGAGTCTTCCTGACTCCAGGCCCACCACTCTCTGCACTATGGCGCCACCTAGCTTCACCTAGAAAATGGTACACCTGTCAGCTGTTAACTAGTCCAAAGGGCTTACTTTTTTTGAGAGGAAAAAACTGAGACCCGGTCACACAGCAGCAGAGCCAATGGAAAGAGTACTGAATTTGGAGTCCAAAAGCCTAGGGTTCAGTTCTGGTTCTGCCCCTTATTCTCTCCCTGTGTGATCCTGGGTAAACTCATTAACTCTTATGATTTTGGTTTCTTCATCCATGAAAAAAGGAAAATGAGAGGCTTATACTAGGTGATCCCCAAGGGTCTTCCAGATTTAAATTTCTGTCATTTGAACTCAGTCCTTCTGAGTCCAGGTCTCGGTATATTCATGCAGCTGCACCAAACTTCATCCTTCTCAGAACCTAGTTTAATTTTATGCAGATAGGTAGATAGATGGATGGATAGATACTCAGACAGATACTCTTTCTTTTAAGAAAGAAAAAACTTCATAGATTGTGTCCCTAGACTTCTTGAACTTACAATGAGCAAAACTGACCCCAGGTCCTATGTTCTGGGCACTATTAACTTCATCCAGGAGTCAAGAAGACTCATCTTCCTGAGTTCAAATCTATCTCAGACATTTACTAGCTGTGTGACCCTGGACAAGTTACTTAACCCTGTTGGCCTCAGTTCCTCAACTGTAAAACGGGCTGGAGAAGGAAATGGCAAATCGCTCTGGTATCTTTGCCAAGAAAACCCTAAATGGGGTCACGTTAAGTTGGACACTACAGAGAAACAACCCCTTATAAAGGGACCAGCAACTCCTCTTCTAAGAAAAAAACTCTATAGTATTTAAACAAGTTAACAAGCTCTAAAAAGCTATTTTACAATGTTTTCATCACGTGCATGAGTTTCTTTTTCTAATGAGGGCTGATCTTAGACTGGCCCTCTTGTCTCTCTATCCTGCCCTAGAAGTTCCATAAGCAAAAATGTTCTGGAGTATCCAGTATTTCCACCCTAAGCCCTGGAATGCAGTATATCCCTTATGTTATAGTCAACTCTTTCTGGGCAGGTATTGCCTTATTTTTCATTTTGTATCCCTGGCACCTAACGTAGGACCCCAACAAAGACATGTAGATTGATCAGGCCCCCAAACTGCGATTGCCACAACATCCCTCCCTAGGGACAAATATTTCAATCCCCATTTTGAAGTTAAAGAAACCAATGCCAAAGGGGAGTGAATAAAATTGTGTTTTGAGACTACAAGAAGAGTGAGGTCTGTAAAGCAATCTATTAGGGGAATTTCCAAAAATTTACCTATCTTGCTTTAGAAGAATCCTGAAAAGGACCAAATATTAGAGGAAAGAAAGTTCATTATTCCTGTGAACACACAGGCCATTGTCCCTATAAAAACCTTTGTTTTTCTTATTAGGCTATTACTACCGGGGGAGTCACTTACAGGGAACAGCCTTGGCATAAAGAGTGCTTTGTTTGCACTGAATGCAAGAAGCAGCTGTCTGGACAACGTTTCACTTCTCGGGATGAGGATGCCTACTGCCTCAACTGCTTCTGTAATTTATATGCCAAGAAGTGTGCTGGGTGCACCAACCCCATCAGTGGTAGGTGTTTGCTTTGAATTAAGCAGAAATGCCTATAAATTCAAGATGGATCTGTTTTTGTATGTGTCGGCTTAAAGTTTGGAAGTGTAGCATTTTATAAAAATGAATATGATTTTGTTCTCTGCCTCAACTTTAATCACCATGGTCAGGGGAACATGGACCCCTTGGGCAGTCAGGGGCAGCCTCTGATACTACCATGGTTTGTAGCCTATATTCATAACTGAAGGAAATGTTTCCACTAGAAATAGGTGAAAATAAAGATGTAATTTTTTTTTTCCCATCCAGGTTCATGGACACCTTAAAATCTACCCCAGGTTAAAAACCCCTGCTGTAGGCTAATATTCTGAGAAAACCTCTGCTTTAATCTCCTTGACCTATCCCTTTCCACAGATTGTTATTCAACGTTAGCTGGTCTGGGTCACTTCTAATCTATCAGCTCTTTTGTCATGGAGTTTACTATTTCTGCTTCAAGCTAGATTATTTCCTGCACTGCTTTTCATTAACACATGACAAGCCCATGAGATAAAAGAAAGCAGGTGATTTTAGGCTTGGCAGCTTTGCCCTGTTGGGACTCCTGTTCAAGGTCAAGTTGACTTTTTAAATTATAAGACCTGGTATAGTGGATATAGCGCAGGCCTTGGAGACAGAAAGATCCAGGTTCAGGTTTCCCCTCTGACACACGTTGGCTGTGTGACCCTGTGCAAATCCTTTCATGTCTCAGTGCCCATGAAACTCTCTGAGTTTCAGAGTAGGTACTCATCTGAATGGTGGAAGTTTCTCATTGTGTTACAGAACACAAAAAAGAAAAAAAATCCATATTTCCTTGTGGACAGACATAATGAAGTTTTGTTTAACTTCACACCTCTAGCCAGGACTCACTGTGGTTTAAAAAAATTTTTTTTTGGTTGGCTGGACCAGGGGTGGGGAACCTGCAGCCTCAAGGCCACAGAGGGGCCTTCTAGGTCCTTGGATGCAGCCTTTTGACCGAGTCCAAGTTTTACAAATCAAATTCTTTTATTAAAGGGATTTGTTCTGTGAAGTTTGAATCCAGTCAAAGGGCCTGGACTGGATTGTAATAAACACATCAAAGGACCAGATGGGCAATGTGGCAAAGCTGGTAGTCAGAGTTAGAAAAACTGTTGCTGTTTAGTTGTGTCCCCAAATGGGGTTTTCTTGGCAGAGATACTGAAGTGGTTTTGCCATCCCTCTCCAGCTCGTTTTACAGACGAGGAAACTGAGGCCAACAGGGTTAAGTGACTTGCCCAGGGTCACACAGCTGGTAAGTGTCAGAGGCCACATTTGAACTCAGGAAGATGAGCCTACTAGAGGCCCAGTACTCTACCACTGCGCCACCTAGAGGCCTTGTTAGAAAAATACAGGTTTACAATCCTGTCTCTAAAACTTAGCGGCTGTGACCATAGGCCAAACATTTAACTTCTCGCTTTCCTAACCTGTGGAATAGAGATAATAATACCCATAGTACCCACCTTAATGGCCTGTTGTAAAGTTTAGAAGAATATCTGTAAAGAGCTTGACAAATTTTAAAGCATTACATATGTAGGTTATTAGTTTTAAAGTCTTTTTGAGATTATAAATTCCTTGAGGGATGGGACTGTTTTTTGCCTTTTTTTAAAAAAATACCCCCAGCATTTAGCACAGTGCTCGCCCCATAGTAGGCACTTGATAAATGTTTATTGGTTGATTTTCCTGTGTCATAATGCAAATCGGTGACTTTGCATATCTTAGCATTATCCTGGAATTATAAAATGTTAGAGCCAAAAGAGACCTTGGAGGTCATCTGGTCCTTTGGCAGATAACTGAGGCCCAGAGAGTAAGGAGACCTTCTAAAATTAAAAATATAAAGAAAAAGGAACTGTGGAATTTATTTTTATTTGAAATTTACCTTCCTATGCTTCTTTTTTAGATTTCTTTATTAATTATACAATTCCACGGTATTGAGCAATAGAATTCATTACAATCTCATAGTAATTTCTATTGTAGGAATAAAAATAATAATAATAATAATAATCTAGCACTTGAAGGTTTGCAACATGCTTCACAATAAAAACAAAGTCTTCTCTAGACAAAAACTAGTAGAATAAAAAATTCCATGAAAAGAGGGAAATTAATTTTCTGAAACAGAGAAGTAAAATCTTGAGACCCATGAGGACTTTTGAAAACATAGTTAAAAGATGTTAGTTATCTGGATTTTCACACTAATGCACAAGATCAGAATCCTCACACTTCTCTTTCTGAAAGGAGGTGCTTAATTCAAGCATGACCGTAGACTCCTTCCATCCCTCGTGCCTCCTCTGCTATATTCTTCCTGTCAGGCTTAGTAAGATAAACAGTGGTGCTTCTTACACTGGGCTTTTATTGAGATGGAAGCTGCATTCTCTCTTCTCAGGGTTTACCAATTGACTCCAACCTATGGAACACAGCAAGTAAAACAGCAGCAGGGATAAAAGGGCTTCTTTTTCACAATAATTTCACAATTTGGTAGAATGTTGAAAAGTGGGATGAATTTGGAATCAGAGACCCCGAGTTTAAATGTTACCTCTATCACTTTCTGCCGGTATGACTTCTGGGAACTCACTTTTAATTCCCTGGGGTCTCAGTTTCCTTAAATATAAAATGAGGAAATTGGGGCATCTAGGTGGTGCAGTAAATAGAGCACCAGCCCTGGAGTCAGGAGGACCTGAGTTCAAATCCACCTTCAGACACTTACCACTTACTAGATGTGTGACCTTGGGCAAGTCACTTAATCCTAACTGCTACACCTTCCCCGCTCTAAAATGAGGAAATTGAACAAAGAATAAATGAGACTATATTCTTCCATGGTGGGAAGAAAGGCTGGTGTCTTATAGGAAAAATTACCAATGAGAAACCAAATTCACAAAGTACTTTGTTTTGTACCTATCTAGTGCATTTAGTGTAGGATATTGTATGTTATATTTATATGTTTATGTCTTATTCTCAGTTACATGAGGGCAGGAAGAACTACACATTACCCAAATTTTGTATCTCTTTCAATTAGTCAACAAGCATTTCTTAATCACCATGCCTCAGAGTCTATGTACTACACACAGTATTTAATTCTTTTTTCTTTGAACTGAACTCTTGGTTTAGGTTTTGTGTAACTCAAGGGATGGTCTAAATGACTTCAAAGTCATTCCTACCTATGGTGAGTTAGGTTACTTCAAGGCACCTTATAGCCATGATTGTCATATGTCCTTGATTTTCCAAGATAGCCCCAATTTCAAGGAAAGAAGGTGCACATTCCATGTATAAGCCTATATCAGACTGCACACTGTCTTGGGGAGGAGGGGAGTGGAAGGAAGGGAAGAAAATTTAGAGATCAAAATCTTATAGAAGTGAATGCTGAAAACTAAAAACAAATTAATTTTTAAAAAGAAGGGGTACATTTAATAAAATTTGCAAAAACATAATTTTCTTTGACCATGTACTCTTGGTTTAGACTGTATAGTCACTCATTGACTTAAAATACAAAAATTAACAAAATTACTCAGGATTCTGGTCATTGGGTCTTTGTTGGTTGTTCATTACAACTCAGTCTAGTTCCTCTTGAGAGATATCATCCATAAGGGCAGAGGAGATACATGTGAAAATGAAGATGATGTTTTATTTAATTTTTATTGATATCTTTTTTTTTACATCATCATATTTTTCCCAGTGTCCTGGTATGAGCCATCCCATATAACAAATAGTATTTTTAAAGAGTAGAAAAAGGAAAGGAAAAAATCAGTACAACTGATCGATAATTTGAAAAAGTCTAAAAACATGTGCAATGCGAACCTCCCACCTCCTCAAAAAGGAGGCTTGGGATAATCCTTTCATATCTTTTCTTTTGAGCCATGCTTATTCTTTATAATTTTGCAACACTTACTTTTGATTTGCGTGTGTGTAATTTTTCTTTCTATTTATATTGTTGTAGTCATTGTCTATATACTGTTTTCTTGACAACTACAACTCGTGTGTGTGTGTGTGTGTGTGTGATCTCATTTTAAGGTATGCAAAGCAATTTACAAACATTATTTCATTTGATTCACATAATAACCCTGGAAGGTAAGTGTTAATATTGTTTCCATTTTACAAATAGGAAAGGGTCATTGCCAGTTGTCTTGACTTACATCTTGCCACTGGACTCCAGTGACTCTGGAGGAGAGTGAGGCTGATGACTTTGCACAGCTCTGCCTCACTTAAATCCAATTCACTTGCAAGTCAAGATACAGCTCTCTTGATATCATTGGTCCTCTTTGAGGAAGGACCAACAACAAATAGGGAAACTGAAGCACAGAGCAGTTAACTAACTTGCTCAGGGCCACACAGCTACTTGGTATATGAGGCATGATTTGAACTTGACTCTTTCTCACTGCAGGTCCAGTGCTCTATCCACTGTGCCATCTAAGAGCCTAAGTTACTCAGCACTAAGGATTCTATGAACCACAGACATTTTTTTTCTTCATAAATATTATAGGGACATTTTGCCTTAAACTACAATCGTTTTTCCCCATAAGGACCTCCTCTCTGTAATTTTTTTTTTGCTTTTTTTTTGGAAGGGCAATAAGGGTTAAGTGACTTGCCTAAGGTCCCACGGCTAGTTGTAATTTAAATCCACATACAAAATTTTGCTAGAATTTGTTTTAATAATCACAGAAGGTATGCCCGTTTGGAAGTTACAGCAGACTGCATTTTATTTCCAGATGACATACAGAATTTCAGAACTAAAGGTATCCTTGTGGAATACCTTTTGTCCTCATCCCTCTCTCCTTTCCCTCATTAGAAACGTAAGCCCTGTAAGCCCTTATATTTCTATTCCTAGCACTTAGCACACAGCAAGCACTTAATAAATATTTGTTGGCTAAATTATTGAATTTAATGTACCTCTTAATATCCTTTTTCAAATCTATAATTTTTTCTAATGGGGTGACTTTTTTAGTCACAATCAGACAATTTGCTCAAAGATCTTTGTGAGAAAGAGACAAATAGGAAAGACCAAGTAGACAAGCTCAGAGGGACTTCATTTCCTTTGAGCAAAAACTAGCCCCAGTTTCCACAGGCCTCATTTAAATCTTAGCCATAAATGAACATTCCTTCTACTTCACTCTTCTCCTCAGTCCAAGAAGCCCGAGGTCGATGTGCTTTTTATCTGATGAAAATTTTCCTTTCACAGGACTTGGAGGAACAAAGTATATCTCTTTTGAAGAACGCCAGTGGCACAATGACTGCTTCAACTGCAAGAAGTGTTCTCTGTCCTTAGTTGGACGCGGCTTCCTCACCGAGAGGGATGATATCCTTTGCCCAGAGTGTGGAAAAGATATTTGAAGCTCAAAAACAAGGGGAAAGCTGTGCTTGCCAAATATATGCATACATATATATTTTTTTTTTCCTGAAATATGCAGTATGTTGTATACTAGCTTTAATGAGCCACGTGCAGACTTTCTTTGTGGGTTTTGCAGTGGGCTTCACATCTATAAAACTTTTTTCCCCTGGGTTTGACATGTCCAGAGGAAACAGCAAATATTTTTCTTCTAGCTATAGCAGGGGAAGTGGTTCTGAATTTCTGCAACCAAAGCAGGTCCAAGAGTGGATAGATAATCAATCAATTCCAGCTATTTTCTTTCTTTGATAGAATAAATGATGCGAAGACATAATATGGTCAATGTAGGATTTGAAAATCTTTCCAAAATGTATGAGGGAATGTCCTAGCTGAGGATGGTGTCCATGGACTGTGTAACCAACCACATGTGATACAAGGTGTAGAGCAAATTCTTATGGCTTAGAGTGTGTATATTGTCAGAACAAAACTTTGTGCTACACATGGTGTGAAATGATAATTAAGGCAGAAGCGTTGTGTAACAAGCACCCACTGTATTGCATGATTAGGTGATTGACTGTGTCAGTGTTAACTGAAATTGCATCACACCTTATCTTTTTCAAAATAATAAAAATTACGTCAGCCAACAGCCTCACATTTCCCTTTTAATTGTCTGTTTCTCCCTCAAAATATTTTTGCTTGAAATCTGTGGCTTTGTCAAGTCAACAGGCATTTATTAAGTTCTTAACTATGGTGCCAGGCACTGAGCTCAGTGCTGGAGCCACAAAGGAAGGCAAAAACAATCCCTGCCCTCAAAGAATGCATGTTCTAATGGGATGGACAACAACATGCAAATAACTATGTACATAAAAGATATCTACAGATTAAATTGTAGAAGGTGGGGAGCCAGGGAAAACACATTGGGTAGAGAGATGGAGTGAGAGGATATCAATGTCACTAAGACTAGTAGTCTTAGTACTAGACTAGTACTAGTCACATAAGACTAGTAGAGGAAGGTAGAAAGGTGTAAGAAGACTAGAAAGGTAGGAAGGGGCCAGTATATGAAGGGCTTTAAAAACCAAAAAGAGGATCCTGAAATTAATAGAGTAATAGGGAGGTGAATAGAAGATGATCTGGAACTGGGAAAGACTTCAGATAGGGAGATTGTCCAGAAGGCTGTGTGAGAGATGAGGATCTGTACCAGGGTGATGGCAATGTCAGAGAGGAGAAGAGGGCATAATGTAGGAGAGATGTTTTAACAAGATTTGGCAACAGTTTAGATATGTGGGGTGAATGCAAGTGACAGTAATACCTTGGTTGGTAGCTTGGGTAATTGGGAAGATGATGTTACCTTCAATGCTAATAAAGAAGTGCAGAAGAGGGGAGAGTTTATGAGAAGAGATAATGAGTTCATTTGGAGATATGCTGAGTTTAAGATGTCTATAGGAATTTAGTTCAAGATGCCCAATAGGTCACTGAAGATGTAAGACTAGAAATCAGAAAAGTTTAGGACTGAGTAAGCATCTAAATAAAGATCATCATTGAAGTAGTGGAGCCAGTCTCACCAAATGAGTTAGTATTGGGAGAGAAGAGAAGTGAGCTCAGGACAAAGCCTTGGAAGGTACCTGAGGTTAGTAGGCATCAGCTAGATGACTGAGGAGGGCTGAGCAACCAGTGATTGAAGAGCCAGATAGGTAGGAGGAGACCTAGGAGATAACAGGGTCCCAAAATTTTAGAAAGAAGAGAGTATTAAGGAAGAGAGAGTGATCGACAGTATCAAAGGCTACAGAGAGGTCAAGAAGGATGAAGGCTGAGAAAAAGGCCATAGATATGGCAGTTTAGAGATCATCAGAAATTTGAGAGCCATCTCAACTGAATAATGAGATCAGAAGTCAGACTGCATAGAGTTTAGAAGAGAGTTGAGAGGACAAAAAGTAGAAGCACCATTTGTAGACAGCTTTCTTAAGGATTTTGACTACAAAAAGGAGAGATATCAGAAGATAGCTATTAGGGATGGATGTATCAAGTGAGTTTTTAAAGGATGGGAGAAACGTGTTTATGTAAGCAATAGCTAGGAAGAGACTGAAGATTATTAGTGAAAGATTGGCAATGGTGGAGGGGCAATCTGCTGGAGAAAACAAGATGAAATGGGATCAAAGTGCATGTAGAAGGGTAAGCCTTGGCAAGGATGACTACCTCTTCATGTGAAACAAGTAAAAGAAGAGAAAGTGAGAGAAGAAATATGAATGACACGCTATGATCACAATGTCTAAGTTAAACAAGTTCAAATCTACAGTTAACTGAACCTAATGATAAAGAGATTGGCATCACAGGCTTATTCTTTGCTTGAATATTGTTTCATGGTAAAAGACCATACACCTAGCACTGAGCTGCCATTTGTAGCTAAATGTTACTGTGTGCTATTATGTTGGCTATAATTTTTTCTAGAAACACACCTTTTGTCACAAAAGCTAAAATTGTTAATTGCTTAAAAATTCAATAGGAATACTACAAGTTCACAAGTATGCCCAAACTACCGCCAATTGCTAAATTAGTAGTTATTATGTTACAACACTTATCTGAAGAGAACCAACTAAAAGGAAACAAAATATCATAGAATGGGAACTTGAATTTATCACTATTACTGTTGAGAGTACTACCATTTCCACAGGTACCCAGGGTCACAAGGGGTTATTCTTGACTACTATTCACTCACCTCATATATCCAATCCATTGACAAAGCTTGTCATTTCTACCTTCACAACATTTCTCATATCTGAACCTTTCTCTCCACTTACACAGCCTTCACCCAGATTTCAGCCCTCACCATGTCTTGCCTAGAGTATTACAATAGCCCCTTTTTAAAAAAATTCAATTTTATTTGATTTTCAGGTATAAATTCTCTCCCTTTCATTTCCCCATTCCTCACCAACTGAGAAAGCAAGAAAAATAATGTAATATATATAAAATCACAAAATATAAAAAACAAATATATATACATATCAGCATTAGCTATGTCAAAAAAAATATGCTTCAATCTGTACTTTGAGTCTATCACCTATCTGGAAGTAGATAGAATATTTCATCATAAGTCATCTGGAACTATAGTTGGTTCCACTGTATTGATCAGAGTTCCTAAGTCTTTCAGTTGTCTTTACAGTATTGTTTTGTATAAACTATTTTCTGGTTTTGCTCACATCATTTTGCATGTGTGTTTATATAGGTATTCTCAGGTATTTCTGAAAGCACCCCCTTCATCATTTCTTACAGCACTGTAACATTCCATCATAAACACATACCATAACTTACTCAGTCATTGCTCAATTGATGGGTCTCTTCAGTTTCCAATTCTCTGCCACCATGAAAAGAGCTGCTACAAATATTTTTGTACAAATGGGTCCTTTTCCTTTTTCTTTGGTCTCTTTGGAGAATGACCAAGTAGCTAGTGCTGGGTCAAAGGACATGCACAGTTTAACAGCTTTTGGGGCACAGTTCCAAATTGCTTTCTAGAAAGACTGGACCAGTTCACAACTCTACCAACAATGCAGTAATATACTTGTTTTCTGAGAGTCCTTCTAATATTTGTGAGTTTCCATTTTTGTTAATTTTGCCAAGTTGATGGATATGAAGTGGTATCTCAGAGTTGTTTTAATTTGCATTTCTCTAGTAATGATTTACTTTTTTTGCATATGGTTATTGATAGCTTGGGTTTCTTCTTCTGAAAACTTCCTTTTCATATCCTTTGACCTGCCATAACCTTCTAATTGATATCCCTGCCTCAAGTCTCTTTCTACTCTCAATCTATCTTCCACTAACCTCCTATGGTCATTTTTCTAAAGTACAGATATGACCACATTATTCCCTTGATCAGTGAGTTCCAGTGAGTCCCTATTACCTACCAAATCAAATAGAAATGCCTCTGATGTTTAAAGCTCTTCATAACATAGATCCTTTCTACTTTTCTAGTCTTCTTACATCTTACTCTCCTTCATGCATTCTACATTCCAGTTAAATTGACTCAGTCACAATACCCTGTCTACCATCTCTGCAGTTTTGCACTAGCTGCCCCTAAACACGCACCCTATGCCTGAAATGCTCTGCCCTCTTACCTCCACCTGTTAGTTTCCCAGAACTTTTTTCAAGCTCATCTCAAATCCTATCTTCTACAGGTCTTCCCCCCATCCTATTTTCAAATGTGTTTTTTCTACCTAATTATTACATTTTGCATGTAAACTCCTTAAGGGCAGAGGCCATTTTTGCTTTTCTCTGTATCCCCAAAGCTTGACCCAGTGCCTGGTATGTGGTAAGCATTTAATGAATACTTGCTGATTGAGCTGAAGGACTAAAGTTCTGCTACCAGCATTGTCACTAACTAGTCACATTAACTCAGGCAACTGGCTTAATACCTCTGGGATTCAGGTTTCTCACACATAAAATAAAGGGAATGAGGTAAACCATTAAGGTCCTTTCCAGTTCTAAAATTCTAAGACTATATGACATCTGTAGCTATATCTTTTAAAAGAAACCAACACTTAGAATTCTATCCAATGCCCAGAACAAGACAGTTGTCATTTTATTCCTTGAACTAAGGCTGTAATCTGTCATTCTGCCACATTTTATGTCATGGAATCATGACATTTTTACAAGTAAGAAAACAGGTACAGAAAAGTTATAAACTTGGGAATTATAAACTTGGGAAAACTAAACAGGATGATACAAGTGATATGGTATGATGGAAAGTGATTTGGGGTCTGTAATGGTAAGTTGAAGACTTTCCCTGCTTTAAAGATATATCCTGCCCCCAAGAGATTGAATGTAATCACATGGAACCTGTAGCGGAAGGAGTTTGCTGAAGGGTGGAGCAGAGCCCACAGGAAGTTGGGAGTCAGAGCTGCTAGAATGAAGGGAGGAAAGAACGAATCCAAGGGAGACAGTTAGGCTTGTGAGTCAATGTTGGTTTGTTAAAGCTAAGGGATGCTGTGGCTCTCTGTGCTATTATGGCTTATCAACTTCTTTGCTACTATGAAGGAATCAGCTTACTGGTTTGGAGATTTGGTTTTCTGATCACTGAATAAATGTTTTGCTTCTGTATTCTATATAGAGAGTCTGATATATTTTGCAATTGAACACTATGCAGACATATTTATAGTGACCTGGTACTGTGAATACTGCATTGGCACTACAGGGTGAGACCTGAATTCAAATCCCAGCTCTGTTTCTTACCACCTATGTGGACTTGGCCTACAATATCATCCTGTTTAGTTTCCCAAATTTATAGTTTCTTTTGTTCTTAAAAATACACAAACAACTGGAAAAGAGAAAACTATACATTTAGATCTTGATATCCTGTACTACAGAGAAGCAGTCGACTTTACCAAAAAAGCTATTTTTAAGCCGTAGATAGATCACCTCATCTATAAGGCAAAGCAGCCCTAAAGCATTTAATTTTTAAATAGCATTTTATTTTTCTCCAGTTATGTGTAAAGACAATTTTAACATTCATTTTTTAAAATGTTTGAGTTCTAAATTTTCTCCCTCCCTCCCATCCCTTCTTCCCTGAGACAGTAAGCAATTTGATATTGTTATACATGTTCAATCATGTAACATTTCATTTTTTTTAAATGTATGAAGTGGTTACTATTGACAAAGCACTTTGCTAGGCACTGGGGATAAATAGATAAGAAATTACAAAGTCCCAAACTGCAATGAGCTTTTATACTCTAAGGTAGGGAATGGGGGGGGGGGGAAGGGAGGGGAGGAGGGAGGGAGAGAGGGCAGGGTAAGTCTAGAAATAACTGTCATAAAAGTCTCTTCATTGACCTCCCTAGTTTCATTCTCCTCTCCTTTCCAATCCATCCTTCACATGGCTGCCCAAATAGTTTTCCTAATGCACAAGCTTGATATGGTACAGTGAAAAGAGCCCTGACTCTGGAGTCAGAAGACTTGGGTTAAATCCCACCTGATGTTTATTATCTGGGTGACTTTGGGCAAGCAATCTAACCTCCCAACACCTCAGTTTCCCAACCTACAGAAGCCAGGGGGGTGATTAGAGGCATTTAACATGCTGCTCTCAGGCCACATGCAGACCACTATACTCCCTAGTTCACTCCAACCAGATATAATTGGTAAACACTTAACAACAACAAGTATATATGAAATAGGATATAATGTTAGTATGTTGTTTTTATGTACAGTTTGGCAGCCCCAGTTTTATTTCAGTTTGATACTATTGGTCTTGTTCAGTCATTCAGTTATGTCTGGCTCTTTATGACTCCCTAGTCCACAGCATCTGGACCAGAGATACTGGAGTGGTTTGCCATTTCCTTCTCCAGTGATTTAAGGTAAACAGAAGTTAAGTGACTTGCCCAGGGTCACACAGCTAGTAAGTGTCTGAGGCTGGATTTCTACTCAAGTCTTTCTGACTCCAGGCCCATCTAGACTCTCTAGTCTAGATGACTGCTAAAGGCCCATTCAGCTCCAAATCTATAATCCTATGATCTTCCTAAGCATGTCATGCTCCTACTCTAAAAACCTTCTGTGGCACCTCCAGTATTCCAGACACAGGAGATGGCCAAGAATAAAGAGCTAGTGCAAAGATACAAAGACAGGAGATAGGGTATTGAGTACAGAATAGAAAGATAGTTGATTGGGATCTCCAGAGGGCAAGAAGGGGAGTAAGGTCTAATGAGGTTGGAAATATTTTGTTGTTGTTTGGTCATTTGAATTGTGCGCAACTCTCTGTAACCCCATTGGGTTTTTCTTGGCAAAGATACTGGAAGGGTTTGTCATTTCCTTCTCCAGCTCATTTTACAGATTAGGAACTGAGACAAACAGGGTTAAGTGACTTGCCCAGGGTCACCCAGCTAGTAAGTGTCTGAGGCTGGATTTGAACCCAGGAAGATGAATCTTCCTGATTTCAGGCCCAGCATATATCCACTGTGCCACCTAGCTGCTGAAATATAGACTGGAAATATAGATTGGGGCTAAATTGTGTAGGGATTTAAAACAGAGGAATTTATATTTTATTCTAGAGGCAATAGGAAGACATTGAAGTTGATCGAATCTGGGATTACATGTCAGATTTGCAGTTGTGTAGGATGGTCTAGAATGAAGAGAGACTTAAAGCTTGGATATCAGTTAGGAAACTGATGAAATTATCCAGGGGAGAAGTGATGAGGGCCTGAATTAAAATAGTAGCTGCGAGTAAAGAGGATGGTTTGGATATAAGAGATTTTTTGAAGAGAGAAATGATAAGAATTGGCAACTAATTCGATATATGAGGTAAAGGAGGATTCCAGAATAATGCCATAATAATCTCCTTAACCTGGGAGACTTAAAGGATGACAATGCTTTCAACAAGAATAGGAAAGTGTGAAAGCGGAGAGGCTGTGAGGGAAAGACACCATGTTCAGTTCTAGCGCATTGATTTTCAGAGGCCTGGCACATCCAGTTCATTAAGCAACTGGTGATTCAGGACAGAAGGTCAGGGGAGGTAATGAGGAATGGACATACAGATCTGAGAATTACCTGAACAGAGATGATGGTTAAATCCATAGGATCTCATGACGTTACCAAGAGAGTTTGGAGGAGATTTCAGGGGGCGCAGCCAAGACAGATTTCAGGGGACGGAGCCAAGATGGCGGCGTAGCAGCAGCAACATATCGCAGCTCTCACATAGCCACTCCAAAATACCCATAAAATAGGACTCTAAACCAATCCTAGAACTCCAAAACGCACACAAGGATACTTCCCAC
>CM053591.1:71009145-71056752 GCA_028646515.1 Pseudochirops corinnae
GTGGGTGGCAGAAAGAGGGGGAGAAAATATGTAACTCGAAATCTTGTGGAAATGATTGGTGCAAAGTATAATAAATAAATAAATAAATAAATGAATAAAAGAGAGTATGGAGGAAGAAGAAAAAAGGGCCTAGGGTAGACCCTTGGAGAACAGTTAAAGGGCATGATGTGGACAGTGAGCTAGCAAAGGAGACTGAAGAATGGTATGACAGCCAGGAGAAACTATAATCATTAAAACCCAGAGAGGACAGAGTATCCAGGAGGAAAGAGTGGACAACTGTATCAAAATCAGCAGATGGGTCAAGAAGGATTACTCTGAGAAAAGCGCTAGATTCGGCAAAACTGACAGTTTGGGAGAGAACAGTTTCGGATTGCAAAGTGTGAAGAAGAAAGGAAGTGGAGGCAAATGGAGCAAATGTAGACTTTTTTCCAATTTGGATGAGAAAGGGAAGAGAAATATAGGACAAAAGCTTAAGGGGACAGTAAGGTAAAAGTAGTTTTTCACATATAATTTATTGTAGTTTTTCAATATTATAAATTTCCGATTATTAAACAATTCTTTTCTCTACCTCTCACCTCCCTGTAATTGAACAAAAACTAAAAGAAATATGCACAGTCAGGACAAATTCCAACATTGCCCATATCCAAAACCGTTCAATTCATTCTTCTTCTTCAGTCCTCTGGAATGGTGATTTGTCACTTCAAGTCTTTCAAAGTTATTTTTCTTTAAACTATTATCGTAAAGGTCTTTCTCATCATTTGCTTTACTCTGCATCAGTTACTACAGGTCTTCCAAGGTTTCTCTGAAACTGGCAAGTTTGATGTTTAAGGCACAACATTCTACTACATTAATATGCCCAAATTTGTTTAGTCATTCCTCAATAGGTGAGCACCCCTTCAGTTTCCAGTTTGGGGTTGCTACAAAAAAACCTCTATAAATATTGTTGTGCATGTGGACCCTTCTCCTTTCATTGATCTCTAACCAGGTCAAAGGATATGAAGAGTTTGATGACATTTTGGCTATAGTTCCAAATTGCTTTTCAGAATGGCTTTAGTAATTCAAAACTCCACATTAGTGTGCCTGTTTTCTCACAGCCCTTTAGTATCTTTTTGTAAAATACTCATTGTTCCTGGTCCTGTCCTTACTAATTAGAGTTGTCCAAGTGAAATGGGCTGCCTCCAGATGTAGTACCCTTGATGACGATCCTCAAGCAGAGGTTAGTAAGGGATTTCTTTAGGGTACAAATTAGACAAGATAGCTGCTGAGGTCACTTCCAATCTCAAATTCAGTACTTCTATAAAATCCATCTTCCTTTAGGCCCAACTCAGGTGCCACATTATTTATAAAATCTTCTCTGACCCACCCAGCTTTAGGTAATTTCTGGCTCCTCAGATGTTTTATGGTACTTTGTTTGGATCTTTCTTTTGCCCTACATTATGCTTTTTCAGGCACATGACATGTTCTTAATCATATTTAACTTCAAGCTACATTAGGGAAAGGCAAGGACTGTGCCATTTTTCATCCACCTATCTCTGTTGCCTAGCACGGTATCTTTCACATGCTAAGTCTTTAATAAATGTTTGATGTTCCAAGGTCAAAAAGAGCAGTGTGAGAAACTCTAGTGAGAAAGGAACACTTTTGGTTGGGGGCACAAGCATTCTTGGAATATGTAACATCTAAGCTTGGCTTTAAGAGGATTGAACTACCATGAAATGGAAGACAGTTTCAAGGAGGACAATGGCGAAGAGTCCCTTCCAGGCATGGTAGTCAGCATCAACAATATCCATGGGAGAAGGAAGGATTGAAATTAGGCAACAATAAGAAGTTGAGTTAGGGTAGGATGTACAGTGCAAATAATAAAAATTTCAAAAACTGGGTTGGGGCGAGATTTGGAAGTTTCTGTTCCTCCCCTCCCATCCCCTCCCCTACCACCCCAGCCAGGTTAGAGCGTGAATTATATCCTGTACACAATAAAGAGCCTCTGAAAGTGTTTGAAAAAGAGAATAACAAGATTATCTGGTGAATGATGGAGATTACTTTGGCAGCAGTGTGAAAGATGTATTATCATGGAGACTGGAGGCAGGGAAGAGCTGGAACAATAACCCAGCAAGTATAATATGACCTGAGGTGAGGTCACAGTGTGAGTGAAGGTAATGGATGATATTCTGAAGGTAGAATTTATAGAAGTTAGCAACTGACTAATATATAGGATGAGAAAAGGACATTGAAGATGTATTCAATGTTGTTTCAAATGCAGGTGACTCCTCAGTGCCATCAACAAAATGAGTGAGGTTGTGAGGATCAGCTTGAGGGAGATGAAGAGAAGTTCAGTTTTAGATACAATGACTTTGAGATGTTAGCACAAACTCCTAATGATCTTAAGTGTGTAGTTCCAGGACTGAGGATGGGAGAGTTCAGACAAACAGGCTGGATGGAGACAGATATATAGATTTGGAAGTTATTTTCACACACACTCCAAATTGACTTTAATTTACCATACTGCTTTGTAAGTTTAAAATCCACTATTAATTGTTATGTTTCATAACTTACCTATTCATTGCCCAGCTTTAAAGGGTATACAGTAGGTTAAAGACTGAAGGTTGGGCACAAGGTAGGTTATCTCTGAATGTAACTGCATACAAAGCCATACAATCTTCTTGTATTTTATTATCCTCATATATTCTGCTCCCCAGTAACTTAGGTAATTCAGTTTATGACCAGTCACACTGGAATGCTATCGATGGAAAAGCAACAAAATATCCACATTACATGAGCTTACCTATGAAGCAGCCTAATTCCATTCAGCTCAACACATTTAAAGTTTGGTTGCTGTTTTTTTTTTTTTTTTAATGCCTATTATGAGCAAGTCACTTGCTAAGAGTTTAAACTATACACAATTGAGAGGCAGTATAGAATAATGGCAAGAATACTGGCCTTAGAGCCGTAAGACCTAAATTAAAGTGCCACTTTAACTATTAACTTCAGTTACTAATCTCTTGTGTACCTCTCTGCGTCTAGGTTTCCTTATATGTGAAATGAAGGAGATAGACTAAGTGCTAACTTCTAACAATGTTGTTCAGTCATTTTTTCAGTTGTGTCTGACTCTTCATGACCCCATTTAGGGGGATTTTTTTGGGCAAAAATACTAGAGTGGTTTACCATGTCCTTCTCCAGCTCATTTTACAGATGATGAAACAGAAGCAAACGTTAAGTGACTTGCCCAGGGTCACACAGCTAGCAAATGTCTGAGGCGAAATCTGAATTCAGGTAGATGAGTCTTCCTGATTCCAGGCCTGGCACTCTATCCACTGTGCCACCTAGCTGCCCTTAAGCACTAACATTCTTCTCTAAATGATGCCTGGTAAGCATACATTTCAAAGGCTTATTTTTCTCTCCATATAATTACTGGTGTAGACACATCTAAAAGTAATCATTAGCTAAATGGTGTTTAATGGTTTGAGTAAGACTAAAACTAGTTGAAAATGAATTTTTAAAATTGGATTATTTCCCATCTTACTGTGATGTCACATTTGGTATTTACTTATTTGATATGCTCTGAAGGATAAGAATTAAAAACTAAAATAATATTTCTTACACATTACAAAAGATGATCAAGAAAATAAACTGAATATTCATAATTTTTTGTTGATGTTATAGACATCTGGGAGTAAAGTGTCTGTCTAGAATATTTGAAACAGTGCATGAATTAAGGAACAGACACTTTAAGACCCCCTGGAAATTTTTCTTTAAAGATGTCAATAATAAAATTCCAGTCACATCATGCTTATAATGCTAAGTGTCTAGGAACGAACTGAAATTGCAATTGGAAAAGAATTGGAAATAAGTGAAAAATCACTCATGTATTATAGAATCAAAGGATTAAAGGTTTATAGATCTCAAAATAATTTGAAAAGTAGACTCCCTCAATTTTACAAATAAAGAAAATGAGACTCAGAGAACTCAGTTTTGCCCAAGGTCACAGAGGTGGTAAGCACCAGAGTCAAGATTTGAACCCAAGTCTCTGAATCCAGAGGCAATGAACAAATTATCGTTTTAGTCTCACCTGTTAATACCTGACCAGTAATATAAGATATTAAGGAAGAAATAACACCAAGAGAAAGCAGCCACTTGCATAAAACATTATGACCTCGTCTACTCCCAAACCCTCAAATTTATACATTCATCAGCTTCCATTCTGTTTTTCTGAACATGTAGCCAAAATTCAAATGAGACTCAAACTGAGATAAATCTATTAACTCTTCCATCATTACAACTTCAACAACACTAGTGTTAATTTCATTTTGTAGAAGTGTAAAATATTTAGAATAGGCTTACATAAATGATAGTTATGTTTTACACATTTTTCTAACAGTACAACTGGTGACGTTTTCCTAAATTTCAGTAAGACAAAAATTACCAACACAGAAATATTATTAATGGAAAAACATTGCCTAAAGACTAATTTTATTTGATAAATTTTAGATGATTAACTTCTGTCATCATATTGCTTTTTGTCATAATTGATTAAACTGGAAGGGTTTTATTTTGCACATCTGGAGGGAATATGCCATATTACTGAGATTATGGATCTAGGTGCATCAAAAAACTAGTAATTTAGAATACACTGAAGCAGCTTGTAAACTTATATAAACTTAAAAAGAGATCTTCACAGGGTGGCTAGGTGGTGCACCAGCCCTGGAGTCAGGAGGATCTGAGTTCAAATCCAGCCTCAGACACTTAACACACTTACTAGCCATGTGACTTTGGGCATGTAACTTAACCCCAATTGCCTTCCCAAAAAAAAAAGAGAGAGAGGGCTTCACAAAAATCTTTGCAACAAGCTTCTCTGATAAAAATATCACTTCCAAGATATTAAGAAACTGATTCAAATTTTTAAGTGCCATTCTCCAATTGATAAATCATCAAAGGATATGAACAGACAGTTTTTGCAAAGGAAGAAATCTAACTTATCTATAACTATATGAAAAAAAGCTCCATATCACTAATAATCAGAGAAATATAAATTAAAACAACTATGAAGTTCCACCTCACACCCATTAGATTGACAAGGCTGACAAAACAAGAAAATGACAAATAATGGAGGGGCTGCAAGAAAACAAGCACATTAACATTCTGCTGATATAGTTGTGAATTGGTCTATCCATTCTGGAAAGCAACTTGGAACTAGCTAAAACTTGGTAAAGTATGCATGTTTTTTGACACAGCAATACCAACACTAGGCCTATACCCCCAAAAGAGATTAAAAAAAAAAAGGAAAAGGATATATATGTGCAAAAATATTTACAGTAATCTTTAAAAGATGCAAAAAACTGAAAACTAAGGGGTAAGGTATCAACTGGTGAAAGACAGAACAAATTATGTTATATCAATGTAATGGAGTTGTGACACATTCAAAAATAGATAGGGATTCTTGCTTGGGAGCCCAGAGCATACTGACTTAGAAAACCACAAATTAACATAATCATTGTTACATTGTATTTTTATTTATTTTGTTAAACATTTCCCAATTTTAACTTTGTATTTTAATTTAGTTCAGGCTGCACTAGAGAACTGTGTTGAGATTATGGCTTTAGGTGCATCAAAAAACTAATAATTTGAAATATACAGAAGCAGTTTGTAATCTTAATATAAACTTAAAAAGAGACTTTCACAAAAATCTTTGCAACAAGGTTCTCTGATAAAAATCTCATTTCCAAGATAATAAGGAACCAATTCAAATTTATAAATGCCATTCTCCAACTCAAATGATTAAAGGATATGAACAGGCAGCTTTTGCAAAGGAAATAGTCTAACCTATCTATAACTATATGAAAAAAAGTTTGAGACAACTGTAATGTAATGGAACATCACTGCACCATAAGAAATGATAATGGATGGTTTCATTAAACTGATGCAGAGTTAGGTTACAAGATTATTGGCATTTGAGGAAATCTGGACCATATTCTAATCAAGATATGGAAGTCTATGCTATAAAAATCCACACATTTCTTCTTTTAGGATAGTTGATTAAAATAAAAAGGATTGTCCCCTTATATTCACATATTAGTAGAATGCGTTTTACAAATAACAGACTTCTTCAAAAGTTAGAGTTGAATTATTTTTATTTAAATAAGGATAAGGCTACTTAAAAGAATCTTTACATACAAAAAAATGTACATTACAATATTAAACTTTCCTGTACTTAAGTACAAAACCTGCACAAGTGTTTAGTAAAAGAGCACACTTTTTAAAAAAGAACATTTTGACCATTTTACAGCATCTAAATGTAATTGAAAATCCACAATAGTGATGAAGGGAAGCTAATACTTATTTATGACAATCTATTGGTATTTTTACTTAATGTAAACTTTAAAAAAGGTAATTGCTACTTCATGAGCTTTCAGATCACTTTTAGGACCCTCTTTCACAGCTTAAGTCAAGGAAAATATAACTCCAAGAAGTGCTTTGTGAAGAGCTTCAATAAAAACATAGAGATCATGGTCATAATATTAGTTGAGCCAGCTTCTCCTAGTGACTAGTAACTTTCTAGGTCTTAATATGAGATTTTTAAATGGTACATTACTTTTTAGACCAGTGATGCTATTTAGTATAACTGTATAATGCTATCTGTAGTTAACAGGAACCTTTTGGCTCAAAAATTAAAACAACATCCAGGGCTTAGAGAAAAGGCAGGAGCAAGTAATCCCTTCTACACTCAGTGTCACCAAGAGACCAAATGCCCAGGGGTGCCACTGGTGAGACTCAAGATTAGGCAGTGGAGAAAGGGGAAAAATGGCTAAAAATACATGAAACTCAAGAGGAAGGAAAAAGGAATTTAAAAAATTAAAGAAAAAGGTATATGATGGGAGAAGAAGTGACGCAATGCCACTAAAATTTCATCAGTCCACATAGTGACACCAATACCACACTGCCTACCACTATACTAAGAGAATCTGGCTCTTGCAGATGGTAGAATTAGAAACTACAACTTAGACTTGAAAAATGTTAGTGAATAAAGGAAGATCCAGAAAGAAGTTCTTCTAAGTTCAAACTAAGTTCTTCCAAAGCCCTTTAAACCCATCATAAAAAGAGACATAAACACACTACACAAGAATTTAAAACATTAAGCTTCCAACACTTTTACTCCCCAACATCTGTCCTTTAACATGCATTATTATGTGGAGAAAGGTTTTTCTTGGATTAAGAGAAAATGCATCTATACCTTGAGAAGATGCTCTTTTTAAATACGTACGTGGCATGGCACTCTTCTATTCTGACTTCTCCACAATGTTTCAAACAGAAAAAATAGCTTAATAATGTGCTGCCATATGTGCATTTACTCTGAATGACCATTATATAAACTTCAATTTGAAGCAATGGTGTTACACAGTTCAGCTGTTTTTACCAACTTAACCTGTATGTTAAACACACAAATAAGAAATTAATTTCATTGAGTAATAAAAGCAATTACAATGTTTCCATTGACTAAGAATTGCCAATAGGATAATTTTCACTCAACTGAGAGAGAAATGGAAATGAAAGCTAAGCGTGACCGTAGAATGCAAAATATAATCTATCATACTACTCCAAATCTGCAATTGTGTAAATACTCAACCAAATACATTTATGACTGTAGTTACCCTCCAAGATCATATAAATCAGCCCTGCAGATTACCACATATCCAAAAATCATCAACATCTAGGTTTTATCTATTTAACTATACATAGTACAGGTTACACAGCCTGAGCTGAATATGTTTAAAAAAAGAAATCATGGGTGGAATGTAATAAAATATTTTCCACAAAGCCAAATTACAGTTTGTAATGGTAGTCAAGAACTAAACTCAAGTAGGTAAGCTCAGCATCAAAAAGTAAAGGTACTAGTCTACAAAATGTTGGAAAAATCCTACCCCAAGTACTTTACGTAAGCAATATTTTCAAGAAAAGTGAGATGTAAAGCATTATTAATGTAAAGTGAATCCTTCTTTACCACTGGCTTCCACTGCAAAATCAGAGCTGCATGCCCAGTGAAACAAATTATTCAACAAATTAAAATGTTTTGGTGATTAAAGAGTTAAGACAATGGCCATTCACAAGGCAGGCCATTAAAATATACCAGCAGTGTTATACCTAGTTAGGAAAGAGTTCAATCAGGCAGTTCATATTTCCTTTGTAGCAAACTCCTAGCTCCAGAATCTTTTCTTCTGCTCATCCCAGACCATTTCCTCTTGCCTCTATACATACAACTAATACAATTCTCTTTCTTACCTAGGAGTACTGACAATATCTAATAGTGTTGCCTACAGTGGCACACACTGTCAACAGCTGCTACTATTTTAATAGGCCTTTAGGCTAAATATGAGTTGATCATTTGTATGTGTTCAAAATTTCTTTAACCTCAAATTCACTTGCAGTGAGTGATATCTGTATTCTCAAGTGCAAGATCATAACAAATCAAAGGGTGACATGTAAATTCTGACAGGTGGGTAAGCTTTAAATTAAACATCATTATACCCAATAAATTCATAACTAAACCAGTCTGCCATTATTACTAGTTCCATCAATGAAAATAGCAGCAGCTGCTTTTTTTTGTTACCTAGGGCTAGAGGAAATCATAAAAGCAGCAGCAGCTTACAGATAAATTCTGATTATGTTCAAGAGACATGTTATGAATTCACTTTACTTGGTGATGTCTTGGGAATTAGTTTAGTAATATTTGCTGACACATCTACATGACAAACATTCTTCCACTGAGCACATACTGATGAAGGAAACCCACTAAACTGGATATAGCAAAGAGTGGGAGATAAACAAAAATTTAGAAAATTGTCACATACTCTGAAGCTGTCTGGTGAAAATTATTTCTCTGCTGAATCAGAAAGCTTATTATCAAACTTGCAAATAGCCATTTGGCCAAGGTGATTAATTACATATATCAGGCCTTTAGTAAAAAATACTGATTTTTATAGATTTGACTATAGTGTACGAGAGAGAAAGATTAAAAAGAAAAAAAATATTTAAGGGGAAGGTAAATTTTTGGAACTTATCTGCAAGGCTGCCTTAAACCTTTTAAGAAAATTTCACAGCAATCAGAATCCCTGTAAATATGGTACTGGTCAATAAATGTGACCTCTCTGTTCTGAAATCTATGGTTATAGGATATATTTACATTTTGGGGAACCCCATTCATTCATGGCCATGTAACATGTTGAATCTTCCTCTTTGCTTCTGTGGGCTTTAATTCACTCTGAAAAGAAAGATGATTAAATAAATTATTATATGTATTTCAATGAAAAACAAAACACTATATACATAAGAGCCACAGGTTTACAAAGATGGCGCTACAGTGGATCACTGCTGCCATCTGGTGGAAATACATTTTATTTCATGTTCAGCAAAATAAATGCCATAGATAACTGGAAAAATGGAAGAGAGCTAACTATCCAAAAAACTGAAAATTTAACAGCAAATTCTAATTTAAGGAGAGACAGCATAGTATTGTGGCTAGAGAGCTAGCCTCAAAGTCAGGAAAAACTGGTTCCAAGTCTTACCTTTGATATATTGGCTCTGCAACCCTAGTTAAGTCACATTAAAACTAAGCTGTAACCAATCTGCATTGGTGGATGGGATTTCCTCACCAGAAGCTCCCTAAACCAATAAAATCACAGGTTCAGAACCTTCCCCACACCTCCGAAAAGAGTAAACCATATGGTAGGTGCAAAAATATTATTTATACAAGGGCTACTTAAATCGTCATCTACCACAGTATCTGCAGCAGGTCTTTTGCCCATCTTTAAGCTGTCTTATAGATCTAATTTATTAACAAGACATTCTATTTTATTTGTACTATTTGGAGTTATGTTCTCTCATGCGATCCCTCCCCCAAAAAATATCCTATCACAAAAGGGATTTCTAGCCTAAGTCTTCCTTGCCTGTAAAATGAGGGTGGTGTTTGAATAAATCATCAGTAAGACACCACCCCCTTCCCCAATCTAAAATCATAAATCTTACAAACTAAAATATCACCCAACAGTTAGTTGTAAAGGATGACTGTCAGAGTACCTCCACAAACACAATGAGAAACAAATTAGGAAAATGAGCTAACCTAAATTCTTCTGTAAAAAAGTGAATTCTTTGGGGGTGGCTAGGTGGCGCAGTGAATAGAGCACTCACCCTGGAGTCAAGAGGACCTGAGTTCAAATCTAGCCCCAGACACTTAATGCAGAACTAGCCGGGTGACCTTGGGCAAGTCACTTAACCCCACCTGCCCTACCTCTCCCCCTCCAAAAAGCAAAAAAAAAAAAAAAAAAGTGAATTCTTTGTAATAATAGTGAATATATATTTATACATGTGTATATATGTGTGTGCGTATACATACACACACAAGCATCACAAAATAAACTCTTTTGAAGAGGAATGACCTAGCTAGCTGGTTAACCCATCCTGAAATACTCACCTAACAGCTTAAAACTTCTACCAGGTACATTAAACTACCATGGTAATTTTTATCAACTTATGTTAATTCCAGGCATTCAAATGTTAGGTGATATTAACTGAATACAGCATAACACTGACTTCTCAAAAAAGGAGAGTGCATATAGCAACTCTCTACCAGTAAAAACAAAGAGTAGAATGTGTTTTTCTGACCTAAAAATAGTTCATGTAGACATATTAAAAATGGATACAAAAGTGAATGAGACAGAGATTGAAATCGTGGTTATTTTTTAGTTTTCCAAGCCTCCAAGTATTCAAAAATGAAAAAAAAAAACCCCAACCATTAATAGACCCAAGCTGAACAAGTGACATCTCAGGATCACCACTCACTTTTCATGCCTCTTATTTAGTATGAAAACCATCATATACCTACCACTGATTCTGCTTCTTCTTTTGGAACAGTTCTCTTTAATTTCACAACAGTAGTTCCCCCAACAGGAGATAAAGGTGGTGACTTCACATTGGCCAATGTACTCCGACTAGTCATTAGCACATGGTTCTGTTTAGTGTCATTACTGGTTTCCACTTTAATGTCTGTAGGCAAGCTGGAAGGCAGAAGAAGGGAGGAAGCATTTGGATTTGGGAACTTCCTAAAGGTACTGTTAGTAATGCCTCCTGAAGGAGGAGGCTTCAGATGATCATTAGCTCCATTTTCAGTCTTTCTCACTTTTATGCTTGTACTTGTGGAATTTCCATCAAAGACAATGAGGGGTCTCTTCCGTAAACCTTCCACACTCATATCCCTGAAAAATACAGAAACCTTTTAACTTCTGAAAAATATCATTTGGACTAGTGAATCAGTTAAATGAAATTCAAATGCAAGATAAGCTATTTTGTTTTTTAAAAGAGGGAAAGGAGGTAAGAAGCATTGTGTGTGTGAGGGGAATTTGTAAAACTAGCATAACTAAGTACTAGCAAACAGGTTTACAGTTGCAAAATAGAGGAAAATAATTATCAGTAATTTATCCCAATGTTTTATATACTCATGAGCAATACACTGAAATTCAGCTTTAATGTGCGGAGAAGGTAATAATAAAGGTTGTTTAAAAAATGGAAATCTACACTAAGAACCAAACTTTCTCCAAAAATTTAGATAACTGTACTTTCCTAGTTCTTTAGAAATACTTGTTTCACTTCTACTACTGTCTCTGCCTTGAGCAATAGTTTAGATTAGATACTGAATTATAAGACTGCATTAAACCTTCGACATTTAGCAAAATCTATGGTCAATGTACCATAGTAATTCCATTTCCTTAAATAAAAGATATATAAAGAAAGGGTACCTTGGATGTTTGCTGTAAAGTCTTATTATTGGCATCACATCCAGTGTCTGGAATACTTTAATCACTGGTAGCTAATCTATACATTCAATCATAAATGGTAAACTGATTATGAAATTTATTTGTGAATCCTATACAATAAAGGGCCTAAATTTATGGAATAGATCTGTTTCTGAAAAAGTGGTTAGCTAGCTCATTCTAGTAAGTCAAATAATTTTAAATGCATGAGGAAGACTTGATGAAGGAATTGTATTGTGATACCTTTTGTAAACCAAAATCACCCTCTATTTTTTGGGCAAATCTGGACTTTCACATGCCAGATTTTTCTCAAATATAGCTATGCTATCATTAAATCTTTGCTCAAAAACCACTGAGCCAATCACATGAGAACTTTCATGTTATAAATCAAAACAGGCAACTATAGCAAGGTATGTATAAAAAGTCTTTTCACTGACAGTCCTGAAGAAACTGGCACAGTATATACTGTTATAAATTATTGGAAACCAACAGCAACATATAAATTGCTTTATCACATAGATAAGACAAAGAGTAACATAATTTGAGTTAAAGTGGCATGTTCACCATCAAGCAAACCAAAACTTTACACTCAGAGGCCCAACTATCTAATATAGTTAGGTTTTATGCAATAATAGTTTCAACCAGTCTGAGACTCTGAGATAATGATAACAGAATGTTCAATATTAATATAACAATTTGATGGATTTTGTATATGAAGATGACTCTGGTAACACACCATAAATGAGGCAAGGGCTTTGAACTGTCTTCCCAATAGTAATAATGAATTTCCTAATGATCAATCTACCATCCCCTCCTAGTCTTGTTACATTGTGATCAATGGCATATATGTGAGATGTCTAGGTAGGATTTCTTGTGCAGTCTGTAGCTAAGGAATAGAGCAAAACTTTCTGAATCACCCTAGGATGGAACCAACAGTGATGATCTCTTCACTAGGATGCTCTAATTAAATGAATTAATGACACTATCCTTGGAACATCAAAGCACTATAACTGAAGCAGAATGTTATTCCTTGTTTCCTGAATTAGGCATCACCTACATGAGAACAGGTACCAAAAAATGATAAGCCTCTGTCAGCCCCTATAAAAAGACACACAAAAGAGAGAGAGCTCAAAGGGCTTCCATGGTGTGCAATTATCTCTAATGTAACCCCCACCAATCTGGAAGTGATTCAGATGAAAACACAGAATCAAGGATAGAAAGCCAGTAAAACGTAAAGATGAATCTAATCCTAGAGCCTATTTTTCCAATGCCCAGCTTTGTCAGCACAGAGGCTATGACAACCTCAGAACCACAGAATCTTAGAAGAAAGGACTTGTCCAAGTTGTACCTGAACAGGAATAGCCTCTAAAACATCCCTGACAAATGACCATTCAAACCTTCACCTGAAGACCTATACTGAAAGGAAAACCTAATATTACATTTTGAGGCAGCCCTATATTGTTAGGAAGTTTTCTCTTACATTAAGCCAATGGCTCTTTTTTTGCAACTTCTACCCACCGCTCCTAGTTCTATCCTCTGGCATTAAGTGAAATAGGTCCATTAATCTCTTTTCCTCATGACAGTCCTTCAAACACTTAAAGACAGCTATCATGTCTCTCCCCACACGGCTCCATTGCACCGAGTTTTCTCTTCTCTATGCTAAACATCTATAGTTCCTTCATGTAGGCTTTGTATGGCTGTTTCCAGACCCCTAAACAGCCTGCTCACCCTCCTGTGGGCATGACTCATCCTACAAATATCCTTTCTAAAATGTGGTATACCGAACTGAAAACAACAATCTAGCTGGGATCTGACCAGGGTAGTCATTCGGGACCCTGTACTCGTCTTAATGAAGTCCAAGATTCTATTAGCTTTAGCTTCCATGTCACACTATCAACACCCTGGGCTTGTCACCACTGAATCCTCCAGATAGTTTTAATGCACATTTCTTCCATTCTATAGAATTCCAACCCTCCAGTTCTGAAAGAAGGCATTATTACCTTTACACCATACATTTTCCTAACACCTTAAATATTTTTCAGGGTGCAAATTATATGAAATGAAATTAAAGCCAGAAGCACTACAAAAGTACCTTTTATGCTCATTTTTCAATTCATTTTGCCCTCTTTTCTTTTCCATCATTTTCCCCCATCTACTTTTTGGTAATTCCCTTTGAGGCAATGGTATAGCATGTTGAACATAGAGATCAGTAAGGTCATCTTTGTTGATCTTTATTTCCTCTTCAACAACTATATTCTTCTGTGGAAAAGAGAACAAGGATATTTTCAAAACATTAACATGATAATGAAATAAGCTTTTAGACCATTCTCATAATCTACAGGCTCCTAAGAAAGTCTAATAACAACTATAAAAGACCAAGATACACAGTGGATAAATACAAGAAGCATTGTAACAGTATCAAGCTTGCAACCAGCTGGTTACAGCTAAAACCTGAAATATCTTTACAAACAAAAAGACTGATTAGCACCACACATTGGTCACTTTAGCCACGTGAACACACAGAGAATGACAACATTCAGTAGTATAAGCTTCATCCAGTATAAAAATAATTTATCTACTACATCATTCCTCAAAACTTTTTTTGTTTACTGTCACTAAGTCTCAATTCTATGTTGGACAACCAATGGTCTGATCTAGTACAGCATTTATGCTAGCATCTAAAAGCATTATTCCTAATACACCTTACGTCAATGATATCTGCAGGAGGTACCGGCATCAAAAGCTGTACTTTCAAAAAGCTATTTCTGAGGCTGGCAGTAGTGTATCATTAGAGCAATCTGTTCTGTATACACTATCAACTACTGCTTTTCTGTTTTGTTTTTGTTTTGCTTTTTCTATCCATCATCCAAACTCCTAACTATGCCTCTCTGTCACCTCATTCCCTTCCACTCTTAACTATTCTGGAAAACAAAAGGCAAGATATAACTATGACTTCTTTCCCTTATCAAAAGAATGGAAATCTTATATTACCTCTACCCAACTCCCTACCACATTTATAGGGCTCAAGGGGGAGTTATGAGATGAAAAAGTTCAAACAATCAATCAACAAGCATTTATTAAGTGCCTAGTAAGTGCCAGGCACTGTGTTAAGAGAATCTGAGGATGAAGACACAAAGAATGAAACAAGACCTTCACTCAAGTTTACAATCCCTGTGCTCTATAATACACAGCTTTACATGACATTGCAGTTTCAAAATTTAAAAACATCCAATTAAGAGGCTGGTACACTGATTTCTTCAGAGTTAATTCAAAAATAGAGGCAGAATTGGGGATGGGAAATTAAGTGGATACTACTTCTAGTTCTTTCCAGAAAGGCCTGACAGTGCAGTGATATCTTTTAGTACAATTGTTCAAAATCACCACCCATTTCTAAACATACTACTTGCTATTCCTCCAAATGAACACAAACTACTCTGATCAATTTTTTTTCCTGTAGGATTAACCATAACTTTCCTACAAAGTTAAATCCTTTACCAACTTAAAAACAGTTTTAAAAAAACAATCTGGGATTTCAGCCCTTCATTAGATGATATAAACATAAGTGAACAACATGTAAAACCTTCACAGACATTCTTTCATTTGATCAACAAGCCTATCAGGTAGGTAATGCAAATATTGCCACCTTAACTATGATGAAACTGATGTCTAGAGAGGTCAAATGACACACCTAGTTTCACAGCTACTTAACCGGTATAAATGAACCCAATTTTTCTGACTCTAGATCCAGTATTTTTCCTCTTACAACACTCTGCTTATTTTAACTTAAGTCTATATGATTGAGTAGGAAAAAA
The DNA here is from genome assembly GCA_028646515.1 of Pseudochirops corinnae. Lineage (NCBI taxonomy): Eukaryota > Metazoa > Chordata > Mammalia > Diprotodontia > Pseudocheiridae > Pseudochirops > Pseudochirops corinnae. The sequence goes on from CM053591.1 coordinate 71,024,750, forward strand.
TGAGACATTACCTCAAGTATCAGTCAATTTATTAAGTGCCTAAGATGTGTCAAGCACTGCTGTGCTAGGGATACAAAGAAAAGTAAAAGCTGGGCCCCTCTAAAGGAGTTCACAATTGAACAGGGGAGAAACACTGCAAACAACTATGTACAAAGAAGCTACCTACAGGATAAATTAGAAATAATCAACAGAGGGAAGGCCCTAGAATTAAGAGAGACACACAAGACCAAGGCAGGGTAGATTACCCAAATACAGACACGTTTTGGGTGGTTTTCTACCATCCTCCACTTTTCTATCCTTAGTTTTTCTTCTTTTTCACTTCCTCCTTCTGTCCTGCCTTCTATTCTCCCCTTCAAACCCTCCTTCCCTTCCGTGAAGCAACATGTTGCAGTAAAATGCGTGCTGGAGTTAAAGTCAGAATACAGGACTTAGTCTACTACTTACCAGCCCTCTGCAAATCCCTTAAGACCCTGAGTCTCAGTTTCTTCACCAGGATGATGGGATATAAGACTTGCATCAACTACCTCCTGGGCTTGTTCTGAGGAAGTGCATGGGTAGGAGGGCTCTTATCATTACGGTAATTCCCTACCTCCATCCTCACCTAACGGGCCTCTTTCCGCAGGCCTGCCCGGGCCTCTGCAGTTGGCACCTAGAAGCTCAGGTGGAATGAATGAAAGAGAGGAGGCCCGCACCCCCTCGACGTCCAGAAAACCATTTCAGACGCCGAGGGGTGTGGCAGGCAGTGGTCAGACAAGCCTCGGGCGAGAACACGAGGGCCTCCCTCCTTCGCCCGCCGGGGCTCCCGGGAGCGGCTGCGATCGCCATCACGACCCGTTCCGAGGGCCAGCGTCGCGGCGGCCTGGGGGCGGAGGACCCCAATCCCGGGTCGGGCCCACTCCCTGGCCTGGCCGGGCGGCGCCTCACCTGCTCCAGCGTGAGCAGCAGGAACTCCTGGGACAGCAGCTCCGGGTGCAAGAGCATCTCCGAGCCTGGGTAACCGCGACCTCTCGCATCCCCGGCCATGGTCGTCTCCAGGAGACCCCGGCCGGCCACCCACAATGCCTGGCGAGGGAGGCTGGCCGGAAGTGACGTCACGGGGCGGGGATAGGCAGGGTCGGTACCGTGAGCAAGTCTCGCCCCGCCCTCTCCGCTTCAGACTGGGTGACCCTTCTGTGGAGGAGGTCTTAGCTCTGCACAGGCGTTCTTGGGGCCCTGTTGCTCCTTTCCCAGGGTCCGCTTGTGCACAAGAAGGTTTTGCGTTTTATATGGAACCTTGCAACATTAACCTTACATAATATGTACAGTGATCATGGTGCCCTAAGGGGATTAAAAAAAAAAGCAAGAAACAAAAACATTAATGAAAAGATCAGGAAAGAATGAAAAGAACGGAACGCGAGATAATTGGCTGCGTTTTCTGTGACGTCAGAATAGTCTCAGGAAACCAAAGTTCGTAGAGCACGTAGCAGGCGCTTAGTTTATACTTAGTAATGGAATGAGTCTTGTACTGGTCTTGAAGACGTTCCATTTCCCATTTGGGAGACAGTCAAAAGTATTTCTGCATAATCTTAGATCACCGATTTGGAGCTAGAAAGAAGGTCTTTTGAAGTCTTCTAGTTCTATCCTCTCATTTTACAAATGAAACTCAATCCTGAAAAGCTAAGTGACTTATCCAAAGCCACTCAGTAATAAGTAGCAGAACTGGGATTTGACCCTAAATCTTCTGATGCCAGATCTTCTTTCCATTGCCTCAATTCCTTAATGATGGTTGTAGTTAAGAGATCTGAGTTTTAAGCTAACAATACAATCACAACTAGATTCTTACAGGAAATCTATATAGCACAGAAGAGGTACTCATTTTCCCAGGTGCCCAGAAGAGGCAGACATGAAATTGGCCCTGAAAGCAGAATAATCACAACCTCCCTTAAAGCAGTATGAAACTGTTGTAAATATCAAATGAGATAACTTTTGTAAATTACAAAGCTTCAACAGGCCAGCAAGCAGTTGTTATCATAGTGTGAATTTCCAGAATATGCACAACCTTTAAGATAAATTGTTGATATGGATTCTAAAAAAATAAAGACCTGCTTAAAAAAAAAAGTCTTTCTTTAAGGTGAAAATAGTCACAGTGTACCATTACCTCTTTGTGAATGGTGTTAATATGAATCAGGCTTAGAATATTAGGAGTTTTACAAATTCTACAAAGTTTCTGTTATCTACAAGTTCATTCCTTATCTCTCTCCAGATTTCCAGTCCCACATCTCCAAACGCATGCTTGATATCATCACCTAGATGTCTCATGGGCATCTCAAATTCAGCATATATAAAACAGAATTCATTATCTTTTCTCCAAAAACCCTGTCCTCTCTTCATTGCTTCCGTATTTCTATTGAAAGAACCACCATCTTTCCAATCACTCAGGTTCACAATCTTAAAAATCATATTCCACTTTCCCTTCTTCCTTATCCCTCATTCAATCAGTAGCCAAATCTTGTTGCTTCTCCATCTCAAATATATCTCACATCAGTCACTTTTCTCTATTCATATAGCTACTGCTCTAAATCAGCCTCCCATCATTTTTTGCTTGGACTTTTGCAAGAGCCTCCTAAGTGATCTCCATGTATCCAGTCTCTTCCTCTCCAAACAATGCTCTACACAGCTTCCAAATTGATATTCTAAAGCAGAGGTCTGACCAAGTCACTCCTCTGCTTAAGAAGCTTTAGTAGCTAGCTCCCTGTTGTTTGGAGGATAAAATACAAACTCTTTGGGGGGATTTAAAACCCTTCACAATATAGCTGCCATCTATATTTCCAAGCTGATTACGCATTACTATTACTCATGCATTCTATGTTCCCGTCAGACTGGGTTACTTGCTTTTCCACATGTATTGCATTTCTCCCATGCCAGTCTTTTCACAGACTCTTCACCATGCCTGGAATACCCTCCTCTCCTGCCTCCTGGGGCTCTAGTCCAGGTATATCTCAAGTGTCACTTGTTACAAGAGGCCTTTCTTGTAGCAGTATATCACAAAGATCAAACACTCAGAGCAGACTAGATTTATGAATTCAGAAATTCAGGGTTGGTTTGTATTAGGAAAACTATAAGCATAATTTACTATATTGATAACAAAATCAACAAAAATCATATTATTTCAATAGATAAATACAACACCCATTCCTATTTTTTAAAAAACACTAGAAAGCATAAGAATAAATGATGCTTTCTTTAAAATGATAAATTCTATCTATCTTAAGTCAAGAGTCACAATTATCTGTGATTTGAATAAACTGAGAAGCTTTTCCTGTAAGATCAAGGGTGAAGCAAGGTTGTCCATTATCACCACTATTATTCAATATTATACTCAAAATGCTAACTAAAACAGTAAGAAAAGAAAAAGAAATCAAAGGAATAAGCATAGGCAAAGAAGAAACAAAGTTTATTCTTTTTGCAGATGATTTGATGGTTTACTTAGAGAACTCTGGAGCACCAACTAAAAAAATTAATTGAAACAATTAGCAAAGTTAACAGCAAAGTTGCAGGATAAAATAAACCACACAAATAATCAACATTTCTGTAAATAACAATAAAATCCAGCAGGAAGAAATAAAAAGAGAAATTCCACTTAATATAAACAAGGATGGTATAAAATACATATGAGTCTCCCCAACAATACATATACAAGAACTATATGAACATAATTACAAAACAATCTTTACACAAATAAAGATCTAAATAATTGGAGAAATATTAATTGCTTATAGGTAAGCCAAAACAATTTTAAAAATGACAATACTACCTAAATTAATATACTTATTCAGTGCCATACCAATCAAACTATCAAAGAATTATTTGTAGAGCTAGAAAAAATAACAACAAAATTCATCTGGAAAAACAAATGGTCATGAATATCTAGGGAATTAATGAAAAAAAATGGGAAGGAAACAGTATCAGATCTGAAACTATTACAAATCTGTAATCACAAAAGGTACTGAGTAAGAAACAGGGAGGTTGATCTGTTAAACAGATTACGCATACAATATACAGAAGCAAAAGAACATTTCTGTATTTGTTCAATTGCTTTGGTCATGTCCAACCAACCCTTCTTCCCCTCCCCAAATTAACATAGTAACCTATTATTTGATCCATCCAAAGATCTCAGCTATTTGGGGCAAGAACTCACTATTCAGCAAAAGTGTTGGGAAAATAGGGAAAAAAGTCTGGTAGGAACTAAGTAGAGACCGACATCTCACATAGTATACCAAGATGAACTCAAAATGAGTACATGATTTGAACATAAAGAGTAGCATCAAAAGCAAATTAGTAGAAAATGCAAGAAATTACTTGTCAGATCTATGGATAGGAGAAAAGGTCATGTCCAAACAAGAGATAGAGAGGGTCACAGAAAGTAAAATGGATAATTTTGATTATGTAAAATTAAAAAGTTTTTGCACAAACAAAACCAGTGCAGCTAAAATTAGAAGAGAAACAGGAAACTGGAGGAGGGGGAAATCTTTGTAGCAAGTTTATCTGATAAAAGTCTCATTTCTAAGATATATAGGGAAGTCAGTCAACTTTATAAGAATGAGAGTAATACCCCAATTGATAAATGGTCAAAAGATATGAACAGGCATTTTTCAAAGGAAGATATCCAGGGTATCAATAAGTCTCATGAAAAAATTCTCACTAATAATTAGAGAAATGCAAATTAAAACAACTCTGAGGTACCACTTCATGCCTAGCAGATTGGCTAGGTGGACAAGATAGGTGATATACACTAGGTACACTAATGAACTGTGGATAGAGTTGTAAACTAATTCAAAAATTCTAGAAAGCAATCTGGACCTATGCCTAAAAAGCTATTAAATTGTTTATACCTTTTGATCCAGCAATACTGCTGATAGGTCTATATTCCAAAGAGATCACACAAAGAGGAAAAGGATCCATATGCATAAAAATATTTATAGCAACTCTTTTATGTGGAGGCAAAGAATTGGAAACTGAGCAGGTGCCCATAAAGTGATGAACAGATTATGTTGTATGAATGTGGTAGAATCCCATTGTGCTGTAAGAGATTATGAAGGGGATGGTTTCAGAAAAACCTGGGAAGACCATATGAACTGATGAAAAATGAAGTGAACGGCTCTAGGAGAACAATTTACAGTATTGTAAAGAGAATGAACTTTGAAATACTTAGGAATTCTGGTCAACACAATGACCAACCACAATTTCAAAGAACTCATGATGAAATACGCTGTCTACCACCAGATAGAGAACTGATGGATTCAAAGTACAAATTGAAGCTTTTCTTTTCTTTTAAAATTTTTTTGGACATGACTAATGTGAGAATTTGTTTTGCACAACTGTACATTTGTAGTGGATTTTGCCTTTCTTACCTTCTCAATATGTAAAAGAGGAGGAGAAAGGGAAAGAATTTGGAACTGAAAATAAAATAAAATTGAATTTTAAATTGAATTTTAGTAGTTAGTACAACCCTTATGTATATAGTGTATATATACACACATATATGTATGTATATATGTATATATACTTACATGTATGGTGTATATGTGTGTGCATATATATTATTAAATGAACTGATTTATAAATTTGGTTGACAAATGTCATATTGTGAACCTTGGTAAAGGCAGTTTCAGTGAAGCAGTAGAAAAGGAAGCCAGATTTCTGGGGACTAAGAAATGAGTGGGTAGTAAAGACAGCCAAATATGGACTACTCTTTTTGGAAGTTTAGCAGTGAATGGGTAGGGACATATATAACAACTTAAGGAAGTAGCAAGGTCAGTGTTAGGGTTGTTTTGTTTTGTTTTGTTTTTTCAGATAAAGAAGACCTAAAGCATTGTACTAACAGCCTTGTAGACTATACAAAGCAGTACTACAGGTCCTGCTTCTGCTGTCTAACAGCAGATAAATGAAACTATATCATCAAAGCATTTGTATGTACCAATATAGGCAGGATAGCTATATAGTTGTACTAAACTAGTCCCCTACTACATCTGGGGTCATCACCACTTGTCTGGATTCCCATGACTCTGGGGGAGTGAGGCTAATGATTTTGCATAGTTCTGTCTCACTTAAATCCAATTCACTTTCAGGTCAAGTCATTACCCCATGATATCATTGGTCCTCATCTAGAACAAAGGATGAACAAGGACAGGGATTCCAATGGAACTGTGATCTCATTCATGTGGATGTCTTTTCAATAACATAGATTAGAACTCATCCATATCTGCCAGTTTTATATGACGATTGTCCATATCCTTCAATAAATCCAATATGTTGAGTCCCAACTTGCTGAGGCCCTTCCTTGAATTCTCTTGACATCAAGAAGGCAGCAGTTGTAAGCATTATCCATCAACTATCCCTTCTAGTTCCACTCCCCTACATAGTTGATAACATCTCTTGCATAATTTGTCACATATAACAGTTTTAAAAGTACAAGAAGGGCACCACATTTATTGATTAGTTGGTAGGCAGGGGAAGATGGAACAAAGTAGGCTTCTCTGGCCATCAGGCATGTAACACCTTCCTGCTCTGATGTCATTGGTTCTAACTAACCCCTTTGCTTTACCAACTGAGAAGTGTTTTGCCTCCTAGAGTGGCGTTTGTTTTTGCCAGGAGTATCTCTTCTGATTGTGATGACCACAGCTGGAGTAGAAAAGGGGATGTACTTCTTTCCCTTCTTTGCAAAAGTGGGAAACTAAGGGCATGGAACACTATATATACTGTCAGATTCCACTAAAATGTTAGTTTTACCAAACTGTTTTCCCCTCTTCCTTTTTTATTGTTATAAGGGATGGCTCTTTGGGAGATGGTGGGGGAAGTATATTAGGAAATGAAGGTTTTACTAAACTTTTTCCCTTTGTTATTGTTATAAGGGATGGTTCCCTGCGTGGTTGGGGGAGATATATTTGGAAATGAAGGTAATGAAAAAACAAAATATAGCAATATTTCTAAAAATTAAGAGTACGCTCTTCTGACCATACTGAATTTCTTTCAGGTATGTATCCTTATTCCTCCGAGTTAAATTACTCCAGAAAGCAATGAATTTGCCCCACACACACACACATAGAAACTGAGCATTTGTGGGGATGGAGAGATGGATTGACTAGGGAGAGTGCCAAAGAAATGACTTGCAGCAGAAAGCAGCTTTATGTCTTGGTACCAGAACAAGCCCCAGGTAAAGTAGCTGTAGGCAAAAATTTATCTCAGGGGCCTTCTTCACCTCCACTCCTTTCTGCTCCAAGTCCAGCATTCTTACTCAACACTGCTGGTCCTGGTTGTCAGGAGGAAAGGTGTTGCTGTTGTAGTTCTATTTTAAGTTCTATTTTTCTTGATATCTTTTGTTTATGTATTATCTTCACCAGTATACATTTCCTAAAAATTCATTGCCCCCTCCGATCTACAGAGCCATTTCCTGTAATTAAAGGGAGGAGAAGAAAAAGGGGAAATAAAGTATTTCAGCCTACCAACCCACACTTCTAGAAAGGCAACACCCCAGTCCCCTGCCTCTGCAAAGAGAGAGGTTTGCATTTTACTAGGCTTTCTGGGAGAAGCTCGTTCATAATCAGAATTTCAGCTAAAGGCCAAACTTTTTCCTAATCAGAATAGTATATTTCTCTTTCAGCAAAAAGTCAAGCTTGATCTTTATAATAAACAGTTTAACATTAATGCACTCCAAAAAAATTTCAACATACAGATTTATTCTAAAGGCATGAAACATTTAAAGGGTTATTACTTCCCAAGAGGAGAACCTGAATTTTAAAAGAAAACTAACCAGAAAGGGCAATACTTGACCCAGAGGAATTAATCTCTAATGGCATAATTTCAGCCACTGAGAAGAAAAAGATTTGGGGTCAAGGGGTACCTTCCTAGAACTCAATTTTCAACAGAAACTTGAAGATCCTTCCAGATATTAGGTAACTTCTCCTATTTCATAATGGGAAGATCTACCCTCCTTTTTGCCCTGGGTTAAAGTGGACGGGGTAGGAAGAAAGGGAAAAGGGGAGTAAGGGGGAGGGAGAGGAAGAGGGAAAGAGAAAGAGGGAGGGGTCAGAGAAAGAGAGGAACGAGGGGAGAGGGAGGAAAGAGAGATGGGGTAAAAGAAGGGAGTGGATGGTGGGGGGGGAAGGAAGGTCAGATTAGGGGAGAATAAAAGGGAGAGGAGGGAGAGGGAGAAGGGGGGAAGAAGGGGGAGGGGGAAAGAGAGGAGGGAAAGAAGGGAAAAGAAGAGGGGGAGGGGTAGAGAGTGAGAAGGGGGTGAGAAGGTAAAGAGGGGGAGGAGGGAGGCGAAGGAGGTGTAGGCGAAGCTAATGTTAATATTATTCCAGCTACTATGAAAACACCTGTCCAGGGGCGCTCGGAGCGCCCCGATGTCCCCGGCCAGGAGCTCCAGGCCCAGAAAACAATGCGGCTCCGCACATTCCCAGATATCAGGGAGCGCTGCTAAGGGCGCCCTCACATCCACCCCCACGGGGAAAAGAGCAATGACCGTAAGTCCTCAAAGCTCAGGCCCTCGCCCAGCCCCCTCCCTCAGTGACCCTCATTCTCCGCCCCGGGGAGCGAGGGGAGGGCGGGTTGTCGGGGTCTGGAGCTCCGCTCGGTGGATCAGGTGCAGGGTTCCCCTCTCTGCTCCTGTCAATCAGAGGCGGAGGCCGTCGTCTTGTCTTACTCCGGGGCGGGCCCCCACGTGACGGGAAGCGGCGGCGGGGCCCGGACGGAGCCCCTGGGGGAGCTGCGGAGCCAACCCGGAGCCGGGGCCGGGCGGGGCCGAGCCGGGCGGAGGGCGCGTGTGCGGGGCCCAGCAGTCCCGGGCCTCGGCGGCTGCCACAGCTGGAGCTGCGTGCCGGAGGCTGGGCGCTGAGCGGGCGGCGGAACGCGGCTCGGTGCGGGGCGGACCGAGGAGGCCTAGGCTGGGAGAGCGCGGGTGAGGAGGGGGCAACGGCGAGGCCGCGGGGGCGCCGGGCGGGCCGGGCTGTCACAGCCAGCTGAGGCGGGGGCGGGCGAGCATGTGGAGGGCGGCGGGGCTGCGGAGCCCCGGAGGACGCGACTGGATTCTGGTGTGCGTGCGTGTGTGTGAGGTTTAGGAGGATGAGACTGTGTGTGATATCCTGGTGTGTGTGGATGTGTTTCTGGTTTAGGAGGGTGGGACGCTGTATGTGTGTGATCTAGTAGGGTGTGTGCAAGAGTATGCATGCGTGCATGTGTGTGTGTGAAATTTAGAGGGTGGGATTCAGTGTGTGATCTTGTGCTGTGTATGTGTGTGGTTTAGTAGGATGAGACTCTTGGTCTGTGTGTATGTGTGAGGTGTGTGTGGTTTAGGAGGATGGGTGTGTGTGTATGTGTGTGTGTTAGGTTGGGGGCTGTTGTGGTTTAGGGGGACGGGAGTCTGTAGGGGGGGTTAGGACGATGGGACTGTATGGTTTTTGTGTGTGTTAGGTTGGGGGGGTGTATGTAGTTTAGGAGGATAGGATTCTGTTGTGTGTATGTGTGTGGTTTAGGAGGATGGCACTGTGTGTGTGACATCCTGGGTTTTGTATGTTTTAGGTGTGGGGGGTGTGATTTAGGAGGATAGGACTCTATGTGGGTGTGGGTGTGTTTTAGGTTAGGGGTGTGTGTATGTGTGTGGCTTAAATTATGAGTGTGTGTGTGTGTGTGTGTGTGTGTGTGTGTGTGAGAGAGAGTGATTTAAAAGGATGGGACCCTAGATATCTGACGTATTGATTTGGAAAAAGAATGAAGAGAATACCCCTATGAGTCTCTTTCCTCTATTCTTAGGACTGTTTAGGGGCAAGGTACAAGTGTGTATGAATCATCAGTTCCTAGGCTCTTGAAGTTTTAGAATATTGAAGGTTTATCTTTGCCCCAGTGGGCAAGAGAACCTCATGGATGAAAAGGTATTGGGTCCAGTGTTGAATTCAAATGGATAGCTTTTAAGGACAGATAGAAGAGCTCAAAGCCAAAATGCTGTGAAATTTTTCTCATGTCTCCAGTTGTGAGGTGCAAATAGTGAATTAGTTTTCACTTGTAATTGATACTACCTCCTCTTGAGTATAGGGAGCTTTCAATAAATATGGACAGAAGGCTTAGTTTTCAGGCACCTGTATTTGTCAGTACTGCAGCAAGAACTGTTAGGCTTACCTGTATGGAATCTCTTTTAGCTGCATTTGTTCACAAAGCTACCAGGGCCTGTGGATTACCTGCAGCCCACAAGGATTCCATGTAGTCCTTATTAATGTAAAAGGAAGGCATAGTTTTGTAGGCTGAAATTTAACTGAGTAAGGGGTTCATCACTATTGAAATTGCTGCACTGTGAGACTTCACCTATTTGTTTTCAGGGAAGTCAGCATGTTAGCATTATCGTATTTGGCATATTAAAGCTTTGATAAATTGTGTGTGAGTATAATAGTACTATAATATGAGATGTTTTATTTGTGGGTCAGGATTGATGTCTGAGAACTGGCCCTTAGCCTGAATGAAGCCTGAAGTTGATGCCCACTACTCATTTGTAGTTTCTGTGCTTCCTCTTTCATAGTTAGACCAAAGTAGGAAGACATCTGAGTTTTACTACAAAACATGGATGGGGGAAACATTTGGACAGTTTTTGTCCTTTCCCCTTCCTTTTCTTCTTGCTGAGTCTACTTCCACTGAAGCCAGTCCTTTTTGGCTCAGCATTTTTTTTTTTAAAGCAGCTGCAGTGGTGTGGAAAGAGCATTGGTTTAGGAAGTTAGAGACTTGGGTTTTAACACTGATTCTTAGAACAACTACAGTGACCTTGGAAAAAAATCAGTTGATTTTTGGGCCTCTTTTCATTATCTTTAAAGTTAGGAAATTAAGCTGGAAGACCTCTAGATTTCCTTCCAGCACAAAACTTCTTCATTTCTGTGTGCTTTGAGTGTTGTCTTTGACAATAAATGATCTGTATTTCTGAATAAGTTCACTTGTGGATTCTCTAGCCTAATTTCTGTTTAGGCAATGGTAAGTTAGAATAGAAATTTTATAACAACACACTTAGCTTTCATTCGTTCTTCTGTGTCATTTTTAGTCATGTATTTATTTCTAAGATAATTTTCATCCAACTTTAAGATACTGTTATTATCAGAGATCATCAAATTTGACCTCTCTTTCAAGGCTCAAATCCTTTCTAAAGGATCTTAAATATGTACAGTCAGAGGGTACTCAATACCTTATAAAGTGGTTTGTTTCATTGTTGGATGGCTTTAGTCACTGAAGTCTTTGAAAATGAACAGAAACTATTACTCTTTTTAAAATGCTACAGATTCAAATTCCAATGTTCTACTGGCCCTTTTATTGAAGGAAAATGAAGTCAAAATGTATTTAAAAGGTTTTTTAATAGACTGCCTCCTGCTTGTATCAAGAACTTGAGATTCTCCTAAACAAAACTCTAGGTATTTTACTTAATGAGTTTAAGCCTTTTCATCTTGGTTAGAATCCAGTCCTCATTAGAAATACATTAAAGTAATTATTTTCTGGAGCCAGGTGTTTGAAGGATATTCAGTAATTTGGCCCATACTTACAACCCATTTCCTCTGTGGCAAGCCTGACTGGTTTTTCTTTATTAAAACAAACAAAAGAAAACACTAACCCCACTCCTTAAACCCCCTGCTAAATGAATGTAGAATAACTTCTCATATTGGCTAAGATTTTCTAATGTTAAATATTAATAGAAAATTTACTCTCATATAAGAAAAAGCTAAACATTAGTTTCAGAATATACAAGTAACGTCAAACTAAGATACTTCTTTAATAGCACAATCTAAGGTAGCTAATTTGTTAACTGTTAAAAATGTAGCTAAAAAAGGGAACACAATATTTTGGAAATCCAACACTGAAGAAAGTGCTATTCTATTCTATTCTAAAGATCTTCACTCCACCCTTACAAACTGATCTTTCTTGGACTGATATTAACGGATCAGAATCTAAACTGGATTTACCCAGATTTTTAAAAAATATATTTGGGAATGTCATGCAAACTTTGCAGTTACAATTGTACACATAGGTTGTACACTATTAGCAACAACATCTTTAAATGAGGATAGTAAATATATAAAAACATGGTTATTTCTTTATATCCTTACGAATAGTTGGAACAAGTTTTCTTTCACTTTAGTGAACTCTTTTATCTGTTAGTGGAATGTAGGGAGACTGAATAATGTGTAGACATAGTGCCATTTTTCAAACAGGGGAAAAGAATAAATTTTGGAAAACATTGGTAAAACTTTGATGGCTATCTCAGAGAAAATAATAGTAACAGCTAACATTTATATAGTACTTTAAGATTTTCAGTGTACTTTATATGCTATCTTACTTAATCCTTACAACAATCTCTAAGGTAGATGCTGCAGTTATCTCCATTTTACAGATGAGGAGACTGAGCCTGAGAGAGGTTGAGTGACTTATCTAGGGTCATACAGATAGTAAGTGTCTGAGACAGGATTTAAACTCAGGTCTTCCTGACTGAAACATTCTATCATTGTGCCATTGACCTGCCCAGAGAATTCTAGAGTAAATTATTGAACAGATGTTTTATGAGAACTTAAGAAACAGAGTTGGGCACTAGGAACCAGTATGGGTTCAGTAAGAATGTCATGCCACACTAGCATCATTTCCCTTTTTGATAAGGTTACTAAATGAAAAGACCATGGGAATGCCCAAGATCTGGTGGTGTCTTTTTTTTTATTATTTAATTTTTTTGGTTACATTTTAAGCACCAACCTGTCTCTTCTCTCCCACACACACACACTACAGAAGGCCACCATTTCACTCACACACGTGTGTATATATTGTATACATGTGTCTGTATGTATGTGTAAAGTCCTACTGTGCATATACTATTTATCAATTCTTTCTCTCGAGGTAGATAGCATCTTTTGTAGTTGATTTGGATATTTATAATACTTAGAGCAACTTAGTCATTCATAGTTATTCTTCAAATACTATTTCTGTTACTTTATACAACATTCTCTTGGTTCTGCTTGTTTCACTTTTCCTTATTTCATGCAAGCGCTTCCATGTTTTTCTAAAACCAACCTGCTCCTCATTTCTTACAGTACAGTAGTATTCCATCACAATCATATACCACAACTTGTTTAGTGATTTTGCAGTTGATGGGCATCCCTCACTTTCCAGTTCTTTACCACCACAAAGAGAGCTGCTCTAAATATTTTAGAACATATGGGTTTTTTAATTTTTTATTTATTTTCTATTTATTATTTTTTTATTTTCTTTTTTCCTTGATCACCTTGGGAAACAGACCAAATAATGATCTTGCTTGATCAAGATCTGGTATTTTCTAAAACATTTGATAAAGTCAGTATATCCTTGTAGACAAAATTGAGAAATGTGATTCGACTTTCAGCAAGATAGATTTATAGTTGGTTAAATAATCATATTCAAAAAGTGTTGATTAGTAGATTGCTATCAACTTGTAGAGGAATTTCTAGTTTGGTTCTATAGGACTGTATCCCAGGGGTGAGGAGCCTGCGGCCTTGAGACCACATACGCTCTTCTAAGTTTTTGGGTGCGGCCTTTTGACTGAGTCCAAGTTTTACAGAATAAATCCTTTTATTAAGGGGATTTGTTCTGTGAGATTTCTATTCAGTCAAAGAATAGCACTTGAGGACCTAGAAGGCCACATGTGGCCTTGAGGCTGCAGGTTCTCCACCCCTACCTAATCCTGTTCATTTTTATGACCTAGATAAAATTACAGACAACATAGAAGTGTAGAAAATTTGCTTATCAAAATTGTGGATGGCATAAAGCTAAGAAGGATAGCTAATATCAAGTTAGCTATGTTTTTGTTGTCCTTTGGTTCTTCACACCTTTTAAGGATGGATGTACCCCATGGCCCCAGTCTGGGCCCACCTCTGTCTCTACACTTTCTCATTTGGAAGCCTCATCAGCTCCCATGGGTTTAATTATATTGCTTTGCAGCCTCACAGATTTATATATTCATTCCCAGTCTGAGGTCCAATTGTGTGTCAACAGCTGCCTATTGGACACTTCAAACTAGATAACTTATAGGTATCTAAAACTCAACATGTCTAAAACAGAGCTCATCTTACCCCCCAAACCCACCTTCTTCCAAATTTCCTCATTTGGGACACTACTGTCTGTCATCTCCAGTTTGAAATCTTTATCCTGGACTCATCACTCTTTTTTATCCTTGATATCCCATGTCACTAAATCTTGCCATATCTACTTGGACAACATCTGTCACGTCCCTGTCTCATTACTTATATAGCCACCACTTTAATTCAGGTCCTCATAATCTCTCTTCTGGGCTATTGCAGTGACCTCCCAATTGGTTTTTCTTCTCAGGTCCCTCCTCACTCTGATCCATACTCCAGATCTAACAAAGTGGTTTTCCTTATGCATGAGTTTGACCACCTCACTCCTCAGTGAATGAACTTCATGAACTCCCTGTCGCCTCTAGGCTCAAATATAAAGTACTATTCGGTTTTTAAAGCCCCTTACAACCTGGGCCCTACCTACCTTTCCAGCCTTGTTGTATATCACTCCTGTTTCTGCTCTTGACAATCTAACCATATTGATCTTCTTGACCTACTTCACATACAGCCTTCATTTTCAATCTCCATGTCTTTGCTTTAGCTGTCTTCATTCATGGAATATTTTCCTTCCTCATCTCTATCTTGGAGAATCCTTTACTTTCTTCATGACTTAGCTTAAGTGCTTCCTTCTTCATAAAGCCTTTTGTGATCTCCCTGAGAATGGTTAGTGCCCTCCCTCACTAAACTGGCTTTTTAGAGTAAAAGAGTGTGTGTGTGTGTGTGTGTGTGTGTGTGTGTGTGTGTGTGTGCGCGCACGCGCGCTCACGCACGCATATGTACGTGTTGTCACCCCTAATGAAATGTAAGCTATTTGAGAGCAAGAATTATTTAACTTTTTATTTCTGTCACCTTGGGCCCTGCATACGATGGATGCTTAATAAAAGTGTATCAACTGATAGAATCAGGATTCAACAGGATATTCATAAATTAGAAGAATTTGCCAAACCAAAAAATGAAATAAAGCAAGGATAGATGTATAGTCTGATGTTAGGTTTGAAATAATGTATGTAGATACATGATGATGGAAACCTGACTTAATTAGAGTTTTTCTGGAAAAGACCTAAAAGTTTTAATAGATTAAAATTTCCCTATGAGCCATTGTTATGCTTCTGTTACTTTATTAAAAAAAAAAGCTAATGTAGTCCTACTTGGTCTGCATTAATAGTACATTTAGTAGTATATTATAGGAGGTAAATAGTGTATTAATTAATAGTATGTTAATATAAATAGTATTATTAATTAGATAATAGTGTATTAAAGGAGGTAAAAGTTCTCTACATAAGACCACATCAGGAAGATAGTGTGCATTTGTGGTTGTCACATTTTAAGAAGGCCATTGTATGTCGAGAAGACAGCTTCTAGGATGATAAAGGGATTTGGAAAATGTTATATAAAGACAGGTAAGGGAGCCAGGGATGGTCAGACAGGAGAAAAGAAGAGTAAGGAGTGACATGATAGCTGTCTTTAGGTATTTGAAAGAGTGGTAAAGAAATTAGGTTTATTTTTTATTCTCATATTCCATGAAGAGAATTTAGATGTCAACTAAATTTTGCTGTATTTTTTTTTTAAATCAAACATTATAATAAAACGAAACTCCTTGAGGGTTTTTGCCTTTGTATTCCCATTGCATAGTGCAATTCTTGGCATATAATAAATGCTGATTGAATTGAATAGTATCAAAGGATCTCATATTCTCTGTACCTCTCAGGAAATTGTGTTAAGTGTGAAAATGTAGTCTGCTGGAGAAAACTTTGGAAAGTTTATCTGTTTCTGTCTCATAATAGCATGAAAACCATTAAGATATCTTTAATGTCTATGTGTCATTCATATAAAGATTTAATAAAGATGTGTAAGGCCCCAGTAAAAATATGGTGTAATTTATCCCCCAATCATAGAATTGTAGACATAGAGATAAGAAAGTCCACCTAGTTCATTCATCTTATTTTACAAATGAGGAAACAGGCATAGAGACTTTAAGTGACTTCCCCAAAGGCACATAGGTGGTAAGTATCTAAGACCGGATTTGAACTTAGGACCTCATGTTTCAAAACCTTAGCTTTTTCTACTGTATCATGCCACCTCTGTAATGATTTGGTATCTTCTTTTAGATATCATAAAAATTGATCTCTCATTGCTTTCAAAATCATTACCTTCAGCTGAGATTTCTTCTCAGCCCGATGCAGTTGCTCTTTCCATCTTTGTCTTTAGTGCTCTTTCTGAAGCCTATTTCTGATGCAAACCAGGCACTGAAGTGTTGAGTCCAAATATTGTTCTGTTATAACCAGTGATGATGGACTTGTTATGGAAAAGCCTACAGGTCTGTTCTGGTTTTCATCTATTTGTTGTTTTCCTTCCAGTTGATCTGGCTTAGTTGGTTCTTAAACCAAGGTTTCTGAAGACTTATTTCCCTTTCCATTGCTGTTTGCTGTTTTGTGAGGTGAAAACCCTATAAAAAAAAAGTAGGAAAACAGTTATTTTAGCCATTAGAATAATATAATTTAGAAGTGTAAAAGACTTTGAATGCAACCCTTTCATTCTACAAACAGAACTAAGACTCAAAGAAGTAAAATTATTTTCCCCAATTCCCACTTCTATTTTGTCACAGGGTAAAGTGATTTTTTTTTAAGCCACTTTCTCACATCCTCAGCCAGTGGCTATGAAAGGGAGCAATGAGAATCAAAGTATAAGACCAGAGCAGGAAAGAAAGCAAGAAAACAAGCAAGAAAACAAGGCTACATATAGCACTGACTAGAGCATGAGTCTCTGAATATCCACCACTGGCTTTTTTTTTTTTTTTTGCCTTTTAGTAAAATATTTTATTTGTCTGAAGGAAGACAAACAAGCCACATTTACAGGACGGAGGAGCAGGAGGAGCAGGAAAGAAGCTGGAAACCACTTTTTTGGCTACTTTCAACATCAGACAGTTTTTGGGTTTTTTTTGCTGACATCTCAAAGAGTAAAGAAAGTTCATTTGTGGAATTTGTGGTGAAATTCTCATAGAAATTATCCTCCATATGTAGTAGAAGCTTCAGACAGTTATTTCCAAATGTGGTTTCTGGTAAGCCCAAGGTCTTTTGGTTTTGTTTACATGTGGACAGTAGGGAACAGATTCCCCCAATATAAAGAAAGTATGTAGTAGCTACTGTATCTACAGGAACTCAGGCTGTACTTGTGCTACCTTGCGGAATTCTTTATTATGTGTCCCAGAGACCTGCATCTTGTACCATCTAATGGGTACCATCTAGACACCTGCTAATTCTCTGTGGGCCACCCCTACTCCCAGCTCATTTTCTGCAGTTTTCACCATGTACTTGGACTGTGTATCATCAAAGGGAAGAAATCACTTTATCCTGCACAATGTCACCTGGGTGGAAACTCATATATTTCAACCTTGTCTTTTTTTAGTAGCCTGAACATCTTCCTTCCTGATAGTTCCTCTAAAGGAGTTCTTGAGTGGTGTGTATCGCACAGATAAGATTCTTTGTAAAGGTGAGAATTAATGTTGGAGACCTAACAGGTTAAGATTGTTCCCATATCTGGCAGCAGAAAGGACTTGGTCTCTCTTGTCACTGACACCACTGGAAGCTCAACTAAACCAGGAAGCCAGAGACCAAGGATAAGATATAGCCATGCCAGGCATAGGTGCCGCTGTAGGAGGTGGCCTCCTCCAGGTTACACAGTTGCTCAGCTAGGACGCCATCATTGGCTTTTTTAAATAAATTTTTATTTCTACCTTTTGTTTAACCTACATTTTCCAATGTAGCCTTCCTTCTCCATCCTAGAGAGCCTTCTTTTATAACAAAGAATAAAAAGGAATAGAGCTGAAAACAGTTCAGCCAAAGTAACCAACATGTCCAAGTCTTCTCTTGCTTCTTCATAGGCATCATTTCTTACAGCACAGTAATAACTCCTTACATCTTTGCCTTTTTTGATGTGGGACTTAATCAAGCATAGCACAATACTTAAGAATAGTACAGCATAGTTTATATAGAATATTTGTTTTCTTTAAAATTAAGTAAAGCCTTTTTTGGTCCACAAGGAGTGAATATAATATTATTCTGAAGACAACTGGTTCAAAAAATAACTTTGGACTCATTTTTTTCCAGACCAGTGATTTCACTGGTATAGTGAATCTCTACTAATAATGGATCGATTATTATTTTGCAACTTATATTCTAAGAGTTGCTTGGGATACTAGATCATTAAGTGACATGTCCTGAGTCATATAGCCAGTATGTGTCACAACATGGGATTTGAACTCAACTCTTTCTGACTTTGAGACTAAATATTTATCCACTCCTATACATTACCTAATTTACCTATGGACTCCATATCTTGTTTAAAGTGCTATTACTAAACATTGGAAAAATAAAGCACAGTTTTATAGATATCATGATGGTTACTCAGTATTTCATATCACTTATTAAGTACTTCCTCATGAGTTCCTAGGGACTCTAAGTTAATTTGAATTTAGCCCTGGTTTAGTCTAGGCACTCATTTGGGCAGATCTGCAGAAGTAACACAATAGAATATAGACACTGAATGAAGATCAAGTATAGAGTAGCAGGGTTGTGTTTGGAAGACAGAACCAAATAAGGTAAGTACATTTCGGGGGCAGAGAACATGTTCTCAGAAAGAAAATGCTGGAGAAGCAGAAATCTTCTAGTTTCTCTTCATGGAAGGTTTCCTTGTTAGGTGATACTACTAATGATAGAAATATAGTTGTCAGGGACCAAGTATGTATGTGATGGGGGGTGGGGGAAGGAGGGTTGCTGAACCAAAATGATAAGTAACTTCCCAGTAGAATTTCATTGTGTGTCTTTTTGAAGGACTGAAAAATTGAAGAGGCAGGTCTTCTGACATATTAAGGAGGCACTCCAGTGTCCTTGATAGAATACTGCTCAAAGATTTGACAATCTAGTTTCAAATCCTACCTTTAACACATACTGGCTTGGTAACTCTGGGCAGGTTACTTAGCTTCTTAGTGACCTTAGACTTTTTCTAACACTATAAGTTGCAGAGAAAGTACTGATCTGCATTGAGGATAAAAAAAAAAATCTGAGACAACACCTGTACTCTTCACAATTTTTTTATACTATTTTAAATTTTTTTCCTTTTTTCTCTTTCTTCCTTCTTTTTCTTCCTTCCTTTTTCTCTCTCTTTTTTTTCTTTGCAGAAGGAAGAGGCCCATTGCAAAAGGTCATCTATTGGCCAGAAGGAACCATGAAATTTTGAATTTTCAAGATGAATGGGATCTTAAAGATGATCCAGTATAATAATAGCCCAACACCATCATTTTACAGAATAAGAAACTGAAGTCCAACAAGGTTGAATTACTTGGTCAAACACCTGGTTTCTGGCAGCATCAGGACTAGAAGCCAGGTTTCCGAACTCACAGCCAGGTATTCTTTCTACTATATATATTGCTAACTCAGGATTTACCTCAGATCAGTAGTAATGCTCCAGTTAAGTGGTTGGTTTTCCAGTCCAGAACTTGTCTTCTAAGCCCTCAACCCATCATTCTTTGTGCTAAGACAAGATTTTGTCTTTAGATCAAACAAGCCTCAGAATTAAGTTTCTAGCTTAGGACCCCTTAAAATGAGTTTTCAGAGGACTCCATAGCTCCTTTTTCACTATTCTGTGATAAAAATCATAAGAACTTTCTAAACTGCTTTCTGGCCTTCCCTTCAGTGTTCTCACAAGGGCTCAGGGCAGGCCATTAAGTAGCCAGTGAGAATAAGCCTACTTTCAGCTTATATAAACCTAAACCTCTTTCAGGGAATCATTTCAAATAGGGAGCTATCTATAATACTTCATTCCATAACCCAAACCCTAACATAATTTTGCAAATTGCAGGGCTTCTTTGCCAGACTAGTCAGGACTATAGCAGATCTAAGATACTTTCCTGTGGGGATTTCTCTATTTAGGATTAGGTGAATATGAGAATGTATTATGTTTTGTGAAGCACAGAGAAAGCTGCTATTTAAAAGAATCACCAGTGCCTGGAATTCACATAGAATGTGCTTTTAGAACATGAAGGGATAATAGGAACGGATGCTTTGTAAGCTCCCTTACATCTCTCAGAATTTGTGAATATAGGACCTTACTGATTACTTAAAACTCTCATTTTACCAAGCAGGAAACATACCTTAATCCTTTCTCCCCTGCTCTACCTAGTAAGGTAAAATTCTGCACCAGCAAATTGTTCTCCAGGCTATTGGCATTTCAGCCTTGTTTTAAAATTCAAGTGTTCCTGGAAAAAGAAATACAGTAAACTTTATTACCTCAGCATGAATTAATTTGTTAATTGAATTCTTTGATAACAAAAACAAGGGTAACATGAGAATGTTGGAAGCCTGGTTGGAAATTGGGATGCAGGTACTGAAAGGAAGGGGCAGATCAGAAATAGCAGACAGTGGGCACAGCCCTGCTGGACAGACTTCATTCATAAGACTTTTTATTAAGTAGTAGGTCACTGCTAGGTATAGTCTGTGAGATGCGGTGGTAAGTGCAGAGAATGCAGGCCCTGTTCTCAAGGAGTTTATCATCTAATTGGAGATAAGAACATACAGCTAAGATATCAGGTAGAAAGGATAAGTTGCTTGCAAAGAAGAGGTCCAGACAGAATGTTATGTGAAAGATGAGCAAAAAATATTTTTTTTTTCTGGGAAGGTAATGAATATTAATATCTGACAGTGCTTTTGGTTTTGCAAAGCACTTTACATGGATTATCTCACTGGAACCTCATATTATTGTCTCCCCTTTGCAGATGAGGAAACAGGCTCAGAGAGGTTAAGTGACTTGCCTACAGTCACACAGCTAGTAAGTGACTGGTGGGATTCACATCCAGGGCTTTCTATTTCCTGGTTCAGCACCTCCTCAAGGCTTGATGGAGAAGGTGGCATCTGAGATCAGTCTTCATCTACTTCATGGATTTGCCTAGGGCTGATCCCATTCTGGGTGATCAGGTTGGCTCATATTCTAGAAGAATAGTCACAGAATATTTTAGCTCCAGAAGAAAAGTTGAAGATTATCTAGTCCTAGTTCAAATTCCTTAATTTACCACTAAGGAAACTGAGACTCAGAAAGTTGAGATGACTTATCGAAGGTCACACTGCTTGTCTAAGATCACTTACTAGGAATCTAGGTCTCTTGATTCCTGGTTCAGTGTTGTTGGGGTCCATCACACTCTCTGTACGTGCCCTTACTCTCCCATACACCCAGTATGAGATTAGTCTTAGGCAAATCCATGAAGTAGATGAAGACTGATCTCAGATGCTGCCTTCTCCATCAAGCTTTCAGCTGGTGCTGGACTAGGAATCAGAAAGCCCTGGATTTGAATCCCACCTGTCACTTACTAGCTATGTGACTGTAGGCAAGTCACTTAACCTCTCAGAGCCTCCAGAGAAAGAACTGATATTGATTGAATACAGATTGAAGCATGCTATTTTTCACTTTCTTTCATTTTTTTCTTTTATTCAAGTGTTATACAAAATGACTAATGGAAATATTTTACATAATTGCACATATATAACCTTTTTCTGATTGTCTCAAGGGAGGGGATGGGGAAGGATAGAATTTGGAACTCAAAACTTTAAATAAGAATGTCTAAAAAATTATTTTTTAAAAGAATAGGCAGTTAAAAGGAAATCATAGTTGCATAGATCTAGAACTAGAAGGCATCTATCTCAGAGGCCTTTAATCCAACCCTTCCTTTTTACAGATGAAGAAACCCAGGAACAAAGATGTTAGGTGATTTGCCCATGGGCAAACACAGGATTTGAGCCCAGATCCTCTTCCTTTGGAGGCATCGTTTTTTCCACAGTACTACATTGCCTTTATTTCAAGGTTATCATACTTAATACGGTTAGCCATGGTGTATCATATACATGTGAGAATGTGTGCATGTGTGTGTTTAATCAGAAGATTAGATGCCTAAGAGTTATTTTTTTCCCTACATATTTTAAAATAACTCTTTTGAGTGTTATCTCTCTCGAAGACAACTTTACTACCATCAGGTTGTAGTAATAAATGTTCATATTGAATTGAACTGGAGCAGAGAGAGCCCTGGACTTAGTCATAAAACTTAGGTTCAAACTCCACCTGTCCCCTTACTAGCCATGTGGTCACGGACAAGCATCTTAACCTCTCTTCGTTGGTTTCCTCATCTGTGAGATGGGGCTATTAGTACTTACACTATCTACTTTACAGGATTATTGCGTGCATCGAATGAAAGTGATGAGAAAATGCTCTATAAATTTATTGAGCAGTTATTGATTGTATATTGTTATTATACATTTAAGTAACTGCTGAAGGGAGAGGGAGTAAGCGAAGTGGCCTGATGCAAGTTCTTATTATCTGGCCTGATTGTACTTGGAGATTTTTGCTAGACGTACTCAAAGGCCACTGAAGCCTTTGGAACCTTAGGGGGCTGAGAGGTACCTTAGAGACCATTCAGGCCAGTGCTTGTTAACCTGGGCTTCGTGATCTATTATTGTTATTTTTTTGATAAGTATTTTTCAAAATAATTGATTTCCTTTGTGGTAATCCTATGCCTTGTATTATGCCTTTAAAAACACTATTCTAGGAATCCATAGACTTTAAAAAAAAAAGATTCAGAATTCCTAATCTAGGAATTCCTGATTGCTTCATTTTATAGAAAAGGAAACAAAGGCTTTAAGAAATTAAGTGACTTCTCCACAGTGATAGTAAGTAGCAGAATTGTGATTTCAACCTAGGGCTTCAGACTACATCCTGTCCTGTTTCAATGAGAACACATCTCTCTTGAGATTTCCTGTTCCCTCTCAGTTCTATTCCATTGCTCTGCTAGTTTTCCTCCTTGTTCGAAAAGGAACTTTTTAGCTCTTCTCTTCAGATTCCATGCCATAATTTCATTCTTATTGATTATTGTTGAGGTTCATCACACTTTCTCTGCTTGCGCTTTCTCTGGGGTTGGTTCAGACGTGTTACTGGAGCAACAGGAGCAGCATTAATGAGATTCATTTCAGTTCTATGCTGTTTCTGCTACACTTAAGAAAGTTATTGATAGTAGCAGAGGCACCATCATGATGTTCTCCTTCCCTCTGCTCCTAGTAAGCTTCAGTGATATAAATATTTTCATGTTTTCCATTTTCCATGACCTTTCTCTATTATTTCCACATACTTCAGCCACTAATTGCCACGTTATATTACCTTAAGGACTTCAGTAAGATTTTTCTGATGAGTCAGCAGCATGTTAAAAAAAAATCCCAGGACTTCTTTCTGTAATCTAAACCTCTGTATTTTTCATTGAAAACCCAATCATGGCAGTAACTGCTCAACTTTTAAGAAATATTAAACTTTAGCTTGTACTTGGAGTAGTCACCAGAAAAAAATTACATTTCTTTTTTTCATGGCCTTGAGACCACATGGGTACAACTAAAATTAATCACTCAACTCACCACCCCACCTCCCCCCCCCTTTTAAATTATTGTTAGTCAGCAGATTGCAATATTTTGTGTAGCAGGGTAATGCTCCAGAGAACGTATTTGTATATATATGCTACTTAGACCTTGGAGGCACTTGTGTATTCATTTAGTACAATATTAAAGTATTTGTGTAGGTTTTAAAGGTAGGTAATTAATTCATAAATAATCCACCACACTGCACCGTATTGGTCAGAGTTTTAGAAATCTGCTCAGAATAAATGAGTAAGATACATGTTCTAAGCTCAGTGGTCCATTTCATGTAGCAGCTAAAGTTACAGGACTGTCAGTAATTGTTAAAAGCTTAATAGAAATATAAACTCTGGTTGCCTATTTTTAGTTCCTTTTTGTGGGGCAATTGATCACAGACTTAAGTATTTAGCTTTTGTGTTAGTAGAGAGAGCTCAACAGTGATCTGTTCTTATTTTCATTAAAGACAAAGAATTCCAAGTAGTTAGTCAATAAACATTTACTATGTTCCAGGTACTGTGCTAAGGGGATACAAAAACAGGCAAAAGACAGCCTCTGGCTTCAAGGAGTTCACAGTATAGCGGAGGAGACAGCAAGCAAACAAATGTGTACAAACAACTACATGCAAGCTAAGCGGACAAGAGAGGAAAAGGCATTAAAATTAAGAGAGGCTGGGATACCTTTCCTGTAAGAAAGTGAGATTTTGGTTGGGATTTAAAGGAGACTTGAGAAGGCAGTAGGCAGAGAGATGGAGGAAGAACATTCCAGACAAAGGAGAGAGCCAGAGGAAACGCCCAGAGCTGAAAGTATCCTGTTTGTGGAACAGCAGGGAAGCCAGTGTCGGTAGATTAGTAGAGAGTATGAGGTGTAAGAAGATTGGAAAGGTAGGAGGGGGCTAGGCTATGAAGGATTTTGAACACCAAGTAGAGGATTTTGGATTTGATTTTGTAGGCAATAAGGAGCCACTGGAATTTAATGACTAGAGGAGTCACATGGTTGAACCTGCACTTTAGGAAAATCACTGGTGCCTGACAGGAGGATGCATTGGAATGGGGAGAGATGTGAAGTAGGCAGACCCAGCAGCAGGTTTTAGAGTAATCCAGTTATAAGGTGATGAGGGCCTGCACCACAGTGGTGGAAATGTTAGAGGAGAGAAGAGAGCATATTAGATGTTGCAAAGGTGAAATGAACAGGTCTTGGCAATAGATGGGCTATGGGGGTGAGATAATGAGGAGTCAACAGTTTCATTCAGATTTCAGTCTTGAGGGAGCGGGAGAATGGTACTGTCTTCTACAGTAATAGGGAAAATCGGAGGCAAGGGATAGCCTAAGGTTTTTATTCAGCTTGGCTGTTTGATACTTTTTTGGTGTTATGAGCTCTGAGTTTGAATTTCAGCTATGCCATTAACTACCTACGTGATCTTAGGCAAGTCACTTAAACTTTTTGGGCCTCAGTTTCTTCATCTGCAAAAGAAGGGTATAGATGACTTCCGAAGTCCTTTCTGGCCCTAGATCTATGATGTTAAGATTCTTTGCCTAGGTTACCTCTGACATCTCAGCCAACTCCAGGTCTCTGATTTTGTAATTATTAATAGAACACATGGTCTCATGCTAACTGGCAGTGAGGCAGCCTCCGAGATTCTGTCCTTGGTCCTCTTTCCCTTCCTTTCTACATTTTCTCACTTAATAATCTTATCTATTCCTATAGTTTCCAGTTATTACCTTTATTCATGTGTCTTCCACATCCTTACCACACCTGTAACATTCCCCAAGGCTTCCAGTTCCTTATCACAATCTCTCAGACATTTTCACCTAGATTTCTCACAGATTTCTCAGACTCAGTATGTCCAAAATTGAACTTATCATCCTCTCCACAAAAGCACTTGACCGTCCCCCTAATTTCTTTGCTTCTCATTTAAGTCTCACAAGCTGAAAAGTAGTGAGAAAAACATGGGATTTGGAGTCAGGACCTAGATTAAAATCCCAATTTTGCTACTTAGTGTGTGTGACTTTGGGCAGGTCACTTAAATTGTCAGGTAGAATTTAAATGATATCAAAGGTCTCTTCCAGCTCTAAATCTCATGACCTCAGAATCTTGTTTGATTCTTCTTTCTCTTTCATCCCAACATGTCTATCATTTGTCAGTTCCTGTTGCTTCTATCTTGGACAATATTGCTAATATCCATCCCCTTCCCTTCCCTATTCACATTGCAACCACCCTGTCTCTTTATGTCTGCTTACCTAGATTATAATAATAACCTCTCCCCTACTCCATGCCTGTGAAAGATATCTGAACTGTTTCCTTTCTAACTTTCCTTTTAATCTTTTAACCTTTAATAATCCAGATTTTGAGCTTGTTATGGTATATGGCAGTGGTTCTCAACTTTCCTAATGCTGCGACCCTTTAATACTCACATGCGGACATATCTGCACGTGGGCGGACCCACTTGGAGACATAGAGGAGTGATGTCTCAGTTCCTAAGACCATTGGCAATATGTGTTTTCCGATGGTCTTAGGTGACTCCTGTGAAAGGGTCGTTCGACCCCCAAAGGGGTCGCAACCCACAGGTTGAGAGCCGCTGGAATATGGTGTAAGATGTTGTTCTAAACCTAACTTCTGCCAAATTGTTTCCAATCACTTTTCTGATCACTTCTTGTCAAATGAGGAATTCTCCCTAAAGTAATTTGTACTCTCAGATTTATTCAACATTGAGTTGGTTTTTTCTGCTGCTTTTTTATATTTAGTCTGTTCCACTGATCTATGAGACTGTTTATAGCTTGGTCTAAAACATTTTTATTTGACTTTTTGCTACTGCAAATTAAAATGCATGTCTTCATTCTTTTCCAGTAGATCATTTGAGAGAAATGATGAACATCAAGGCTTTCAGACTGGTCTCCGCCATTGAGCGGGAGCTCCTGATGGGTGACAGAGATCACATCAATATTGAATGCATTGAGTGCTGTGGAAAGAACCTTTATGTTGGTACCAATGAATGTTTCATCTACCACTTCCTATTGGAGGAAAATATGTCACCAGCTGGAAAGGTCACTTTCTCTGCCACAAAGCAGCGGCACAAATATCTGGGTTTCAAGAAACCAGTGAATGAAGTGAAAGCAGCATCAGCCCTCAATAGGCTCCTGGTGCTTTGTGACAATACCATTGCATTGGTTAACATGATGAACCTTGAACCCATCCCTTCAGGTGCTCGAATAAAAGGGGCAGTGACTTTTGCTTTAAACGAGAACCCTGTGAGTGGGGACCCCTTTTGTGTGGAGGTTTGCATCATTTCAGTCAAACGTAGGACCATTCAAATGTTTATGGTCTATGAAGACCGAGTCCAAATTGTAAAAGAAGTGTCAACCTCAGAGCAACCATTTGCTGTGGCTGTGGATGGCCACTTTTTATGCTTGGCACTCACTACCCAGTATATCATATTGAATTATAACACGGGGACCTCCCAGGATCTGTTCCCATATTGCAGTGAAGAGAGACAACCAATTGTGAAAAGGATAGGGAGGCAAGAATTTCTGCTGGCTGGGCCAGGAGGACTTGGTAAGAAAACGATGGCATTTTCAGTAACCCTTGCTTCCTATATCTGCCTGTTTTGTTTTCTTTTAGTTTTGTTAATCATTGCTGAAATGTAAAAGTGGTGCCGCAATTTTCTTTTGAAAAGAAAGTGTCAGAATTATGTCAGCATGAATCTTCATTGACAAAAGTGGCAATTTCTTCTATTGTTATTAAGGAGGATTGTAACACTTTGCAGTGGGATAGAGTTTAAGAAAATTAGTTTTAGCTTTTGCTAATGTTAAAAATTTGTATCTCTAAGGAAATCATTTTGTTATCAAAATGGCAATAAAAGCCTAGGTTCTACCTTAAAGCCTGCTTTAATAAACTGAAACCTCAATTCCAGGTCCATACTTTCTGTTTCTGTTCTATCAACTTTTCCCCTGAGTTTTTAGTAGCTAGTTTATTTTCAAAAAGGACAGGAGTGTGTTTATGTGTGATTTCCTCTTTACATGTCGTTGCCATATTTCTAAAGATAGAACAAAGATTTTTGACTTTTTGGCAATCTGATGAAACCTATGACCTCCTCACAATAATGTTTGTAAATGCAAGAAATTAAATACTCAGGATCCCAAAGGAAATCAATGATCTTGAAATAAAAGTTATCCAAAATTTTTTCAAAATAAGTTCAGAGACTCCCAGGCTAAAATAATCTGCTATAAAACTTAATTTGTCTATTTCCTCACCATTTTTCTCTCTTTGCCTGACATTTGGGTAAAAGTTCTGCTCCTAGATTGCCTTTGTTTCATTATGCTTTCCCCATTTGGCTGTTTCATTAACTCAGAATTTATTCTATATTTATTAAGCTTTTGTGTACAGGTCAAATATAGTTCCTGCTTTTTGGAAGTTTCTAGGATAGCACAGGCTAGGCAGATCAGATACACAGATAATTATCATGCAAAATAGAAGGTAGTAGCTGGAAAACAAAGTGTTAATTAAGTAAGATCTGAAAGGGGCCAAATGAATTACAAATTGGAGAGATCAGAGTAAAGTTGGACTTCAAAGGATGGATCAGAATTAAATAACAGAGGAGGGAGTTGGACAAGCCGGGTATAAGAAATTACCTGAGCCAAAGGCATCCAGGTTAGAAAGTCCAAGGAAGGTTCAGGGCACACAGTTCTCTTTGATTGGGTCCTAGAGTAGGACCCAATGAAGTAGCACCTGAAAAAATAGAGTAGCAACAGATTGTAGAATGCTTTGTATGGCCAGCTGTTCCCAGGAGACAAAGGATGAGCGTGGATGCCTGACCAGCTCTGTGCAGAAGGAAGCCAGTTTGGGACTGTAATGTGAAGGGTGATATGGAGTGCAAAGGAGAAGGGATGAATCAGACTAGTTAAGATAATATTGCAGAAGACCAGGAAGGTAGTCATGAAGGTCTGTGTTAGAGTAATGGCAATGGATATAGAAAGGAAGCAGTGGGTGGGAGAGAGACCATAGAAGTGGGACTGAAACAAAGTGCTCTTAGGGCAGGGGAAGACTGATAACGTACAACATGGAACATTGGGTGAACAGGGGCCCCACTGACAAATCAGAAAGAGGAGGTTTGAAGAGAATGATCCTCTCATTTTTAGACGGTATGTGCTAAGGAAATTAGTTATACATTGCACACAATGCTGAAAAAGAACAGTTGAGAGAATAATATGTAGGGTCAAGAAAATCTGAAGCCTTAGTAGCAAACTATATGCATAGTTAAAAAAATATTTGGGACAAAGCAAGCTTTAACATGCGAAAGAATGATCCACTTAAACTGGATGAAAACACCTTCCCTGCTCTTAGTCACAGTCACTGTTTCTCAGAAGTGTATCTAGAATATAGATCTTGAGGAAAGATACACATAATCCCTACACAAAATTAAGCTTTATAATTCCTTGGACTGTTCACCTTCCGTCCTTTCAGTCTAGCCTGCTTTCCAAAAACTGAACAATAAATGTATTGTATAGTCAAACACATCTGTCTAAAAACAGTACTAACAGTATTAATCTTTGTACCAGTTAATTTTATCTCTCTTTTTTTTATAGGCATGTTTGCCACAGTAGATGGGATATCCCAGCGTGCCCCTGTGCATTGGTCAGAGAATGTGATTGGTGCAGCCATTTGCTTTCCATATGTAATAGCTCTAGATGATGAATTTATTACAGTGCATAGCATGTTGGATCAACAGCAAAAACAGACACTTCCTTTTAAGGAAGGGCACATTTTACAGGATTTTGAAGGTAATAACAAATAATTAGCAACTACTATTTTTAAAAATCTGATCTTTTTGAATGGTATCATAAATTATCTTTCAGTTAGCAGTGCAAGCTTTACATTTCTCTTCATTTAAAAGGGAGTTGGTGAACAGTACCCTCTTGTAGACCTTTCCCAAGAGTCAACAGAGTATATCTGAAAGCTCTTGGTAGAAGCAGCTAGAACTAGATAGTGATCCTTCCTGCATCACTTAGAGTCTGTAGGTAAAGCCTTAGACCTCTCTGTGTTCTAGTTTCCCCATCAGTAACATGAGAAGGATTTTGCTCACCTGCCTAATTAGTTCAGGATTTTTGAAAAAAGATAAAAGTGTAAAGATTTTATAGCTTTTCAGGGAGAAGGATATGTGTGAAATGCCCTATGCAGTACTTTCATTCTGAATGTTGTACTGTAATTTTTGGAACAATCAATTTCAGAAAAACGTGTTCTGACTCTCAAAAGGTCCTTTTTGTTTCTTTTTTAATTTAAAAATGAATCAATTCTAAATGATGGACCACTGTAATTTTACTAATAGTACTCTTTGACTTCCAAAATAAGAGCCCTTGCTCTAGGTCAGTGGTGCTCAACCTTCCTGATGCCATGACCCTTTAATACTCATATGTGGGCGTATCTGCATATGGGCAGACCCTCCTGGAGACTGATAGAGGAGCGATGTCTCAGTTCCTAAGACCATTGGAAATAGGTGTTTTCCTATGGTCTTAGGCAACCCCTGTGACCCCTGTGAAAGGGTCGTTCCACCCCCAAAGAGGTTGCGACCCACAGGTTGAGAACCGCTGCTCTAGATCATGTATTTACTCTAAATTTAGAGGCAACTTCTGGTTAAAAAGGGGGGGAGGGGAAGAAGAGCATTTTAAAGTTCAGTCTCTAAGGATTATATCCTCCACTAAAGTCTTAAATATGATGCCTCCTTATATTATGGTTAACCCTTGGTACTGGAATACTGTGTCACAGAAGCACAAGCTTTGGCAGGTCCTGCCCAGCTGACCCTTGGACTCAGCACTAAAAGGTTTGTCACCAGATAAACAACAGTATCTTTGAGGGCAACAATTTAGAAACTGTGAACTAAAGCATGGAGGAGTTTCAGTGTAGGTCAGGGGAGGGGGTGCCTACATTAATGAAATCATAGATCTTTTGAAATATTGAATTAATTATACATAGCAAACAGTGTATTAAGCTTCATGGGAGGTGGAGATTGGGGAGTGGGTGAAGGAGTAGTGTTATTAATGTCATTGAGATGTTGGGAAAAATTATGATAAATTTTTTTTATGCAAGGCATCATACTAGGATACCAGTAAATGTGACACAACAGCTTAGGATCTAGATGTGGGGTGTGTGCGTGTGCGTGTGCCACCGTGTGTTGCGTGTGCGTGTGCGTGCATGCGTGTGTGCGTGCGTGTGCATGTGTGCATCTGCATGCGTGCGTGTGCGCGCATGTGTGTGCATGCATGTGTACGTGTGTGCATGCGTGTGTGTGCGTGCATGTGTGCGTACGTGTGTGCGTGTGTACATGTATCCACACACTTCTGAAAAGAGAACTAGCTTGTAGGAGTTGTATATGGCCAAGTAATGGCGCACTGTACTGAAAAGAGCAGAGAGAGCTTGACCTGAGACACTGTGACAGTGAGCAACTCAGTCTTTCGGAAACACTTTTTCCCACTCGTGTAAAATAC
The DNA here is from genome assembly GCA_028646515.1 of Pseudochirops corinnae. Lineage (NCBI taxonomy): Eukaryota > Metazoa > Chordata > Mammalia > Diprotodontia > Pseudocheiridae > Pseudochirops > Pseudochirops corinnae. The sequence goes on from CM053591.1 coordinate 71,055,764, forward strand.
GGATCATAAACCTCACGCCTGTGGCCCTTGAAACCTAGGCAGGGTTACGTGCTTAAGCTGCTTTGCAAAAGTCAGCGATGCAACGTGAGGCATCATTGTCTTCAGCACAGGCAGGACATAAGCCGGATAACGGTCCCGGCTGGGGAGAAGCCGTGTTGGGCAAGGCTAATCACTTGCTGATTATGCTGAGATCATCAACTTTTAATTGAACCAAAGCAGAATGGAGTGTTTGTAGGTATCTATATTATATTTATATTTACATGAGGCAGATTTATATTAGGCAAATCATATCCCTGAGGGAAGAGGACAGGGTCATCATTTCTTTCTCTCTCTCTTTCTCTCCTTCTCCTGGATTTAACTCAGTGCTTTGCACCAAGTATAAGTTGAATAAGTATTTGGATTGAATTAAAAGTTGTTTGAAATGCACCATTTATCAAAAACCTGATTTATAAAAAATTATGTAAAATATGATGTTTATGTTCTTATGCAACAACCTTATATTTCTGCACAGGAAGAGTGATTGTAGCTACCAGTAAAGGAGTATATATTTTGGTTCCATTACCCCTTGAAAGACAAATTCAGGATCTCCTTGCAAGTCGAAGAGTGGAAGAAGCTTTAGTTTTAGCAAAAGGAGCACGAAGGAACATTCCAAAAGAAAAATTTCAGGTCTGTAGTTTGTGATTGTGTAAGAAATTAACCTCCCAAACAATAATGAAACCTAGTTGAAAAACATTCCAATCATTCTTATTCATGGGGCCCACAGAGATGAATCAAGGGCACAATTCATACTTGTCACTTAGAATTTGTGATCATTGGAACCAAGTTGGGCTGAAGTTTACCTTTGCAGTCTATAGGAAAAAAAAGTTTACTAAGCAAATAAATAAGTTAAATGGGATGAGTTATTTTTGAAGGGCAAGTAGAATCTTCAATCCATTTAATAGAACAAATGTTTTAAAGCCTTAAGGACACACCTGAAAATGATAACTAAT
>CM053591.1:71056852-71107793 GCA_028646515.1 Pseudochirops corinnae
TAAATATTAATTTTGTGCAAGACATCATGCCAAGCACTTTTGAGTATACAAGAAATAGGACTTAAACTCTAGATGGAGAGAGAAAATATATACATGCCTAAAAAGAGGTCTAGCATGTAGGAGTTGTACATGACCAGGTAGAGGCATGCTGTACTAGAAAGAGCAGAGAGAGCTTGACCCGATGTCTTAAAAAACTGATATAATTATATATCTATGTGTATGTATGTTTATATATATTATTATATGATGTATATATAAAATATAATCACATATTTTATATATATATATATATACACACCTAAGATTTCCTACTATTGTTTAATGGGCATAATAACTAAAGGGTCGTTGATGTAGCATTGGGGAGAAATAAGGCACATATGTATTCTTTGAGATTGTATACGAGAAGGTATGGAGAATTAAAGTGAAGGAAAAATAAGCAAAAGAAATTGAGGTTTTTTTTAAGATTGAAAAAATCTACTTTTCTGATTTTCATTCTAAGATACGGGAAAGTAGAAGAAAAAGAATTACTTTCTATTTTAAAGTGATGATTTTTCTAGATCAGTTTTAGATTTAAAGTGCTGGAATCTAAGCTGTTTTGAACAAGACTCATGTTAAAATTGTTCAAGAGCCTCTTCTTTGCACAAACTTTTAAGTGTGTAACATTTTTTTCAAAGCTACAATTAGTTTTTCTTCATGGATTTAGAGATAGAGCTGTAATGAGAGTGGGGAAGATTGAACTTTTCCCCATGGTGCCTAAATTTTAAGTTCCCAAATAATCCCATAGACCTTAGGAATGCCTTGGGGTGGGGGTAGGAGGGCGCCAGCAGTAGGAGAAAGCTACGTGTGTCCAACAATGTATCTTTCTGCTATCATCTCCTAACCTACCCTAGTACATATAGTGGGGGTAAAACTATTAATTCAGCATGCATCCATGTTCATGTCTACAGGTAAGATGCCCGCCTACCACCTTCAACAGTTGGTAGAGGGTTCTGGACTTTTGCCATTACCCTCTTAATGAAGAAGGGAAGATCAGTGACCAGGATCATGCCTGCTTAAAAACAAGAATAATAGTGATCTAGGAGAGATTCAAGTAGTTGGACAAGGGTATCCATTCAGACATCCCTTCAGTGCCCCTTATCTTGGTGTCTAGATGACTACCTCAGAAGCCAAGGGTTCAAACAAAGAACCCTTTTACTAAAATCATATGTAAAAGCTCACAAAAGATGGAGGCAGTTAAAAAGTGCTTTAGGAAGATAAAAACAAAAACTGCTGGCAAGAAGGTTACATGGGATTTCATGAGGTCCAGATCCTAAAAACAACTTTTGTACTTCTCTGGCTAGTTCCCCGCAGCTTGGTCCTAGATCAGTCCACCTGGCATCAAAGTTAATCCAAACTTACCCCTGGTCTGTAACTTTCTTACTTGCAGCAGTTTTGGCTAATGTTGTGGTAGTGTGGAAATTAACTTGTCTCTCCCCTGGCCTACGGCACTAGGGCTTCTGAACCAACCATCTATTTCCTGATTTAAACCTAGTTAGCAAATATAATTAGTTAAAATAGGAAGCTATTATTTTATAGCTCTTTTCTATTTCATAACCAGACTCCTAGAAAAAACTGTCTATATTCATTTGCCTCCATTTTTTCACCTCCCATTAATCCTTTGCAGTCTGGCTTCAGATCTTATCACACAATTGTAGTATATTCTCTAAGATGACCAGTGATCTGTTAATTACTAAGTCCAATAAACTTTTCTCAATCCTCAGCCTTTTTTGAACTTCCTTTTCAGTTTTTGCTACTGTTCACCCATTTTTCTGGATGTTCTCGCCACCTCAGCTTTTGGGATACTACTTTGTCCTGTTTCTTCCTTTACCTGACTGCCCATTCCGTCTCAGGCTCCATTACTGGGTATTCATTCACATTTCTCTCACTAAGCATAAGTATACCCTGTGGTATATCTGTCCTGGACCCCCGTCTTTTCTCTCTCTGTGCCATATCACTTGATAATCTACTCCCATAAGTTCAATTATTATCTCTGCAGATGACTTCCAGATCAGTATATCCAGCCATAATCTCTCTCCTGTGTTCCCATTTACTGCCTCTGTATGTCATCTCCACCTCAGTATCCCATAACATCTCAGATTCAGTCAGTTCAAAATCTCAACTCCTTATCTTCCAGCCTAAACTTGCCCCTCCAGCAAACTTCCATCTTTCTTCTGAGTATACCACTGTCCCTCTGGTGACTTAGAGCCACAAGCACAGCATCCTCTTTCCACTTTTCCCTTTTTTCCTTACCCTCCATATATAGGCAGTTGCTGTGTCTTGTTGATTCTGCCTTCAGCATTTCTTACATCCGTCCCACTCACTCCAGTCTACGCTGTTTGAGGTTCTTTTCACCTCCTTGCCTAGACTATTACGAAAGCCTCCAAATTAGACTCTCTTCTTCTAGCCTATTCCCTGTCAAATCCATCTTCCACACAGCTGCCAAGATGATATTCCTAAACTATGTCTTGCTTTTAATTTTTCTGCCTGAGAAGCTTCAGTGACTTCCTATTGTTTGTACAATAAAATACAAACTTCTTAGCATAGCCCTTCAAGGCTTTCATAATCACAGTCTGGTTTACATTTCTAAACTTAGTACATGTTACTTATCTTCACAACCTTTCTGCGTGCCCTAAACCAGTCTGTTACTCTTCTCTGAACTTGGCATTCTAGCTGATTCCTGTGCCTGGAACATACTCCCCTCCTACTTCTGCCCCTTAGAATCTTTAGTTTCCTTTAAGGCTCAACTTACATTTCACCTTCTGCAGGAAGCCTTTCTTGATTCCTCTAGTTTTTAGTGTTGTTTCCCCCATAAAATAATTAGATACTTATGTGTCTTCCTGTAAGAATTCGAGCTCCTTGAGGGAAGAGATGATTTGTTTTATATTTTTATCCCCAGAGGCTAGCCCAGTTCCTGGCGCAAATCGTGTGTCTAATAAGGGCTTGCTACATTGTACTGGAGTATATTAGATCCCTAGGGGTTGAGCTCCTCCCCAAATCTTTGTGCCAGTGGCTTGAGGTTTCTCTCTACACTCTACCCCATTAAAAAAAAAGTGATTATTATGGCTTAAGTGCAAAAATTCCAAGTTATAGCTCTGATTCAAGACTTCCAATAACACTAGTGGTTTGATCTCTGATACCTGAAACTATTACACCTTTTAAAATGTGATATCTAGGTTAAACTTAAATCTGTGAACAGAACAGTAAAAGACTAGGTTGGGTAGTTGTAGAAGGCTTGCTGGGATCAATTAAATTCATCTTACATTTATTAAAGTGTCTACTTTGTCAGAGCATAAAGATGATGAGGTGCTACCAAATTTAGCTGGGAGACAGCCCTTTCCTCCATGGGATTTACTGAGGAGGGATAAAATACAAACACAAAGTGTGTGTAAATATATGAAGTACACACACAGACAGAGAAAATAGCAGCAGAATAGAAGATAAGATTAGTCGTTTGTGCATTTCTTTGGGATCTGGGTTCTAAAACATTACTTGACTTTTGAAATGTAACAATATTTCAATACTTAAAAGGACGATGAATGTCAATGAATGTGTTGTTAGGAATTTTGACATGCTAATGGAGGTGTACCCTCAGGGTAGGCAGATATGTTACTTTACTCATAAAGTGGCAATTTGTGACTCTTAAATAAATGAGGCAGTAGTAGATACCAATGCAGCAACCTCCTGGACCCCTTCCTGTTTTTTCTGGCCTACTTTTTCCTCTTCTCACTTTTCCTGACATTAAGGAAAGAGGAAGTTCTTATTCAGAGAGTTTCTGAGCTTGAGCGGACCTTTCAAGATTTGGTCCTTCCCCCCCAGCCCATTTGGTAGGTGAGTCACAGAGAGATGATTTGTAACAAAATGGTGCTACTAAGTATTCTCAAGGTTCATAAAAGTTTTTCCTAAGATTTGCCTGAGATACACGATTTAAGAGTCACAAATTGCTGCTTTATGAGTAAAGTAACATATTTACCTGTAGAAATAAGGATGACACAGCAAGGAATTGGAAGAAGAAGCCAGAACAGAAGGACGGGACGCAAAATGTTGGGGGAAAAGAGCAGTGTCTATTAACACAAAGTTATAAAATAAAATAACAAGTTTCAGAAGTCAGAGGGCTTGAATTCAAAAACCCATTCTGTTACTTAGTGTAAACTGTGGGTAATCCCTTCATCTCTCTGGGCCTTAAAGTGAGTGTTTTGTACTAGATGCCTCAAAGGTCCCTTCCAGATCTAAATCTATGAACCTATGATTTTCATTTTGACTTTTGAAATGTTTTTGTTTCAGTGTCCATTTTGTTCTGAAGGAATTTGACTAGGACTCCCTTTTTCTCCTTTTAAAATTTAGTCATTCTTTCTATTCAGCGAGCTCTATATATGTGTGTTATATGTATGTATGTTGTATATGTATGTTATAAGGAGAAACTCTATATATGTATGTTATAAGGAGAAACAATTTTGTGTAATAACTCAGCAGGAGAAGGCTTTTTTTAAATAAAAGAAGAAAAAATTTTCTGATATAGAAAGTAAGTTGAAAGGTCATGGGACTCAGGGCCAGAAAGAACTTTAGAGATCATCTTGTCTAAAAACTACTCCATCCTCTCCTCCCCTCAGTGGAACTTCATAAGGTCACATAGCGGAGCCGGGGTTCGTAGGATCAGAGACCCCAGAGGTCACCTTGTCCCTAGATCATAGCTCTAGAACCAAAAGGCATCTCAGAGGCCATTTAGACCAAATGAAGAAACTGATGGCCAGCAAGGTGTAGTGATTTGCCCATGGTCACACAGGTAGTAAGCGCCACAGGTACAGTTTGATTCAAAATGTAGTGTTCTTTGTATGATGCCAAATCATTTCAAAACAGAACATTCATGCACCTAATCAGAATTAGAAGGGACCTCAGGGACCATTATAGTCCAATTCAAACCTGAACAAGAATCTCTTGATAACATCTGCCTGGTGGTCACCAGCCTTTGTTGCGACACAAACAGGAGACATCCTGAGGCAGCCCTTTACAATTATGGATCACTCTAATTATTTGGGATTTTTTTTTCCACATCAATCCTTGCAGTAATGCCAGTTAATATTTAGACTTGTCCACATTTGACTTTCAACAATATATTTTTAAAATAGCATGATACAGTAGAAATAGCTATAGCTCTGGAGTCAGAGGATATAGATTCCAATTTTACTTTTGGTCCTTATGATGCAATCTGTGTGACCTCAAGTCTACTAAATTAACCTTCCTGAGACACAATTTGCTCATTTAAAGTGAGGTGGTTGGACTAAATGTCCTCTTTTGAAATTTTTTCTACTAGATTGGTGATCCTACAGTTTTGTCTACAAAGTAGAAGATAATATTTTAATCAAGAAATGAACCTCATTTGGCCTGTACCAATATGTTGAGGTGGAGGCTCTGTCCACCTAAAAACTGTTGCAGGGTTTCATGATGTGTTGTGGTGGAACCATCTCCAAGAATTCAGAGTCAGACCACCTCCAATCCAAGTATAGGCATTTGTTGAGATTGAAGCCTCTCATGAAGCAGGCCAAGTTCCAAGTGAAACCTGTAACTTCAGAGAAAGCAAGATGGATTTTTATAGGGTAAAGATGCAATTACATATCAGAAATAAGGAATGTTAAAAAGTGAGGAGGGGTTTGTTAAGGTAATAGGTAATGGAGGAGGGGTCCCATCTATGATCCCGTGGTTAAACATTCTGGCCATGTTGCCCTCCAATTGGCTAGTTGTGGTCCTGTCTGGGGCTAGATGAATGATGTGATTGTGATTGAGTCCAAGAACACACCTGTTTCTGTGGGAATGGGTCTGGGGGCAGTGCCTAGGTAGAGGAAGTAGCTGGGTTCCCATCACATGGACACACCTGCTGTTCTAGTGAGCAGTGAGGCATATGTGACGAAGTTAGGACTTTGGTGGGGGTGGGGACTAGGTAAGTACAGTGGGGCCTGCTGTTCCGTGGGGCTGGGAGCAGCTTTCTTAGGATTCTGTCAAATGTAGTGTCGTGTAGATATCTCTTTCCTTACGTTCACGCTAATGCTGGTGGCATAGCTCCATTACACTTCTCGTCTCTACCATTTAATGTGTATGTGTGGGGTGGTAGAAATGACCACAACTTTTGATGTCTTTCTCCTTCCCCCCAACTCCTTTTAGCAACTGTGATTGCATCTAGATCAGGAATTTCTTACCCTGGGATTCCAGAACTTTTAAAAAAATTTTAATAACTACATTTTAATATAGTCGCTTTCCTTCGTAATAATTTATTTAATACATTTACAAATATCAATCTGAGGTGTCTGTCCATGAGCTTGCTTGGCCTGCCAAAGGACCCTGTGATACACAAAAGGTCCCCAGCTCCTGGTCGAGAACCTGATTGCCCCCCTCCCACCTCAAACATAATATGCATCTCAGTATAGACATACCTAGAAGATATTGTGAGTTTGGTTCTAGACTGCTGCAATAAAGCAAGTATCATAATAAAGAGAGTCACGTGAAGTTTTTGGTTCTCTAGTGCATATAAAAGTTATGTTTATAATAGACCGCAGTCTGTTAAATGTGTAATAGTATTATGTCTTTAAAAATGCATATACCTTAATTTTTAAAATATTTTATTTCTTAAAAAATGCTAACCAACATCCGAGCCTTCAGTGAGTCATAATGTTTTTTGCTGGTGGAGAATCTTGCCTCGATATTGATGGGAACTGACTGATCAAGGTGATGGTTGCTAAAGGTTGGGTTGACTATGGCAATTTCTTAAAGTAGGACAGTGATGAAGTTGGCCACAACAGCTGACTCTTCTTTTCACAGGAATACTTAGAGGCCATTGTAGGGTTGTTAACTGGCCTAATTTCAATGTTGTATCTCAGGGAATAGGAAGACTAGAGAGAGGGAAGAGAGACAGGGACAGCAGGTCAGTGAACAGTCAGAACACACACAACATTTACCAATTAAATTCACCCCCCAAAAAGCCCCCATTTATAATAGTAATATCAAAAATCACTGATCATCATAACAGATAAAATAAGAATGAAAAACTTTGAAATATTAGGAGAATTACCAAATTTGTGATAAGGAGACATAATGTGAGCATGTGCTATTAGAAAGAATGGCAGCAATTGACACAACTTGCTCACCACAAACCTTCATTTTGTTAAAAATCAAAACCAAAACCAAAACTGGTTATTATCTAGAGTACCCAACCCCTTAGCTGTGCCCTGGCCTAGCCTTTTCAGTTGTTTTTTTCTCTCTAAACTGTCTCTTTTAAAAATGCAAATACCTTTGGAAAGGATCAGACTTTAACTATCAGTTAACACCTTAACTGGAATTAAATGATTTGCCACTCTGAGCCAGTCCATGGCTAATTGGGAAACAAGAGACTCCAAACAAATTTTGTCTGAAGAACTTTTGTCTAAGATTAAATACACTGCCCTAGCCACTGACAGTATTTTCATTGTACCATAACTGGCTCACTGTAAGTGCCTTCTGGACCATCCTTTTACTTGAATATTCATGTCTTTATAATAGAATTTGACGTACTAGGCTCAATCCATTGCATCTTCAGGAAAGTTTTTCTTATTTGCGATTATATTACCTTGATTTTATTTAGTCTAGAGTTGGCAATTTTTATATTCCCATGGGCAGCCTAACTAATCGTCACTTAAAATGATTATCCTACCCTTTTGCTGGAATATTAACTTTTATTTATAAGCTTAGCCCATAAGTGATTTTTAAAACTTTCTCTACACTTTTATAGACAAATTTATCTAATTACAGAAGATAAAATGTAAGCTTCTTAAGGGCAAGGTCTGTTTAGATTTGTGGTTTTTATACCTAGTCTATCAAAATACTTTGCACCTTAGCACTGAATGTTTCTTGAATTGAATATCACAAAGTAGGAATGATCAGTGAACATGTGTAAAGTTCCCAAAAGAGGGATGGGATTATCACAGGCATAAGTAATGGGTTTAGCTTTGGCAAGGACCACTTCCCCTTTGGAGCTTTCACCAAAAGAGGGAAGGGGAGGAAACTCAGGGTGGCCTTTTGTTTTCTAATTTCTGTTTACATCCAGTGTCTCAGAAATCTATTGATTATGTGAAGTGACAACTACCCTTACTTGTTTCTTTATCCTTTGCTGCCATCGTGTGGTTGTTGGCCACCCTTCTAAAGCTATACTCTCTTTGGTTCTTAACGTCTAGTTGAAAGAGTGCTTTTAAAATTTTCTTTCTTGATTTATTCTGACATCTTGACTGGAAAAGGATGTCTTTTTTCTGAAAATGAAGTAGAATCAAGCAGGAACTAGCAGTCCAGTGCACATACCCAATTGCAATATCCAAAAGTTTTAGTAAAGGTTAAAACTTCACTAAGAGTTTTGGGACACTCGGTCTGATACACACATACGTACATGTGTGTGTTTGTGTATATACACATATATACGTATATAGGTATATATGTAAAAAATGCATATATTCTCCCAGAAAAGGGCTTGAAAGAGTAGTGAGAACAGTTCAGTGAGCTGAGGATGCTATAAATAGATTCAGAAATCTTCAGATTACAAATTTCTCTCTTTTACCACAGAATTTTTATTTTTTAATATCGGATTCATATTTTTAGATCTGAAAGGAACATTAGACTTGAAACTTGTCCAGTTTCAAACAGTCCTGCCTCTTTCAAGAACGTGTGGCTTGTCTGGGCCTCACTTTTCTAATCTGTCAAGATAAAGGACTATTCTACGTGATCTCTAATATCCCTTCAAGGGCAATCATTCTGTGATTTTTATAATTCTTTATTATGAATAAGGGATTCTAAAAGGAAGTAGTGGTAGAATGGAAAGAACACTGAATTTCGAGTCAGAAGACCTAACTGTGTGACTCTAGGGAAGTTTCTGGGCTTTGTTTTACTTTGCTATAAAATAAGGAGTTTGACCCTCCTCCACTAAGACCACCTCCAAACTCTAAATTTTTGAATCTATGAAATACTGCAACTATGTAAGACATAGATTTCTGAACATGGCCACTGTAGGAATTTATTTTGTTTCCCTATATTTGTTATAAGTGTTTTGGTTTTTTCTTTTTTTACCCTGTATTAGAGGTTTGAGGTGAAGAGTTGGAGAAGGAGAAGCAGGAGGGAAAGAAATACTAGTTAATTGAAAAAAATTTTTTGAAGAAATACTGTACCTAATGTCAGAAACAAACTAGTAGTATGGGTCATAGCTTCAATTTCTATTTTCCCTAGCAGTAATACAATTACCTTTAAACTTAACTCAAAGTGTTGGGCCTCTGAGGCTGTGTTCAAACCAAATGTTATAGTTGTATTAAGATTAATCTTTAAGTTAGGGCTAGTTACTGGCTCATACCTCTATCTCCTGAAATTAAGGAGGCTAAGGCTGGTGGTTTGCTTGAGCTGAGGTGTTCTGAGATTTAATGGGTTGAAGTCGATAAGATGTTTGCACTGTCTGCACCAATATGGAGAGCCCCTGCAAACAGGGGAAGGACAAGGGGTTGCCTAAGAAGGAAGATAGGGGAAAGGAAGGAAAGAAAGAAAACATTAAATATGATTACTTAACATCTCTTGATAATTTTGATCATATCTATATCCCTATATAGATAATAATTGAGTTATATTTACTTCTTGCTATGAAGTACTAACTGGTTATATAAAAAAATAGTTGAAGATCCCTTTGTAGATTAGGGGCCACTCAAATTTCCTAAGCCTCTAGACCAGCAGTTCTCAACCTGTGGGTCACGACCCCTTTGGGGGTCGAATGACCCTTTCACAGGGGTTGCCTAAGACAATCCGAAAACACATATTTCCTATGGTCTTAGGAACGGAGACACCACTCCTTTATCCATCTCCAGGTGGGTCTGCCCACATGCAGATACGCCCACATACCAGTATTAAAGGGTCACAGCATTAGGAAGTTTGAGAACCACTGCTCTAGACTGTGCCCATTGAAGCAGGATATACAGAAGTAGGAGGTGGTTCCTACTTTCAGAGGACTTATAGTCTAATTGGACAGACAAGGAATATGTGATATACATATATATGTACACACGCACGCATGTGTGTTATGTATGTATATATACACAGACACACACTATATGTGTATGTATGCAAAACAACTAGAGAATATTTTTTTTAGTCTTTTTTTTTCTTTTTGGAGGGCAATTACAGTTAAGTGACTTGCAGATTTGAACGCAGGTCCTCCTGACTCCAGGGCCAGTACTCTCTGTTCACTGTGCTGCCTAGCCGCCCCTAGTGAATAATTTAAGACAGCATATACAGAGGTTCGAGATATTCTCTTCAAGTCTATGTACATAAATAGAGTTCAGAGGATTAAGATAATGATAATTGTGGATACAAGATAGGTAATCTGGTTCCTTTGGGCACTTGAAGGAGGTGGGTCTTGAGCTGGGCCTTGAAAAAAGTAAAAAATTTGGATCTGGCTTGGAATGAGCATGGCACATTGGGGATGTGGGATGACAAGGAGACTTGCCTGTTGGGAATAGTGGGAGAGAAGTCTGGACAAACAGCAGTGTAAATGCTGTTGGGGAAGGTACTTAAATAGCAAACTGAAGAGTGGCATCTTGATTTGGTAAGCAATAAGGAGCTCTCAAATGAGGAAATGATGTGATAAAAGCGATCCTTTAGGAAAATTAATCTGGATGGATTGGTAGGAGGGACTGAAATCAAAGAACTCACACAAGAGTTATCATAGTTATGATCATAACCAAAAAGTGCTAAAGCCCCAATACTGATGCCTCTTCACATTGTGGGAATAGCCTTGGGTCCTTTACTTTGATGTTGGCAGTAGAGCAGAAATTCCATCAGGCCTTACTACACTAAGAAAAAGCTTTTGAATATGGTCCTAGCAACAGGCTGTGTGTTTATCATTTGAAGACTAGCCTGTCTAATTTTGGGGAGGCTTATCACCCAAAGGTTTAACGCTGTGATGATTTTTTTTTTAACCATAGCAACTTATAAGATTATCTACCAAAGTACAGAGGAATTTCTGATGTATATTGGTAGAGGAAATTTTTCACACTGATGAAATCCTGAATCTTTTGAGATATTGAAGAAGTGATTTGTTCTCTCTTAGAAATGCAAATCGTCTCTTTCCTTGCAGGTAATGTACAGAAGAATCCTGCAGCAGGCGGGGTTTATACAGTTTGCACAGCTTCAGTTCCTAGAAGCTAAAGAACTCTTCAGGTAAATTGGAATGTTGGTGTTAAGGCTATCATCACCTTGATCCTCCTGAAAAAAAAAAAGTAGGTTATGCTCTTGAAGGTCAAAAGATCTTTCTAGAATATAATGCTATAGGACAAATAATAACCAGTTACAAGTAGGAATTCTAGCCCCTAGGGCAAATTCATTTGAGGGGAGATCAAGATCTGAACCCTTTACTGGAAAGGTCAGCATGTGCCTGCCAGTACCACTATCCCTGGGTGTATGTGGCATGCATAGCACTTCACAACAGGCAGTCTAGTCAGGAAAGGTGAGGGAGAGTATATAAGATGACTGGTAAAAGGCCACAAGGCTCAGAACTGCCAGAGGGGTCAGCATATCTTCCCGTTTTTGAGTTACAGCCCTCTCTGGCAGAGTCCCACTAACCCTGTGCTAGTTATGGCTCTGACAATACCATTATATCTTTTACGTCAAATAAATGTCAATTATTGCTTCTGAATTAATGATGATTATTTGACTTACATCTCCTCACTCTTCAACTATTTGCAGCTTTAATTAGAGTGAAATTAGAGAAGCAAGCTATGGCAGTTTCTGTGAAGGAAAGGTTATTAAGGGTTTTGAGGTTGTTTAATCTGTCAAAAAAAATCAGAAGGATGACCTTCATAACTTTTAGTAATGGATGAAAGGTTCCTGGGAGGACACTGACCACATGCTCACTGAAGACAATGTTCTGGATTTGGAATCAGAGGTCCTGCGTTCTAATCCTGACTCTATTACTTAATTATCCATGTTGTCACTTAACCTACCTATATCATAGTTTTCTCATCTGTAAAATGAATCTGAGATCCCTTCTAACTCTAAATCTATGATCCTATGTACTTACACTTACATAGCACTTTACATTTAGCCAAGTTATGCATCACAATGACCCTCTGAATAGGTAAAACAAGGATTGTTATAATATTATTATAATTATACCCATTTTATAGATGAGGAAAAAGACTCTGTGAAATACAGAAATAAGAAGAAATACAGAAGCGGAAGTGGAGCTTGAGCCTGAGTCTTCCAAATTCAGAGCACTCTCTTAATGCTGCTTTTATTCTTTCCATGGAAAATTGAACAAGAAGAAGTTAGTTGGTTAAACATAAGTACTGGAACAGGCCACCAAGGAGGATTTTGGAATTGCCTTCTCTAGTGACTTTATAGGATCATGGGATCATAGTTTTAGAGATGAAAAGGACCTTAGGAATCAGAGTCCAGTCCCTTCTTTTTTTACAGACAAGGAAACTGAGGCACAGAAAAGTTAAGTGATTTTCCCAAGGTGATGTAGCTAAGTGATTGTCTGAGGCAGGATTCAAGCCCAGAGTTTTTTGGCTCCCACATCTGTGCTCTCTCTACCATGTTGCCTCTCCTGTCCCATAAAAAAATGGGGAAGACTGCTTATCTTACATTCTTGCCCTGTTCTATTAGAGATACATTCCATCTTTATAATTAATCCCTCTTCAGAGGTACACATTCTTTTCCTCCCTCCCTTTTCTTCCTTTCTTCCTCCTTTTCCTCTTTTTCTTCTCTGCTAAGAAGAGGAGCTGTAGTATCCTGAAGCTCCCCTTGGTTCCTTGTGCATCACTTCCTCATAGCTGGCCCCTTTCACTTTCCCTAGCCTCTGAGCTCAATGGGATAGCAGCCGCTTTGCATACTTTCTTTTCACCCGGCTTACAAAGAGACCAAAAGGAGACCTACTGCATTTTTTGAAAGTTCTAAAAGACAGTTGCCTATAGAAGAAGGTTGTGGTTTTGTGTGTTGTGGATACTGCTACTACTAACAATAACTGACAGAGAGCATTGTAAAGTTTGCAGAGCTTTCTGTGTTTGACACTGTGAGGTAAGCACTACAATATCATTATCTCCATTTCTCAGATAAAGAAATTAAGACTCAGAAAAATTCAGTAACTTGTGCATGTTCCCGTAGGTAGTAGGTGTCAGTCAGCATTCAGACGTAGTTCCTTCTCTGAGTCTTGCACTCTCTCCATTATTCCATCAAAAGGGAATCTTGAGCATTCCTACTTGAGATTCAGCACAATTGTATGGCCAAAAAGAAAGTTACTTGTGAAATGTTGACAGGAATTAATTTCAGTTCACCATTCATTAAATGCCTACTATGTTCAGTGTGTTATCCTGTAACCTGGCAATACTAAGGTGATATAAGGAATAGTTCTTATCCCAGTCTAACAGAAGAGATAAGACAAATACATAGTTAACCGTAGTACAAGTTATAATAAAAATGCCTAGAAGTGCAAAGAAAGTAGTTTGAGAAATTCAAGGAGGAAGACATGACTTTCCACCTGGGGGAATCAGTTATAGAACAGCTTCATAGGACAAAATAGCACTGTAAAAGAAGTGAGGTGTTGTGACAGGTGAGGATAGGGAAGATCACCATTCTAGGAATTGGAGTGACAGATAGAAGGCACACAAGCAGTGAAGGCTTTCATGACTAAAGCAGTGAATGGTCAGTGCTTCAGGTAGTCTGGACTGCTGATGTGTGAGGGGAAATTGTGTGGAGTAAGCTTGAAAAGGTATTGTAGATGGCCTTGAATGCCAAGTTAAAGAGTTTATATTTTATTTGGTTAGCAATTACAAACCAAAGTATGAAGTAAAAGTCATGTTGCTTCATAATCTGGGCTCACATTCCCATAATTCCCTTTATATAAAGTGTAGTTTATAATTAAGGGTACATTCTCTTCTTGCATTTACTTGTTCTCTTTAAAAAAAATTCCAGACAAAATATCTAGCTTTTTGAGAAAATATTTGTGAAAATTTTGAGGATAAATCAAATGAAATAACATGTGTAAAGAGCTTTATGAACCTTAAAGTCCTATATAAATGTTAGCTATTATAGAGGTTTTCATTTAGTTAGATTAAGGCTTGAAATAAATACCCCTTGAAAGCTGCTACCTTTATGAAGACTATATATTACTATCAGATGTTCTAAAGATTCCTGTGTCCTCCTGTCCTCCCGGCTTAAACAAGTTGCTCCTCCTCAAGTTGATTTAGGCTTTTTTCCCCCCCGGTAAACCTTTATCCTTACAAGATTTCCCAGCTTCCTTACTCAGGAAGTATGTGACTCATCATCTCTTTCTTTCCTCTTATATTAGTTTTAAGTTCTGAATATATTAGTATGTGTACAGAAACAAGCCTAAATAGGTTGTGGTCTGTGCCAAGTTATGCTTACAAGTAAATGGATCTTTTTTCAGAAAGAATGTCCCCAAGACCAGAAATGTGTGTATGTTTGCACACAACCTCAGTGCTGTTTTTGTGTGCCTATGTGTACTCTTTCTTTCTTTTTTGCTTCATTTAGTTTGACACTGTAATTGCAGAAGCGGCCAGCTTGATGTCCGGGAGCTGATATCTCTGTATCCCTTCCTGTTGCCTACTACTTCTTCATTCACACGGTCTCACCCCCCTCTGCATGAGTATGCAGACCTGAACCAGCTGACCCAAGGGGACCAGGAGAAGATGGCCAAGTGCAAAAGATTCCTCATGAGCTACCTAAATGAGGTCCGTAGCACAGAGGTGGCAAATGGCTACAAAGAAGATATTGACACTGCTTTGCTCAAGTTGTATGCAGAAGCAGATCATGAAAGCTTGCTGGACCTTCTGGTCACAGAGAACTCCTGCCTTTTAACAGACAGTGTGGCATGGCTTGAGAAACACAAAAAGTGAGTCATTCTTTCCAAGATGGGATAACAGTGATGCATGTACTAGCCACCCTCCTTTGAGAACCGAATCCCAAATCCTTCATTCCTGAAAGATACAGTTGGTAAGGGCTACTGTCTAGAACATTGGTTTGTAACCTGGGGTCCATGAACTTTTTAAATATATATTTTGGTAGCTGTATTTCAATCTCATTAGTTTCTTTTGCAATCGTATGTATTTCAAAAACATTCTAAAAAGGGGTCCATGGTCGTCTTCATCAGATTGCCAAATGGGTTCATGTCACATACACAAAAATAATTAAAAGCCCCTGGTCTAGAAGTTAAGCCTGGATGGCATAATCCTAAAATTGGAGATTTCCAAGGGATATACATTAAGTGAATGATTCTTCTAAGCCAGTATGGTGGCAGAAATATGCATAATCATTCAAAACCCAGGTCAGATTCTATCATGTATATTTTCAGATTCAATTCTAATATCAAGGTATCTTTGAGAAGTACAAGCAATATTGTCAGTCTGATAAAGTTAGTTAACATCAGTCACCATTAAACAGTTTTTTCCTCGAGTAAACTAATTCTTACGTTTCTCTTTTACTTTGGGAGGGCTTCATGCTTACATCTATAAATTTATACAGATGAAAGAAGCTACATTGGCAGTTTATTAAAAACTAATGATGTCCTGCAAGGAGTGATAACTAAGCTTAGTGCTGGCGGGGAAAAGGAAAAGCTTCTAAAAATCTTAATACGAGTCCAGTTGTTATTGGTTGAGTGTTTCAACCTTAGAAGAAATTACCTTCTTTCTGTAGGAACTACTGAATAATAATAACAGGATTAAGGTAGTACTATTTATTTCTTCCATTTTCCCTGGAACCAGTTTAGCACATTCTGCTATATAGAGTAGGCACTTATGTAGAGCATCAGAATTTTTAGTGTCTTAACTTATTAATGAAATGCTCCCATTCAAGTAGATCTTAAAGTATTATTGATAGTATAATTATGTTAAGAAAGTACCTGTATAATTATATTAAAAAAAATACATTTTATTGCTTTATAGGACCAGGAACCCAGAACACTACCGAAAGATGCCCAGGGCGTTTCTCCCTTCAGGGAAAGAGTCAGACATTTCCTTTGTATATCTTGGCTTCCTCAGGGAAAGAGTGACACAGGCTTGGGACCTTTCCCTGGCCATTAATATTGAATGTTCGAATAAGAGACTACCTAACTATTCAATAGGATGCCTAGCACATTACTGGGTTCCATGCTTATCATTGACATTTTAAGGAAATGCTTGAAGCCTCAGATCAGAATGACAGACATTATAATGACATTCAAGCATATGTCCTGGCACGTGGTATGCATTTAATAAATGCTTTATCCATCTATTATAGGCCTATCTTTTAATGAGGAACCTTAGGTTTTCATTACATTAGGCGTCCATTTGAAAGCCACACAACTGGCAGAACTGGGACTGGAACCCAGGTTTCTAACCCCTCTTGTCCAGGGTCACTAAGCCAGGGTGTGTCTGAGGTAGGACTCAAACTCGGGTCTCCCTGGCTTTTCTATGCACTGTGCTACATTGCTTCTTGTGTCATAGCTAGTTACAACTAGAAGTTGTAGAGAAGAGAGACTGTTTATGAAGTGGTGAGTGATATATACATGTATTTTAAAACTTATTTGAAACACCAAACTTCAGGGCCAGTAGTAACACATTTTATGCTAAAAGAGATCTTGTATTTAAAATAAAAATTTCATCAGGTTTAAGTTTTCATTTTTTCAATACCTCAGATTTGAACTATATGATATTAATCCTCCTTAGCTTTTCTCGTTGGCTATCCTGGGCTATATATACATTTCCATAGCAAAACAAAGCACATCTGTCCACATAAGCTGTGCATGTGTGTGTGCTGCGTGTGCGTGTGCATATGTGCATGTGTATGTACGCACACGCACACACACACACACACACACACACACACACACACTTTAGTGCTCCATGAGCAATATGGTGGAAGCTGTACACTGACCGCTTTTGTTTTTTCTTTCAGATATTTTGCTCTTGGACTCCTTTATCATCACAACGGCCAGGATGCTGCTGCAGTGCAGGTGTGTGTGACCTCTCTAGAGTAGCGGTGTGCTTACGGCTTACTCACATGTATTTTTTAAATCGCACCAGGTTGATGGGTCTGAACACTGATTGGTCATCTTAGCTTGATTAACAACACATTTCTAGGACCAAAAAAGATGCAGTTTTTGGTTTTGTGATTTTAAAAAGGCCCAAGAGACATGATTTCTGGGTAATTTAACCATTTGGTCATTTGACTGAGTCTTAGACCAAAGAAATTCATGGCAGGTTCATGGCTTATAATATGCCCTTTTGGAAGAGGAATATTCCTAAAGGTGGCAATCAACTCTTATTGGTTAATAATTAATGACAAGTAGACTTTACAAAGAGAAGTGAGCTTATTCCAGGGAGGGCCTAAGAGTGACATCATGTCACTCTTGGAGGGACTATCTGTATACCCAGACCACCCCTAGACTTGGGCAATCTAGACAAAAGGATCTATCACCACCCAAGTTTGATTGAATGAAATTCACCTTAGACTAGAGAGTCTTTGTAGGGTCAGGTTGAGGAGAAGTTTAGTTCAACCTTCAGAGACTGTCTTGAAATGAGGATAATAGGGAAAGGAGAAACTCTGAATTTCTTGAAATCCTTAGTTATTAATAATAATTTTTTCCTTTTTTTTGGTAGCAAGATCATTCCTAAGGAAATGTTACCAAAAGCTTTCTTCTTATCTCACACATCTTCACAAATTTCATAGTAATTGGGCTAATTGAACATTGAAATGGAAAACAAAAAGCATTGCCGCAGCAAAAAGTGGTGAAGGCAGTGATTGTCACTTAGGTCACATGCTTCTAGACAGTCCAGTCATAACTGTGAGTTCTCTGGAAATGACCTTATAGAACTTTTTGAGGGGAGCCCTCAGCCCCTTGGGTTTTTGTTGTTTTTTTTGTTGTTGTTTTTTCATAAACTACCTACACAATGCTATTCATAGAATAATGTCAAGATAAAAAGAATAGGTAGTCCCTTCTTCCCGTTGAGAAGTGGTGGACTCAGCGCACAGAATATGGCATACACTGCTATGTTTTATTTCATTGTACTTCTTTGTTACATTGAACGGTTTTTATTGAGAAGTGCAGGAATTGCTGGGGAAGTGACAGTGATGTCACAAAAATCAATAAAATTCAAAAAGAAGAATAAAAGACAAAGTGCCTCAATCTTATTTAAGCTGATTCTGGGAGATATATAGTTAATTAACCTATTTCTTTTCCTTTTTTCAGTTATGGGTGAACATTGTGAATGGAGAAATCCATGACTCTACTCGTTCAGACCTTTATGAATATATTGTTGATTTCCTAACCTACTGCTTAGACCAAGAACTAGTGTGGAAACATGCTGAGTGGGTATTGCAGAAAAGTGAGGAGGTTCGTGCTTCATAGATGTCCTCTTTCTTTGGTTGAGGAAAAGAATGTTATTTTTGGAAAAAAAGAATATTGAGCTACTTTCTGACTTGTATTTTACCTTTTTTTATTCCCCCTTAACACCTTCCTATCTTAACACTCATCTTAACTTGAGCATTTAGGTAAGTACCCTATTTCAGAGCCACTGTGGCAGACTTCTCTGATTTATCTCTTGAGGCAAGTCATTTCTTTCCAGGTTATGTTTTGTAGCTTTCCCTATACAATGTCCTATTTTGGGGGAAACTTCACCTAACAAGTTAAAGTCAGTCATCTCCTTTCCTGTGGGTTAGAGCAGAGTTGGAACGAATGATAACATTCCATTGCTTGGCTCCCCATAGGAGAGGGTTAGACAGAAGCTGAAAATGCAGAAATGTGTCAGTCCTACCTACTAGGTACACTGTCACACCATTCCCATTGCTGTTGCTAAGTTCTCCTGGTCTACCTTGGGTAGGGAGATACAGAAAGGCCGAAGCTATAGACTAGAGTGGGTGGAAAGAAGCTGTCATGTCTTGGGAAAGGAGAGAAAAGAAGGCAGGAATGAAGTATAGTCGTGCCAGGAGGGCCAGGATAGGATGGGGTTGCACTGGGGAAGGGTAGGATTGCTGCTGCCACATAACACAAAGCCCTTGACAGTCAGCCAGTCAGTCAGCATTTATTGAGCCCTTGTGTGTACTAAGCATTGTGTGAAGTGCTGGGGTCACAAAGAAGGGCAAAAACACTGTCCTGCCTCACAAGGAGGAACTCACAGTATGTAAATAAGAATGGAAGAGAGTGGAATAAAGGCAGTCTTAGGGGAGACACAAGCAGCAAGAGGACTGGAGAAGGCCTCATGCAGAAGGTTTGATTGGAGCAGCATCACGAAAACCCAGGGATTCTGGCAGGTGGAAGTGAGGGAGCAGAGCGTTTGCGGCAGGGGCAATGGCCACTGCAAAGGCATGATGGAGTGTCATGTTCCAAGGAAAGCAAGTAATCTAGTGAAGCTGGGTTCATAGCAGAGAATAAAGTGTAAGGTAAAAAGGGACCAGGTTGTGAAGGGCATTGTGTGACCAAGGATTTCATTAGAGGTAATAGAGACCTGCTGGAGATCATTGAGTAATAGGTTGACATGGCGAACCCTACACTTTAGGAAAATTACTCTGACCGCTGTGAGAATAGAGGATCAGACTGGGGATACACTTGAGACAAGAAGACCAATAGAAGACTTTTTAATACAGTCCAAAAGCAGAACAGATGCAGATTCAAAGAAGTGGGAGAAATGTCTGTTCCCTCCATGAGAAGCACTGAACTATCTGAGTTCACCTTGGACCATGGGGATGAAGCTTGCAGTTCAGTGGGGCACCTTTGGCTAAACCAGCTTTTTATCTGGGACAGGTTGTCCTGGATTTCAATACCCTTGGGGGGTTTGGGTGCAGAATTTGCAGTAGCTGCGCCACATACCTGAGAAGAACTGCTGCGTTTCTCCACAAAGTTATCTTCAAAGAGGACACGGAAGTTGCTGATGGCCAGTGATAGCGGTGGGAATATTGTACATCACTCTGTGAACAGTTAAAATGTTCGTCTTGGTCTTGTGGTACAAAAGAGGTGTAGTTAGTGGCCAAGTAAGCTTGAAGAGTGCTTGTACAGTGAATGAGTTCTCTTCCCCAGAAGCTTGTGGGCTTTGCTTTCAGCAATATCTACGCATTTCTTGGTGGCATTTTCTTTTGTTTGACTATTGTTTTCTCACACCCAAAAGCTCATTTCCTCATCTTTCCGTAGTGTTGTGTAGATCACCTGAATCTGTTATATTGAAAACACTCAGAGGTATATGAAGATGAATAACAGTTCTAGATAGGTATTCAGCTCTCAGTTATCTCGCAGAAGAAAATAGTGATATAAAAACATGCCAAAATAATGAATGATCCAAAAATCCTTTCTATAAGATTTTCCATTTTATTATGATTTTTGCCTCTTCCTTTCCTTTCTTTCCTGCATGTTTCCTTTGTCATTAAATTTCCCTTGAAATAACTTTTCGACTCTTCGAGTATATCAGATGACAGAAACTTGTAAGGTGGCAGGCAGCAACCAAACTGTTTAAGCATTTGCCACTTAAAACAGTTCACACATCAATATGGACAATTGTTGTGCAGATAATGGAGAGTTAATTCGATTGGATTAACTATTGAATGGTCCATTTTTTAAAAATTTAATTTTTTTGGTTACATTTTAAGTTCCAAGCTGTCTACCTTTCCCCTCTCTCCCCACCCCCACACCATAGAAGGCCATTTGACATAGATAGATAGATAGATGTAGATATGTGTACATATCTTGTATATGTACACACGTGATATATGTATGTATGTATATAAAACTATACTATGCCAAGTTCTGTTTATCAGTTCTTTCTCTGGAGACGAATAGCATCCTTATAGGTCCTTTGTAGTCTATTTGAGTATTCATAGTCCTCAGCATAACTTAGTCATTCACAGTTATTCTTTCAACAATATTTCTGTCACTGTATACAACATTTCATTCATTTCATTCTCTGTTATTTCATGGAAGTCTTTCCATGTTTTTCTAAAATTAACTTGCTCATCATTTCTTACAGCACAGTGATATTCCACCAGGTCATTTTTTCTGATGATCTTTCAGTTGTTTTTCAGCAAGAAGACATTGTTATTCTTAGGTGATCTGTGGATTGATCCAAATTGTTACTCTGCATATTGTCAAAATCCATGATAAAGTAAACCCTTCATTTTCTCTGCCCAACCTTTCCTGTGTAATGAGGCAGTTCAGTGAATAAGAGCACTGGACTGGGAGTCAGGAAGTCTGGCACTCAAATTCAGCTTCAGACACTTATTAGCTATTTTACCCCAGGCGAGTTATTTAACCAATGGTAATATTAATAGTACCTACCTCCTGTGGTTGTTATGAGGATCAATTGAGATGATATTTATAAAAAGTGATTAGCACACCCAACAGCAAGAAATAGAGAAATTTCATTTAAAGTTACTGTAGACATTATAAAATATCCGGGAGTCGCCTGCCAAAACAAACCCAGGAACTTTATGAACACAATTACAAAACACTTTTCACACAGATGAAGTCAGATCTAAATAATTGGAAACACATCAGTTGCTCATGATTAGGTCAAGTTAATATGGTAAAAATGACAATTTTGCCTAAATTAATTTACGTATTTAGTGCCATACCAATCAGTCTACCAAAAAATTATTCTATGGAACTAGAAAAAATTATAACAAAATTCATCTGGAAGAACAAAAGGTCCAGAATATCAAGGGAATTGATGAAAAGAAATACTAGCGAAGGTAACCTAGCCATACCAGATTTTAAACTGTATTATAAAGCAGCAGTTACCAAAACTACTTGGTACTGGCTGAGCAATAGAGTGGTAGATCAGTGGAATAGAACAGGTATTCAAGACACAGTAGTCAATGACTATTAGATATAAAGGCTGATACTGTAAACAATCCGAGAGAGCAAGGAATGGTTTACCATCAGATTTATGGAGAAGGGAAGAATTTATGACCAAACGAGATAGAGAACATTACAAAATGCAAAATGGATAATTTTGATTACATTAAACTGAAAAGTTTTTGTACAAAAAAGCCAGTGTCCCCAAGATTAGGAGGGAAGCAGAAAGTTGGGAAAGAATTTTTAGGGGGTGGCTAGGTGGCGCAGTCAGTAGAGCACTGGCCCTGGAGTCAGGAGGACCTGAGTTCAAATGTGGCCTCAGACACTTAACACAAAACTAGTTGTGTGACTTTGGGCAAATCACTTAACCCCCAATTGCCCCTCCAAAAAGCAAAATAAAATAAAATAATCTTCAAAAAAAAAAAAAAAGAAAGAATTTATTTAAAAAAAAAATTTTACAACCAGCATCTCTGATAAAGGCCTCATTTCTAAAACATACAGAGAACTGAGTCAAATTCATAAGAATACAAGTCATTCCCCAGTCAATAAAATGGTCAAAGGATATGAACAGGCAGTTTTCAGAGGAAGAAATTCAAGCTATCTATAAGCATATGAAAAAAATGCTCTAAATCACGATTGATCAGAGAAATGCAAAACAAAACAACTCTTAGGTACCACATCTCACTGGTCAAATGGGTTAACATGACAAAACAAGAAAATGATAAATGCTGGAGAAGATGTGGGAAAATTGGAACATTAATGCATTGTTGGAGTTGTGAACTGATCCAACCATTCGGGAGAGCAATTTGCCCAAAGGGCTATAAAAATATGCTTTAAAAAGTGATTAGCAGGGTCCCTGGCACATAGTAGGTGCAATATGTGTGTGCACATGGGTGTGTTTATCCTCCTTTCCCAGCAATATCTTTCCATTTGAATTTTAACAAAGAAGTTTCAACATTTAATATGACCTTAGGTCCCACCTCTGACCCCATGTTATTTAATATTTGCCAGCATAAATGTCACATTAGTTTGTGCTTGCATACTTTCTATTGTTCATCATTGTTAATGATTAATTCCTTACTTGAAGTATGAAATGGGCAGTCACTAGAATAGGAAAAGAATAAGGTGACTTTGAAAAACCTGGAATCTAAAATGTCACTTTATTTCAGGTTGGAGTTCAGATTTTTACCAAGAGACCTTTGGAAGAGCACCAGAAAGATATCTTTAACCCAGATGACATCATCAACTGCCTTAAAAAATACCCTAAGTCTATTATTAAGTACTTGGAACATCTGGTTATGGACAGGAGAGTACAAGTAAGTGCTTCAAAAGTTTTCAGTTTTCTCTCTACAATGCTGTTGTTGTACTGGATAAGAAGTTGGATTGGATGACTCAGGCATCCCTTCCAAATCCAATATTCCATGACAAAGTACAAGTTATACTTTCACAGTAATTTCACAAAGTACAAGCTATACTTTCACAGTGGGAAGAGACTGAGTTAGATTACAGAATTTATTACAAAGCACATTGAGTAAAATTGTACCAAATTACATTGTGTACCGTATGAGCACTCAGTAGATACTTAATGGGCTGTCTGGATGATTTCAAGAGGCTGAGGGACATGAAGACCTTGAGACATAGGTTCTGATGGTTTCATAGCTTACTCCTCCTCTCCCCTACTGTGCCCCCATTCCCACACTCACCTTTTTTTTTTCTTCCCCATCTTCCTGTTACTTCCTTGAAAGGAGTGAGGGAAGTTTTAAGTCTGTATAATTTCACTCTCTTGTTTTTCTGTAACAACCTCTGTAATGATGATTTTATTTAAATCCTGCTACCTCCCTTCTACGCAGTCTGAGATCAGGGGTGGGGAACCTGCGGGAGGCCATGTGGCCACATGTGGCCCTCTAGGTCCTCATGTGTGGCCCTTTGACTGAATCCAAATTTCACAGAATAAATCCCCTTAAAAGATTTGTTCTGTGAAGTTTGAATTTAGTCAAAGCGCCACACTTGAGGACCTAGAGGGCTACATGTGACCTTGAGGCCGCAGGTTCCCCACCTTTGGAAGTGAATCCTTATTAAAAAATGTTCCATTGCAAGATGCAGATTTCTTCACCTAATATTGCTAATTTGCCTTACTTATGTTGTGGTTTCTAGAATAGCTTTGAATTCCTAGAGGACCTTTGAAGTCACAAGTTTGTCCAGTGTCTTATCCATTATGATTTTTGTAAAGGGTTTGGAGGTGGGGAAAATGCTATATAAACCTTAAAGTGCTGTGGGAGTGTTTGTTAATTAGTGTTAGTAATTTCAATTAAAAGGGAGTTGTCTTGGTTCCTCTGGTAAGGTGTGTTGTTTTTTTTACCATTCATATGTGCAGTGATGTATGTGTATTTATCATTTACTCCTTTTCTACAGAAAGAAGAGTATCACACCCACTTAGCCATCCTCTATCTAGAGAAAGTGCTTCAGCAGAAGCCCAGTGCAAATGGTAACTGTGCTGAAGTGACTGAAACTCAGGCAAAGCTGCGAAGTCTGCTTCAAAAATCTGATCTGTACAGAGTCCACTGTCTGATAGGTAAGATCCACTTCATCTCAAGAGCATTAGGCCCCCTGAGGTAATAGTTCACATCTGTGGGGTGCTTTGTGTTTACTGGCTGCTCTCTCCCTAGCTGCTCTTTGAGGCAGGTTGTGAGAGTTCTCTTATTCCCACTTTACAAATGAGGAAACTGGCATTCAGAGAGGTTTAAAGACCTGCTTAAAGTCACACAGCCACTTAAGTCTGAGCCCAGGCTTGAGTCCAGCATTCTTCACACCATTTCACAGCATCCTCCCCCTCTCCCCCCCCACACAGTTGCCTCTCTGAAGCTTCCAACTGTAGTCATGTCTCACTTTGCACAAGGTGTTGCACTTTGCTCAATGAATGTTGAATTGAGTTGGATTTACAGGATGCAGAGATATGTGTATCTTACTGTTCTTCCCTACTCAGTATATGTTTTCTGGGTTGAAGAGTTGGCATGACATGATCACCAGTACTTCCATGAGCCTTAGCATAGGATTCTGGGTTGAATGTGTTTGGAACCTTCTTTGATCCTTGCCTTCTGAATCGGACCCAGGAAAGTGGATTATAATACTCTGCCCCCACCCTCAGGAAAAGAAAGGTCATGGGGATGGGAAGCCTGACTCTATTTAACAGTACTCTAGCACTAATAGTTCTATTTTTACATTTAAAGGCAACAGTAAATCACACTCACACCTACTGACACCAGCCATTTCTCAAGCTGCTAAGTGCTTTTTGAAGGACATCATAAAACCATTGACTAAGCATGCTACAAATTCATGCCAGTATCAGCTTCGACTTTTCATAAGTCCTTTAATTAATCTCAGATTAACTTAATTGTGTTTTTCGCAGTAGCTATTCCAAGCCTTCTCAAGCCATCAGCTCCATCCCCATTTTCTTCTTAAGCCAATGATTTGCCTCCTGCTTTTTTGAAAGTACAATTTAAAAATCTCTCTAATTTTTTTAACCAGTTACTTTACTGTGTAGTGCAGCTCAATAGTAGCATGCTCCCCTGGGATACTAAATGGCAATATTTTAGGGCTGCAAACCAGTAGGCAGGTACAAGTGTAGAGTTTGGTGGTAATTATTTCATTTGATGAACATTACATATTAAATTCTGTGATTTCTTGCTTTATTGAGTTATTGTATTTGTTAATAAGTAAATTAATATGAATGATAGTTTTATAGTGATTTTTCTTTGAAAGCCCTCAAAACATTCCTCAAATATGATAAAAATCTGTGCTGAAACTCCTTGTTATATATATAGATGTATTTATATGGGAGATGGCCACATCATAGTAGAAAATGACCTGGACTTCAGTTTAGAAGACCTGAGTTGTAGTTTTCAGCTTCCTTACTGTGTTACCCTAGGAGAATCACTCAGCCTCTCTGAGGTTTAGTTTTCTCATCTGTAAAATGAAGAGAATAGTAATTGCCTTGCCTTTCTCAAAGACATGTCATGAAGATCCAGTGAGATATATTTGAAAGTCTTTTGTAAACTGTAAGGCTCCATGCAAATGTAAATTGTAATATTATTAGTAAATATTATTAAAGTTAATGGAGAGGCAGTATATCATAATGGATAGAGGATTGATCTCAGGTTCAGGAAATCACAGGTTCAAGCTCTGACTCTGACCCAGGGCAAGTCACTTACCTTTAGGGCCCTACAGGTTTTTCCAAGGCTCTGAGTTGCAACAAAGGTGCCAGTTTGCATTGGTGAAAGGTATTCCTTCTCTGGAGTTCCTATACCATTGAAATCACAGGTGTGGTCCAAAAGAAAATTGAACATAACTACAAGTTAACTAAGCTCTTTTTAAAAAAACCTTTTAGATAAGTGTAGTAGTAACCACACTGGCATACCCAGGATGACTACTAGCACAGGTTCTTAGATCTGCTTTACTAGGAAAGAGGGCTGTTCAAGGGGTCAACAACTTTTTTAATTACATTCACTAGTTCAAGGGAAAAGTCAGCACCCTGAACTTCAGAGAAAATACAAGCAAAGAAATAAATACCAACAGACAGGGCTTCTAACTGTCTGAGAAATTAGCACAGATCAGATCCAACTGTCTGATCAAGGCAATACATATATAGTTACCAGAGAGAGAGAAGCACCAACATTTGGGTTTTTCAAAGTGGGGGTGGGGGCTCACTCCCTAACGGCTACCCAGAGTTTGATCAGATCAAATCGCAAGAACACGCTTCCAGTGAATGAGCCCCAAAGCAAAATATACCCAGAGCATGTATACCCTTTTTAGAGCCAGAGGGCATCACAATCCTCGTTACTCAGTGCCTAATTAGAAATGAACAAAAGGTGTGAAAGCCTTCCTATAAGTAAGCCCCTAAGCAAGCTTTCCTTAATGGGCTTCATGTGAGGCCTATTAATGAGTAGGGAAAATCTTACATCCTGTTAAAATTACAGTAAGTAAAAATAAGTAAATACTCAATTGAGTATTTTGTAGAAGACATTATTAAAAACATTTGTTTCTAAAATATGCAGGAAAGCTTCAGACTCTTGATATTCAAGACCTTTCACATTGTTGGCCCCAAGATAGCTGTCTAGATTGATCTCACACTGCTGTTCCACTTGATGAATTTAATGCCACAGCGTCAAACTGGATCAGTAACATCTACCTCCTTGTCCTTCTGTTGAAATGCCTCCCTTCCTTCCGCCTCCAGGTCAGGCAATACATCTTCAGTGAAAGCATGCCTGCCTCCCCCCAGCTGGGATAGCACTCCCTTCCAACTTAACACTTGGTTTGGATCTTTCCTTTGTATGCTCTTAGCACATTTAGCCACATTGTAGTTATTGTAGATGCCACAGCCCTCTAGCATATTGTAAGTTTTTTTTTTTATTTTTGCTTTTTGGAGAGCAATTGGGGTTAAGTGACTTGCCCAAGGTCACATGGCTAGTTTTGTGTTAAGTGTCTGAGACAGGATTTGAACTCAGGTCCTCCCGACTCCAGGGCCAGTGCTCTATTCACTGTGCCACCTAACTGCCCCTTGTTGTAAGTTTTTTGAGAGTAGTGGCTGCCCTTTTTCATCTTTATATCCCTAGAGCCAGTGTGGTGTAGTGGAAAGGGTGCCAAGGTTGGTGTCAGGAGACCAAGATTCACATCTTGTCTCTTTGACTTACTACCTCTATATTTTGGATAGATCACTGATGCTCTCTCTACCTCAGTTTCCTCATCTGTAAACTGAGGAGGTTGGGCTAAATGTCTTCTTACATCCCTTCGAGCTCCTCTTACCTTACATAGAATAGACATTTAGTTAATTCTTATTGAATAGAATCATCGTTAGGCCATGGATCATATGGATATATGTAATGTTGTAGATACTCTCCAGAATTTGAAGTTCAAAGCAAACATTTATTAAGCATCCACTGTGTGCAGGGCACTATATTAGGTGCTGAGGATACAAAAATGAATCTGTGCTTGTCCTTAAGTATCTTCCATTCTGCCAGAGAGCTGTACTGTGAAAAAAAAAGAGGACGGTTTACAATGAGAGAGAGCACTAACAACCAAGGAAGTTAAGAGGAATTTCACCAAGGTGCTGATGATACATTGCCTGAACCTTGGAGGAAGCTTACAGTCTAAGAGGAAAGGGTGAGGGGGGAGTGCATTTCAGCAACTGGGTTTGGAAAGTCTGTGTGAAGGCATGGAGAAAGGAGATGGAATGTCAAGTTTGGGAAAAATTAGTAAGCCAGTTTGGCCAGAAAATAGATTGTGTGAAGAGGAGTAATGCAGAATAAATCTGGAGGGTAGATTGTGGAGGGTTTTACATGCCAGTCTGAGAAGTGTGTGTTTTATCCCAGAGGAAATAGGGAGCCACCAAAGATGTTTGAGCAGGCTCATACTGTGGTCAGATACCTTAAGAAGATTAGTTTGGCAGCTATAAGAGGATGAATTGGGGAGGAAAAAATATAAAAGAAAGGAGCCTAGGAACCACTGAGATGCCATTGCAAGTCCAGTCAAGAAGTAAGGTGGGAGAGGGTGGATGTGAGATGCTGAGGCTCCACTGACAAGGCTTGGCAACTAACTGGGTTGGGAAGGTGAAGGAGGAGTTACTTCTCAAGGTGGAGAACCTTGGTGACTGGAAACATGAGAATGCTTTCAGCAGAAATAGAGAAATTGTAATTTGAGTGTGTTTAGTGGGGAAGAGAACAAGTTCCATTTTGGATAGATTGAGTTTGCGATGCCAGTGGGCAGACAATTGACAATATGGAACGAGGGTTCAGGAGACAGATTAGGGCTGAGTATAAAAATTTGTAGATCATTGGAATAGTTGAATGATGGCTAACATTTATACAGACTTTGCGCTTCACGGTGAACCTGTGAGGTAAGTATGACAAAGGTTGTTACCTGCGCTCAACTGATGAGACTGATTCCCCAGGTAGTTTAAGTGACTTACCAGTGATCACACAGGCACGGGGTTCAAGCTTGAGTCTTCTTGACTACAGGTCTAGTATTCTGTGAAACAGACAAACACACGTACCGAGGGAGATTGAGCAGAAACAGATCTGTAGAAGAAACCAGGAAACAATGCCTAGTGTATGGAGAGGTCTGTTAACAGTGTCAGATCAGGTCAGTTAGATTGAAGGCTGAGAAAACACCATGGGAGGACAGCTTCAGTCCATGGTAGGATCAGAAGCCGTATTACAAATGGTTTAGAAGTCTGTACAGGTTCTTTGCCTCTATTTTTAGTTGGGGGGTTGCCTTCCGTCCATCCTCCCCCCCGCCCCAAGAAAGGAAGAGAGCCATTCAGACATTGTTGGAAATGTGCTGAAGAGAAAAGGTTTTGGAAGGAGGCACAGGCAAGCAGGACAGTTTTGAGGATGGCTTGTAGAATTTATTATATACTTTGTAATAAAGTAAGTGTGAAGTGAAAGTTATGATTTCATACAGCGTTATCTTTGTATTCTGTTTATGTAAATGCTCTTATTTGTTATTTAAGTTGAGAATAAAAGTATTTTCTTAAAAGAGTTCAAGGTATAGAAGTGGAAATAATGAGTGTAGGCTTTTTTTTCCCCAAGAGTTTGACTGTAAAACAGAGAAGAAATACAGAATGATAGCTTGAGAAGACTCTGGTAGAGTCTTGTTTTGTTTTTGATGGTGGGGAGACCTGGGCCTCTTTATAGGCAGCAGGGAAGGAGTTAGTATTTAAAGAGTAATTGAAGAAGAGCAAGGGAATGATTGAAGGGGAAAGCTTATGGAAAGGAAGGATCAAGTAAAGATCAAAAAAGGGGTTTGATTTGTCAAGGAAAAGGGCCACCTTTTGTGAAGCAAATAGTAGAGCAGAGGATTAAGAACTAGAGTTTTGAATTGTGAAATAGGAAGAAGAGAGAGGTCATGGCTGATAGGCTTGATTTCCTCAATAAACTAAGAAGTGAAATCCTCTACCAATAAGGAATGGGGAAGGGATCTTAGGAGGCTTGAAACCCATAGTAGACAGCATCTGAGAGAGGTATGATGGAGTGTGAGAGGAGAATACAAGTATTACTGTACAATTCTCGGGGTCATTTTGAGATTATATCACATAAATTTGTTGTGGACCCAGTCAGCACAGTTCTACAGCAGCCTCCTCAGATTCACTGTCTCAGTCATGACAGGGTCTTTTCCAGATCTTTCCATCCTTCCCTCAGACCTCCCATGCTCCCTCCATCCCCCACTGTCTCAGCTGAGAACTTTGTCTCCTGTTTCACTGAAAAAATAGAGGCCATTCTCTGAGCACTGCCATCTCCCCTTACATCGTTGAGCTGCCTCTGCCACTATTTCCTCCTTAACCCCTGTTTCACATGAAGAAATGGCTCTTTTCCTTGCCATACCCCTTCATATGCACAAAAATTCCATCCCCTCTTCTCCAAAAGATTGGCCCTCTGTTATCCCCAGTCTTACTAATCTTCAATCTCTCCATTTGTACAGATGTTTTTCTGCTGTTTATGAACACACACATGTCTCTCTCATACTTAAAAAAACATCCTAATTTGATCTAACCCCGCTAGTTATGTCCTATATCTCTCCTCCCTTTCATGGCTGAACTCGTTAAGAAGATCATCCATGCTTCCACTTCCTTCCACTTCTCTCTTTTTTTTTTTTTTAAACTCACTGAAGTCTGGCTTCTGACATCAAAGAAACTTCTTTCTTTAAAATTACCAATGATCTCTTAATCACCAAATCTAATAGTCTTTTCTTAGTGCTTATCTTTCTAGCTTTTGCTATTGTTGATCCCCTCCTATTCCTCAGTAGTCTCTTGTCTCTAAGTTTTCATGATTTTCTCTCTTGGTTCTCCTCCTGCCTTAGTACTCAGTCCCATTTCCTGGATCTTCATCCAGGTCATGCCCACTAACCACGGATCCTTCAAGGGTCTGTCTTGGGTTCTCCCGTTCTGTGCTGTTTCACTTGGTGATCTCATCAGTTCCCATGAATTCATTCATCATCTCTATACCAATGATTCTCAGATCCATTTATCCAGCCTTAACCCTTCTCCTGACCTCTATCGTGCATCTCTAACTGCCTTTTAGAGATTTCAAGCTGGATGCTCCTTAGTCACCTTAAATTAAATCTGTCCAGAACTGAACTTGGTGTCTTCTCCCCTGAACTCTTCCCTCTTCCTAACTTCCCCATTACTTTCAAGGGTACCACTATCTTTCCCATCACCCAGGCTCTTGACTCTTGACAACCGTGACTCTTCACTCTCTCTCACCCTCATATGTTTAATCAGTTGGCAAGTCCTGTCATTTATACCCTTCAGTAACTTTCTCCTCTGACGCTACCCTGCTACGAGCCCTTGTCTTCTCACATCATTATTACTGCAGGAGCCTTCTGGTTAGTCTTGCATCCTCAAGTCTCCCCTCATCCCAGTCTGTCCTCCACTCATTTATCAAATTGATCTTTCTAAAGCACAAGTCTAACCACATCAACCCAATTCCCAGTCAGTAAACTCTAGTGGCTCGAATTAACCAGAAGGATGAACTATAAAATCCTCTGTTTGGCTTTTAAAGTCCTTCATGACCTGACCCCCTCCCTTTACCTTACTTCTACTTCTTGTACCTTACTCCTTTCCAATTACTCTATGATCCAGTGACTCTGGCCTCCTTGCTGTTCTTCATACCAGATAGGTTGTCTTCAGCTCCATGGATTCTCAGGGCTACCTGCCACCTTCTGGCTTCTCTAGCTTCCCTCAATCTAAGCTGAAATCCTACCTTCTGCAGGAAGCTCTTCCCAATCTCTATTAATGCTAGTGCCTTTCCTTTAAGATTATTTTAGTTAATCCTGTGTGTGTATATGTGTGTGATAAACACAGAGTATATGTATGTATATATGTATGCATGTATACACACATGCACAATGCACATATACTCACACCTATACGTATATATGAGAAATATATATAATTTCACATACATATATAAATATAATGGGAAAGAGACACCCGATTATGTACAACCAAAATAGATGTGATACACAGTATATATATTTACTACATATGTAGATATATGTGACACAAATAACAAGATATATGTAACACATGATGTATAATATGTATAATATATTCTGTGTGTGACACCTATCAGTGCATGCATGTTGTCTCCAGTTAGACTGAGGTTCTTGAGAGCAGGGATTGTTTGGGCCTTTCTTTGTGTCCTGTTGCTTAACATAGTGACTGGCATATATATAGTAGGCACTTGATAAATACTGACTTGACCAAACAGAGAAGGGCAGAGAGTGGGAGATAAGTGAGGGGAATAACAGGGTTGGAATGTAGCCAGGTATGTGCAGTGAGAGGACGGGGGACAAGGCGTCAGGCTTAGAGGATGGCATAGAGTTGTACTAGTGAAGTCTCTAAAGGGAAGAAGGTGAGGCCAGAGTAGCTGGGGTAGACTGGGAAAACAGGGAAGGCTAAATGAACACAGTGAAAACAAGGACTGCATCAGAAAGGTCTTAGGCTTGTCCCCCTCAAACCAGAGCTACATAAAACTATACATACCCCAGTTCTGCTCTGTTTCCCCGTCTGTCCTCAGAATGTTCCTTTGTGATAGAAAGGGCCCTTTTATTACTGTTCCCATTTTACAGCTGTGGAATTGGAGGCACAGAAATGAAGTAACTTAAACAGCTTACATAAGGCAGAAATGAGATTAGAACTCAAGTTTTTCTTTTTCCATCAGATTATGTCGTCTCCTCTAATTTGAAAGATTAGATTGCAGAAATATTAGAACATCTTTAGAAATAATTTAAATATGTAGATTCAGTCACTTAACTCACATAACTTTTCTATCAAGGCAAGTATAAATTGGCATAGGATTAGGAATCAGTGACTTTTGTGTGCCTACTATTCTTCCAGTATATGCTAAAGATGGGGAATGGGGTGGGCAATAAGCAGTTCTGTAACACTTCTGTATGGCAGACACTGTGCTAGGTGTCTTACAAATATTATCTCCTTTGAGATGACTTTTTTTTATGTGGCAGTGATCAGTGCCCACTTGAAGTAAATGAGAGACTTTTTGTTGAGAATTGGAGGTTATTGGTGAACCTGTAAATCTGAGTTCTCACCAGGGCCTTTTCTGTGCTGAGACATTTGATGTCTTGTTTCTGAAATTTTGAGAAGTATTCATTCCAGGATCATTTGTAATTGTAAAAAAGAGAGTCTGTGTTGTGTCTGATTTTCCAGGGCCTAATACTAAGTATGAAGGTACATGAAAATGTTGACTTAGTCATCTAGATGGCAGCATTTAGCAACATCTGTCATCTCCCCAACTAGGTATATTTTCTGTAATGAATTTTACTCTCATACATTCCTAAAGTAAAAGGCAAATTGAGTGGGATTGGAACTTAGGGAGAAGTGATATATTGCCCAGGTGTACATTTGGGTTACATTTCCATCTGATTTTTAAACAGTTTGTCCCCTTTGACAGATAAAATCCAGGGAACCAGTCTTCACATGGAAAGTGCAATATTACATGGAAAGCTAGAGGAGCATGACAGGGCCCTACACATCCTGGTGCATGAGCTAAAGGACTTCTCCGCAGCTAAGGATTACTGCCTGTGGAGTTCTCAGAGTAAAGATGCTCCATACCGGCAGCAGCTCTTCCACATGCTGCTCTCTGTTTACCTAAAGCCAGGGCCTTCTGACTGTGACCTGGTCCTGGCTGCTGTGGACCTCTTGAACCACCACGCCACTGAGTTCGATGCAGCTCAGGTTTTACAGATGGTGCCTGACACCTGGTCAGTTCAACTTCTGGCTCCTTTCCTTACCAAGGCCATGAGGGAAAGCCTTCACACCAAGAGGATGACTCAAGCTGCAGTGGGCTTGGCCAAAGCCGAAAACTTACTCTACAAACACGATAAGGTGAGGTGGGTGTTTTTAGCAGGTCACATTGGGCCTGTTTACAAAAGAAAATTGGGGCAGGATCAGGAGGGGGAGGGGTGGTCATGGAGTTGTTTTTGGTTTTGTTTTTTGTTCTTCATTCATAGGATCATGAGTTTAGAGCTGCAGGGGGCCTCAGAAATGCTCAGGGCCAACCTTCTTAATTCACAGATGAGGAAACTGAGAGACATAGCTTGTCCCATAGTCACACAGGACTTAGATTCAGGAAGGCACCTGAGTTTTAATCTGTCCTCAGGCACTTACTAGCTGGGTGACCCTGGGCAAGTCACTTAACCCTTATCTGTATAAAATGAGCTGGAGAAGGAAATGGCAAATCACTCTAGTATCTTTGCCAAGAAAATTCCAAATGAGATCACAGATCCTGACTTCAGGTTCAACATGACAATCCCATACACCACACAGCTTGTTGTTGTTAACTTTATTGTTAATTTTTATTGACAGATAACTCCCTTTATAATTTTTCTTCTCTGTAGTCATGATGATTCAAAAGTAAGTCCCTATAAAAAAATAAATTAAAAAACAAAGTAAGTCCCCATTCAGACATGGTATTAGTGGTGTGGCAAGTAGAAACTGGGGAGGGAAGCAACAGCATGATGCAGCTGGCTCCACTTCTTCCCTCATGGGAATGGTCAGAAAGAGAAATGCTAGGAAAGGATGCTTAGTCCCTGGAGAATTCCTCGTGTTCTCCCCAGAGAGGGATGGGGGCTTCCTGACTTCTCATGCAAAACTTTCCATCTCCCAACTCCAGAGCATGACTGCAGTGCTTTCCCTCATCGCTGTCTCTTGACTTCCCCAGTTTTCTTTAAGACCCCACTGAAATCCCATTTTCTGCAGGAAGATTCCCAGTCCTCTAACTCTAGTGCCTTCCTTCTGAGGTGCTCTCCAATTTTTCCCATATATAGTTGGTTTTCTACACAGTTCTTTGTAGAAGAACCATATAGAACACTCCATTAGATGGTGAGCATCTTGAAAGTAGAAGCCATCTTTTGCTTCTCTGTATGTCCCTAGTGCTTACTTAGTTAGCATGGTGTCTGGCACATAGAAGGCACTTAATAAATGTTTGATGACTGACTGGCTGATGGTTAACATCAGATGTACAGCATCATTCCACTTGACTGTGCTTCCATACTGTAGACTGTACAGTAACTCTGCATTTTAGGAAACAACAGGCTCAGAGAAGGGGCGAGTGAGACTATGCCAACAGCAGACTCTTTCTAACTGGGCCTCTGTGCTGCTGATCAGTTGTGTGGCCTTGGGGGATTACTTCACCGTTTTTGGCCTCAGGTTCCTTACCTTGAAGATGGTCCTTTGCAGCTACAGTTTTGGTTAAAATAACAGAAGCTTCAGAGTGGGACTGAGATGCTTTAGCCAGCTAGAAGCATAAATTTGGTTGGTACTTGGCTTGGTTTTATAAAATTAGAATTTGTTTCATTAACGAATACCTGGCATTTATTCAGCACCTCCTGTGTGCTAGGACTGTGCTAAGAACTTTACAAGTATCATCTGTAACTTGTAGTTATAGTACGTGGTCTTATTTATGTGTATATTGTACCAAGGTCCCATTTTATCTTAACCTTTTCAAGAAACTGATGATAAATCACTCAAAGTAACCAATGGATTGATGTATCTCTAGAAAACTGAAAAAGCAGTCTTTTGAAATGTTGTTAGAGGACACTTACAATTCATGATCTTTACTTCCTTTTTGCAGATAAAATTAAAAGGAAGCCCTGTTCGACTGTCAGACAAAAAGCTTTGCCAGATGTGCCAAAGTCCCTTTTCTGAGCCTGTGTTTGTTAGGTATCCGAATGGTGGTGTTGTCCACACTCATTGTGCTGCAAATAGACACACGAACCTTAACTCATCCAGCCCTGGCAATCGGACTTGAAAAAGGCACATTTGCACTTGCAAATACTTATTCCTTTACAAAATGTGCTGGATAAAAAGACCAGAGTACAGCTGCTCTTGACATCAAGACGAAAGGATCATACCCTGGGTGCTGGGAAGGTTTCAGTCAATGTGAAACATGAACATTTAATTGCTAATCTTTTTTATGAATGTAAATGAAAAATACTTTATCCTAAATAGAGACATTCAAGAGTGAACTTCTCCTTGTACATAGTAATCGAAAACAAATATCTACTTTCTTCTGAAAGAAAAACGAGCCTTTCCTTTGTCATCAAGGCAACTTGTGGGGGAAGCCAGGATTGACAAATTCCTTTCTTTCTTTTAAGGAACATAAATTTGCACTGAAAATATTTTGCTATAATGTGACATGGTGATGAGGATGTCTTTGGGGTTTTTTTGTTTTTGTTTTTGTTTTGTAAATCCAAGGAAGTGGTCAGTGTTTAGAGATCTTGTTAAATAGAGGGGCTCACATTGTGCCACTCTCGAGATCCTGCATTAATCACGGTCAATACAGCACATCCGTGTTTGGGGTCTACATCCATTTTTTCAGGAATAGATCATGAACTATACTTTTGCTTTGAAATTGCTGGCTTTGGGGAGCCACCTCTGTGTTGTTACTGTCCTCCGTTTCCCATCCCAATATTTTGGTTGGCCACATTTCCACTAAGCAATAGCCCTTGGGTTATTTTTTGTTTTTCTGCTCAATGGAATGTGATCGTATCCATTGGAAACAGGTAGTCTCTTATGGCTTAAAAAACAAAAAACAAACTGCCTTCAGGACTTCAAAGTGAGTGGCAGTAATCAAGTCAGTCTACCAGCTTAGTGACCAGGTTTCCATTCCTATGTCCTATAAAAATGTTTCCTCACCTGCCTGAATGAAATTCTACAACTAACATATTGGACTAGAAGATTTTATTTTTAACTTAAATGATATTCACATTGACTTTTTTGTCTGTTCCTAAATCTTTTTGATTTACTTAGGGTTTTTTTCCCCTTCATTAACAATTTACCTCTTATCCAGAACTTGTATCATTAAAAGGGAATCACTCACTGGGGACGAATGGAATGTTGTCTTCATGAGATGCCTGTTTTGACCTCATGTATTTGGACAAGTGGTTAGGAAAGCTGCCTTTGCACAGATGATGGAGAAATACTTTCCCTGATGAGTGCTTTGTCTACTACTACAAGGAAAAAAAAAACCATAAGGCAGTCCTGCCTCCTGATATCCTCATACTTTTTTAACGTTTATTAATAAAACGTGAAAATGCTTCTCATTCTCAAAAGATTTGGAATTCATGTTGTGTTTTTGGTATAATATTATTGATCATCTAAAGCCACTATTATTTCATTGTCCTCTTTTTAGATTTGTGCTAGGACACAGATTCGTTGTTATAATTTCTAGTCAGAACTGGTATTCAAGAAAACCGCCCATGCAGCTGTTACTTTCCAAATATAAGCACTATTTTGCTACCTGTGATAACTTAATGATACTAAACGGTGCCCTCCACTACCATTCAGCCACTACAGACGTGTGAAGGTTTGCTGTTCACCCATTCCCAGTTCCATTATAAATGTTTCCTGTCCTAATTGTAATCTGCTGTTCCTTTCCCCTTTCCTAATTCCAAATGGGTCAAAAATTAAGTATCACTACATTATTTGGGGGCAAGGGGAATGGTATCCTTCTCTCAACTCACTGTGGCTCTGTTATCTGAAGAATAAATTATTAAGAAATGATGCTCTGTAGCTGGACTATATCGGATGTAAATTGACTTGTGATTAATTCAGAACCCGCTCATGAATTTTGCACAGCTGATGATTCTATTGCTTACAGAATGATTACAGACGTGTGAAGGTTTGCTGTTCACCCATTCCCAGTTCCATTATAAATGTTTCCTGTCCTAATTGTAATCTGCTGTTCCTTTCCCCTTTCCTAATTCCAAATGGGTCAAAAATTAAGTATCACTACATTATTATTGCACATGTTGTAATTACAACTTGTGAGTTTGAATTTATGCTCCTTGAAGAATGGATACAAGGATGTGGAACACTGCACTTTTAAAGTACTCCCTCCACAGGATGCACAGAAGTTTGGATAAGTCTTGGAGATGCTGTCATCCTTTTTTTTCACTGAACAAACAATAGTCCTGTGAAACTTACTTTAAGCATACATGAGGCAGATAGGAACCAAATTTGAACAGTTCTCCATTTCTGCCCTATTGGGGTTTTGGCACAAACAATGATCTGCCTTGTGCAGAATTATCTTATACTTTGGAAGTAAACCTTTCCTCTATCTCATTGAAGTCCTTTTTCTTATTTAATATCTTTTTTAAAAAAATGAGGTCCCTTCCAGTAGGGCATCTACTGTTTTGTAATCATGCTACTGTGTAGAACAATTAAAATGTTCATTCAGTCATTTTTGCCACTAGATTTTGCATAATTCTTTGGTTCATTCAGCATGATCTAAACTGTTTACATTAATACTTCATGGGCAATAATGTGCTATTTTAATGAACTGCTTATCTGCTATTGCCTATAAAGTATTAATGTGTATTAAAGGTGTTACATTTGCAGTAGAGAATGTCATAGGAACTTTAAGCTACAAAGTTGACATCCATGAGAATAATAAAACATGCTGCTACTTGAAAAGGGAGTAGGGGGCAGGCACAGTTTGTCAGCTGTGATTTGTGATCAAGCTTATGCCTGTAATCCAGCAAAGAGAATCCCTACTTTCTGCTTGCGCTCTGCAGGAAACTTTTATCCTTGCTACTCTGTTTTTTGACTTCTGATTATGTCAGTGCACAGGGCCAGAAATACACAGAATGTACAAATGTAAACATGGATTTTATTAAAATTCTTCTAATTCTTGGTTTTTTCTCTTAAGTTTTTTCTTTTTAATCTTAAAGTAATATTTTTTTTTCCTTTTACTTGATGTCTTTCAAGGAATTTTTGTTGTTTTCATTGTTTTTGAAGCTTTCAATGGTTCTTCCCAGCAGTTGTAAAACAGGTAGATCTTTTTAAAAATTGTACTACAGAATTATAACTCTTTGTTAAATTCAGATAGATCCTTGTACTGCTCACTGCCATTAACTCTCTTCAGTTTAGTTATTCAGTGAAAGGGTCACTTTATGAAAGGATGTTTGATCTCCCTTACAGTGACCTCTTCTGTCTTTTACCTCTTAACTCTGCCCAGTTAAGCAAGTAAGTTAATGCAGTCCTTGGATTTCAATAGTGAGCATTTTTCAAAGAGCACAGTAATATCCTCCCACTTATAGTAGGGTTCTTTTCTTTAATAAGACCTTAAATCAAAACACAGCACAGTGTCTTGAATGAATTTTTACAACTCTTCAAAGTGTTTTCAGGTACATTGATCCTCAGAACAATCATGGGACACATGATGAGACTAATGATGCTTCATTTGACAAGTCAAGAGCTTTTTCTCACCACATTCTTGTGGCAGGGGCATGTGTTAGTATCCTGTGTTGACAGATGAGGAAACTGATCCTGACCATCTTTCTATGCTGTATTGTCCCCATTTTGTAGGTGGAGAAACTATAAGCCCTCCACTAAATTCCTCTTATGCTACTTGTGTGTGGAGGTGGCCTTGGCAATTTAAGAGCAAGGATAGTGGCCTAAAATCTTCAGCAAAGTCTGAAGCCACAAATGCTTTGAATGTGCTAGTCAAGGGAAATCAGCTGTTATTCTTGTACCAGCCTAGCTGTCACTAGGTTAGCTGCAAATCTTAAAGGGGTGATATCTGTGGAAGTGAGGACAGTAAGGTGGCACAGTGGATAAAGCACCGACAAGAGCTCAGGAAGACTCATCTTCATGAGGTCAAATCAGGCTTCAGATGCTAGCTGTGTGACCCTGGACAAGTCACTTAACCCAGTTTATCTCAGTTTCCTCATCTTCAAAATGAGCTGGAGAAGGAAATGGCAAACCACTCTAGTGTCTTTGCCAAAAAAACCCCAAGTGGAGTCATGAATTAGATATAACTGAAATGACTGAACAACAGTCTGAAAGTAGTGCCTACACAAACACAATCACAGATACTTTTTCCTATACATAGATAAACTTTTGAAAAGGCATTTCTGTGTCACTAATGACAAGAAGTTCAGTAACATTGTTAGTGATATTAATGCTAATGACATTAGTGATCAAAAAGGTATTGCAAAAAGAGCATCAGAAGGCCTGGGTTCAAATCCTTGTTCTTCAGTGGAGTGCGGCACAACGACCCATGAGCACAGGATCCTGTCCTGGCCATTCCTTTTGTTCTCTGACCCAACACCAGCAGTTCGGAGCTTTGCAGTGTTAGTGCTTCTGGGTTGTAGCTCCTTTTTTTCAGGCTTTTGCTCCTGAATGGCTGTGATCAAGCTGGCTAGCAGTGCCTGAGCAAACTTCCAGTTTGGATCCAGGGTCTCTATTGTACTGAAAAGAGGGAAACTCTGCCAGGGACTACCTGGGGGGAAGACCAGAAGATATGATCCTATCAATTTTTAAAAATAGCTTTTGGGGGCAGCTAGGTGGCACAGTGAGTAGAGCACCGGCCCTGGAGTCAAGAGGACCTGAGTTCAAATCCAGCCTCAGACTCTTAACATTTTCTAGCCATGTGACTTTGGGCAAGTCACTTAACCCCAATTGCCCCTATGAAAAGCAAAAAAAAAAAAAAAAAATTAAAAAAAATAGCTTTTGGAGGAGAAAGATAACTATGTTGGAAGTCTAGTTCAACTTGTCATTTTATAGATGGAGATAACTGAGGCCAGAGACATTAAGTGATTTGCCCAAGGATATAACATAGTAAGTGTCATAGGATAGATTCCAACCCAGCAACCTCCCAACCTCCTCCACCTTCCACTCTAAAGTAGACAGGCTGGTGAGATACTGTGAATTTTCAGCACATCACAGAAATCGAAAGTGATGAGAGCAAGCATGTCAACTGAAGTTTTAAATGTGTCTGGTGGTAGAGGCAAGGGCTACTATCTGAATCAGTTAAATGGGCTGTGACTGGTGTATAAAGTAATTAGGTATTAACTAGCACCTCATTTACTCTGAGCAAATCTGTCAACCTTAGCATTTAAAATGAAAATGTATATCAGTAAAGACCATATGGACCAGGAGTCCTTTCACCTTTTAAAAAAAAGTTAAATGGCTTCAGTATCATCTAAAAGCTTGTTAACACATTGTTGGGAGACAGGCCACTTGAATTAATGAAGCCTGGTTTTCTATAGATTGCATTCTGAGAAGTGAAATAAACAGCTATCATTCAGGGCACAGAGTAGGAAACGCCTGAGATGAATTTCTGTAGCAATGAGGGATGGAGGTACCCTGCACAGTCTGATTTAATAAGCTTCCTGGTCATAGGAGATCAGGCTAGCAAGGCAAAAGGTATTCTGGTTGGATCTCATTCTATCTTTTGCAAAGATTTTGAGGCATCGGGTACTAACATTTCCCTAGAGTGTGGGCTTCTAGAAGGACAAAGAACATTCTCTTTTTTGAAATAACTGTCAAGTATTGCCATTAGGGAAACATTTTATTGTCATTTAGTATTAATAGTGACCCACACTTTAGACCTGGTCTCTGAGGTGGTAAGTAGACAGGAACAAAGCTGGAAAGAAAGAAAAAATCCACAGCAATCTGTATACGGTACAAATATATTGAGGCAGTCACATTAAGCAACAAGATGGTGGACTAGACATTTTCTCTGATCTCCACATTCTCAGACTTCTCTAAAACAGAAATTATGTACCATAGATTAAAAAAAAATACCCCAGCTATTTCCATGGTCTTAGGCACCCAGAATCCAAGACCCAGGAACTGGTATTTACTGACCCTGAGCTCACCCAGAACTGATCCCCAACACACACCTCCTATGCTACTGACATCAAAGCAGATACAAGACTAACATCAAACCCACTCTGGTACCTCTATCCCCCCCTCCCTCTTTTAGTGCAATACAGACCTTAAATCTAAACTGGAAGTTTGCTCAGGCCTCGATAGCCAGGTTGGTCACAGCCCTTCAGGAACAAAAGCCTGAAAAGAAAAGGAGCTGCAACCCAGAAGCACTAACACTGCAAACTTCTAAGCTGCTGGTAATGGAGAAAACAGGATCTGAACTGCTGATGCTGGGCCAGAGAACAAAGGGAGTGGGCCAGGACAGGACCCTGTGCATGTGGGTAGCTGTGCAGCATTCC
This sequence comes from Pseudochirops corinnae, assembly GCA_028646515.1. Lineage (NCBI taxonomy): Eukaryota > Metazoa > Chordata > Mammalia > Diprotodontia > Pseudocheiridae > Pseudochirops > Pseudochirops corinnae. The sequence goes on from CM053591.1 coordinate 71,098,740, forward strand.
ACTAAACCAAAGGGAAGGCACATAGCATCCAACTGGGGCCAGTTTTAACCATCCAAAAGTCAATTGGGGCAGAAATCTAGACTGGGATCTGTGAATTGCCTAATGTGAGAGGAAGCTGAGATGCTTTAAGATCCAGCCCCAAGGAAACCACAATCAAATGGAAGGGGGAGGAGCAAGGAAGTGAGTAATAAGAAAAATAAAAGGTAAAAGAAATATATTTATGTAGACACTACCCTCCTTTCTATCTATCTCACTGCCTCTCGACCCCCATTTTTTAGTATTCTCCTTTTTACTTCAAACAAATCCCACATTTTAAAAGAAGTCTTTCCCTCTCTCCCTAACCTTGTTCTCATTGCTAGTGCCTTCCCTTTGAGATTTCTTTTCATGTACACTGTATATACAATTTTTTTGCATGTTGTCTCCACTCTTAGAATGTAAGTTCCTTGAGGGCATGAAGTGGTTTTTTTTTTTAAGTTTTTTGTTTTGCATTTTTTGGTATCCCTAGAGCTTCAAACTAGTAAGTAGTGTGCTTGGTAATTGATAAATGTTTAATAGATGCTTCTTTTTTAAATTCTTTTTTAAAAATCTCATTTAATATTTTATTTTTCCCAATTGCATGTAAAACAATTTTAACATTCTTCTTTTTAAATTTTGAGTTACAAATTCTCTCCTTCTTTTCTCTCCTCCCTCTTTGAGAAGGCAAGCAATTTGACATAGGTTATACACGTGTAGTCATGCAAAACACATTTCCATGTAAGTCATTCTGTGAAAAAAAAAAAAACACAGGCAAAAAACCCCCAAGAAAAATAAGGAAAGTGAAGAAAGAGTATCTTCAGTCTGCACTCAGGCTCTACCAGTTCTTTCTCTGGAGATGGACAGCGCCTTTCATTATAAGTCCTATAGAAATTGTCTTGGATCAATGTATTGCTGAGAACAGCTAAGCTATTCATAGGAGATCATCATACAAAAAATCACTGTTACTTTGTACAATATTCTCTTGGTTCTGTTCATTTCACTTTGCATCAGTTCATGTAAATCTTTCAGTGTTTTCCTGAGAAGCATCCTGCTCATCATTTTTTAAAGCACTATAGTACTAATTCCATCATATAAATCCAATAATTCCAATAATATATCCAATAATTCCAGTCATATAAAACAACTTGTTTGGCAATTCCCCAATTGAAGGATGTCCCTTCAATTTCCAATTCTTTGCCACCATTAAAAGAACTTCTATAAATACTTTTGTACAAATACGTCCTTTTCCTTTTTGTTTTTTATCTCCCTGGGATACAAATGTTGTAGTGGCATTACTTGGTCAAAGGGTATGCATGGTTTTATAGCCCTTTGGGCATAGTTCCAAATTGTTCTCCAGAATGGTTAAATCAGTATATGACTTCACCAATAGGACATTAGTGTTTTAATTTTCCCACGCTGCCATCAACATATGTCATTTTCAGTAGTGGCTCAGAGTCATGTTAATTTGCATTTCTCTCATCAATAGTTTTTTAGAGCATTTTTTCCATATGAATATAGATAGTTTTGATTACTTTGTCTGAAAACTGCATGTTCATATCCTTTGACCATTTATCAATTGAAGAATGATTCTTATTTCTATAAAGTTGACTCAGTTTTCTATATGTTTGAGAAATGAAGTCTTAAAGAAATGCATTATAAAAATTTTTTAACAGTAATAATTACCAACTATGTATTTTTCTCCATCTTATTTTCCTCTTTTTTATATACTCGCTCTCTCCTTTTACTCTGTCCATTCTCAAAAATGTTTTGTTGATGACTTTTCCCTCCCCCAAACTTCCTCCTTTCTATCAGCTTCCCCCACCTTCTCTCTCTCTCTCTCTCTCTCTCTCTCTCTCTCTCTCTCTCTCTCGCTGAGGTAAGGCTAGTGTTAAGTGTATGAGGCCGAATTTGAACTCAGGTCCTCCCGATTCCAGGGCTGGTGCTCTATTCACTACGTAACTGCCTCTCCCCCATCCCTTCCCTTCTTACCTTCGTGTATGGTAAGATAGACTTCTACACCTGACTGGATGTGTATATTATTCCCTCTTTAAGCCAATTCTGATGAGATTAAGGTTCATGTGTTCCCCTCCCCATTTGCCCCATTTTCTCCTCCACTGTAAAATCTGTTTTAGGCCTCTTTTATGTCAGGTAACTTATTACATTCAGTCTCTTTCCCCTTCTACTGGTGCAGTCTTCTTTCTCATCCCTTAATTTTACTTTTTTAGATAACCATACCATCACATTCAACTCACACCTCTGCTTTCTATGTATACTCCTAACTGCCCTGATAATGAGAAAGTTTTTAAATATCATTTTCCCATGTAGGAATGTAAACAGTTTAATGTTATTAAATATGTTATGATTTTTCTTTCCTGTTTACCTCTTTATGCTTCTCTTGAGTCTTATATTTGGAAGTCAGATTTTCTATTCAGCATTGGTCTTTTCATCAGGAATGCTGGATTTCTGTTTCATTGAATGTCCATTTTTTCCCCTAAGTATTATACTCAGTTTTGCTAGGTAAGTGATTCTTGATTGTAATCCTAGCTCTTTTGCCTTCTGGAATATCATATTCCAAGCCCTCTGATTCTTTAATGTAGACTCTGCTAAATCTTATGTATTCTGACTGTGGCTCCATGATATCTAAATTGTTTCTTCTTGACTGCTTGTAGTATTTTCTCTTTGATCTGGGAAGTCTGGAATTTGGCTTTAATATTCCCGGCAGTTTTCATTTTGGGATCTCTTTCAGAGGCGATCAGTGAATTCGTTCAATTTCTATTTTACCCTCTGGTTCTAGAATATCAGGGTAGTTTTCCTTGATAATTTCTTGAAAGATGATGTCTAGGCTCTTTTTTTGATCATGACTTTCAGGTAGTCCAATCATTCTTAAGTTATCTGTCCTGGATATGTTTTTCAGGTCATTTGTTTTTCCAATGAGATATTTCACATTTTCTTCTGTTTTAATTCTTTTGATTTTGTTTCTTTTTTTTTTCCTTGAGGGAGGAAGGCAAGGCAATTGGGGTTAAGTGACTTGCCTAAGGTAACACAGCTAGTAAGTGTTAAATGTCTAAGGCTGGATTTGAATTCAGGTCCTCCTGATTCCAGGACCAAAAGGGTAACTCTCAATTACTGCGTGATACATGTTCCTGGCTTCATTTAAGTCTCAATTAAAATGCCTTCTGCAGGAAGCTTTCCAGAGCTCTCTCTTTTAATTTTCTCCTGTTTATCCTGTATATAGCTTGCTTTGTATATATTTGTTTGCAAGTTGTCTTCCACGTTAGATTGTAAGCTCCTTGAGGGCAGAGACTTTTTGCCTTTGCACTTAGCAAAGAGTCTGACACAAAATAAGTGCTTCTTGATGTTGATGGATTGGTTGATTGATACACTAGTCATTAGCTAACATTAATTTAGAGTCACTCTTAGATAACTCCAGAGCAACTTTTTCCTTTGCTGTTGTAGGAAATGAGCCAATAAAAAAGGACTTGATTTTCTCAGCCTCTGTTGTAATAAACATGCTCTGGGTGCCCTTGCTTGTCATTCTGCTACTTAGTTTTCTGACTGCCTTGAAAATAGAGGTATCTGTATTACTGAAAAAGCAATATGATGTAGTGATTTGTGTTTGTCCTTTGTTTTTGAAGAGGACCATGGCATCAGGGAAATGATGACACGACTTGCAGTTGACTTTGATTTGATCAAGTGAGGGAGGGCTGTGCAAGATCACCAGCCTCACTTTCTCCTCTAGAGCCATCTAGGTCCAGTGGCCTGATGTTCATCAGGATGACTAGAGATGGCCCAGGATGAAATGGGAGACCCTGGCCCTTTTAGGCTAAGGCCTTTGCTGGGGTTCATCTTGTAACTCCAAGGACTCTTATGAACTGATTGACAGTGGATAAGTCACTTAACTTCTTGAGGGCACATAGTACTTAGTTTTCTTAATAACTGTTGGACCACAGAGGTGTTGTGAAGATTAAATGAGATTATTTAAAGTGGTTTGCGACTCTTAAACTGCTTTATGGATATCAGCTATTATTAATTATTATTACAAATGTGGTTCCTGATGAGAAATCTTTATCTAAAAATTAACAATAACAGTTAATCTATCCAAATTGTCCCAGTACTTTTCTCCTGCTAGGAATACTGTTGTACAGAAAAATGCGAGGCAAGACCTGGTTATAAATTTAATGTGGATTTATTTAAGCACACAACTGTTCGGAGTATAGACTCAAATCAAACAGCCCAGAGCAGGGGCAGAGCCAGAGTATTTAAAGGCAAAAACCACAAAGTATTTGTCTGATCTATACAAAAGCAGGAACTTACAGATGCAGAGGAATGCAATTGGTTAAAACTCAGTGTAGGGCAGTGGTTCTCAACCTGTAGATTATGTTCAATTTGTAACAATGAAAATACATCCTGCATATTAGATAGATTCATAACAGTAGCAAAATTACAGTTCTGAAGTAGCAACAAAAATAATTTTGTGGTTGGAGGTCACCACACCATGAGGAACTGTATTAAAGAGTCACAGCATTAGGAAGGTTGAGAACCACTGGTTTAGGGCCTTATATGGAATGTGGAGTATAATTAAGTTTTGATTTCCCAGAACAGGATGGGTGACTGTGCCATGGGCAGTTTCCCAGAAATATGCCTCAGGCAGTTGTAGGACTTCACTTCCATGAAGAAGGGAGCATAAAATGGTGGGGACTGGGACAAGATGGAGAGTGACTTGGGTCTCAGTACAACAATACAAAACATAAAAATTAGATCTTTCTTACTCTGAAGAAGTTTATATTCTGCTATTTTCAGGAATCTTGTAGTTTTAAATATCCTAATTTTGGGGTAAAACCTGCATGCAAAGTACTAGAAATATGGATATGGATATGCATGTTTTGTTTATTTCAGTTTCTCCATTTGGAAAATATGAGAAGTGGTTTGAAGAATCAGCCTGAAGAATCAGCCTACTTTAAATCTATCCCACTCCCTTGCCTAAACTTGAAACAAGAAAAGGCCAGACTTTGCTCTCCATTGTAAATAATATGATAATGGATCACATTTATATAGGATTTTTAGATTTGCAAATTGAAACATCTCCTTTGATCCTCAACACAGCCCTGTAAGGTAGGGAATAGATACTACTATACTTGTTTTATAGAGCTGGAAACTGAGTCTCAGAAAGGTTAAGGGATTTGCCCAGGGTCATACAGTTAATAAAGAATCTTAGACAGAGCTTCTTGACTCCAAGTCCAACTGACACCATCCATCATTTCAGGTTCTGCATAGCCAAGTTTTGGCAATATGACTCACAGCCCTAGTCCTTGCCTTCAGAAAGCTTAGAAGTTGAGTAGCACCCAAAGAGAGCATCATGTATGAGAATCCAAAGGAAATACACAAAGCCCATGAAAGAGATACAGGCTTTTCTTCCTCACTATTACTGCTCCATTTTTCCCTATTGGACACAAGTAAGTGGCTTAACAAGCAGAGAAGACCCTTAGAATTTTGGCTTGTTAAAAATGGAAAGGATTTCAGAAATCATCTATTCCTGGGAGTTCTTGCAAGCCCTAATTCAATATGAAAGGAAATAAGTTCTAGAGTTTGCCATGCAGTTGCAAATAAATCAAATAGCTTAATTTCAGTAAGACAACATAATTATTTACTGTGGGGGTAGCTAGGTGGCACAGTGGATAAAGTGCCCAGCCTAAAGTCAAGAAGACTCATCTTCACGAGTTCACATCCAGCCTCAGATACTTACTAGCTCTGTGACCTTGGGTAAATAATTTATCCTTATTTGCCTCAGTTCCTCATAGGTAAAATGAGCTGGAGAAGGAAATGGCAAACCACTCTGGTATCTTTGCCAAGAAAACCCCAGACGGGTCAGAAAGAGTCGGACGTGACTGTACACCTTGACAATCTCACATCCCCTAGTGGTGTGCATATATCCTAGGTTGATAACCCTTTATCTTGGCAACCCTTATTTCTCTATCTGGGGAAACCTGAACCTCAGACACATACTTAAGGTCAAAATTAGTTAATGGCAGGGGTAGGCCTGGAACCCAGCTTTTCTCACTCCGCCTTTTCGTGAAGTCACACTGCATTGCTTTCTGCAGGTGGTGGAGGCACTGATGAGGAGAAGAAAAGACATTTCTCAGTTCATCCAGGGATGAACAATGTTTCATCAGATTATGAGGGTCCCAAGTCTTCCACAGAATGCACCTGCTTCCATTGCTGTGGAACAACCTTGCTGCTGGTGAATTGCCTAATGCATTTCTGCACCTGCACAGCAGGTCTGTGTCCTTGGGTAATCTTGTCTGGAGCAGACAACATTAAGGGTTCTCTAATTATATTTGGAGGTGTTGATATACCAACACGGTACATAAGATATAGCACACGTGTTGTAAACCCATGATCATATCTGACATCATCGCTGTAATTTCATGCAATTTGATATTGGAGATGAGTGGGGACAGTGCCAATCTTCCATTCATGTTCATTGCTTGCCTAATGGTGCAATTTTCAGATATGTTGTTTATATAAATACTAGGGAAAAAACTGCTTGCTCTGAAGCAGCTGACACTGAGTGGAGGCCCTTTCAAACCTGAAACAAGAGTGTCCAGAATGTGTCTAATGGAACAGAATCGACCGCAACCTGGGGACGGTAAAAGGTTCTTTCTGCCAGTAAATTATTGAGGAAGCAAATTCATTCTTCTCAGGATGCAGAGTAAATTAGAGAATTACCCAAGTGGTAAATTACCCCAGTTCATCTCTGAGTACAACTCAAAATGGTTAGTGATTTACTTCCAATTTACTGCCCCAGGTTTTCATTGATTAAAAGCATCCCCTTAGGCCAAAAAATGAATCTGAAATTGCCTTTAGCCCATGTCAGCCAGATTAGGGACATGTCATCGTTCATTGGGACAATTACATTTAGGTTAATGTAGTGACTTTCTTCCCCTCCTGAAACTCAGAATACTGTGAGGTCAGATCTCAAAGAGATATTTATAACTAACTATCCTAAGTTTTCAGGCAAAAGAACAGAAAGAGAGAGGGAGAGGAAGAGGGAGGGAGGGAGGGAGGGAGAGAGAGAGAGGGGAGAGGAAAGGAGGGAGGGGAGAGGGAGGGGAGAGAAAGAGAGAGAGACAGAGAGACAGAGAGAGAGACAGAGACAGAGAGAGAGACAGAGAGAGAGACAGAGAGAGAGATGTTAGAGATTCTCAGGAAGTTGGTAACAGGTTTGGAAAGGAAAGGAACAATTTTATTCTCTTTCATTAGAACTGAGCTTAAATACAGACAAGGAAACTTATAGCAAAGCAGATGGGTAGGTGACTATTCAGTGAGGTCGATTAAAACTTCAATTTACCAGCAACCCCACCCTTAGCATTCTACTTTTAGAAAACTAGAGATAGAGAATGACTGTAATTTCACTGGTATTGAAAACTCCCAAGTAAGGAAACTCCCTCCGCCAATGCAGTTCCTTTCCCACTTAAAGTCTTAGAGTTCACTAGGATATTGAGTGGTTAAGTGATTATACAAACCAGGATTTGTCAGAGGTGGGACTAGAACCCAAGTCCTTTTGATTTGAAGGCCTGCTCCCCGTGCCCCTTCTCTCTGTCTCTGTCTCTCTCTCTCCATCTCTCTGTCTCCTCACCCCTTTGTCTATCTGTCTGTCTCTTTCCCCCCTTTATCTCTGTCTATTCATCTGTCTGTCTCTTCCCCTCCTTTATCTCTTTATCTGTTCATCTGTCTGTCTCTCTCTCCTCCCCCCTCCCTCTGTCCCTCCTCTCTAAATCTGGGGAGCAATCAAAAGACAATAAGTTCATGTTAGAGCTCTATTAACATTTTCCAAATGGTAAATATGAGGGGTTTGGGCTAGATGGTTGGAGCTCCCCCAGCTCCAAATCCTATGGTCTGCTAATAAATAGGTCCGGGTCTTAGTAGGTATTGCCCCGAGACACATACCACTCTTGTATCTACACCTGCATTTTACAAAATGATGGTTAGCGTATTACCTAGGAGATATAATAAAATTCTTCTCATAAAGATGATAGAATTGCATACTTCCTCATCTCTTTCTTCCTTCAAATCCCAGCTAAAATCCCAGCTTCCACAAGAAACTTTTCCTGATTCCCCTTTAATGTTAATGCCTTCCCTCTCTGAATAGCCCTGACTTTTCCTGTGTATAGAATCTTTATATATCCTTACTTACATGTTGTCTTCACCATTAGACTATGGGCCCCTTGCAAACAGAGGCTGTCTTTTGCCTTTCTTTGAATCACCAGGGTCTAGTACAGTGCCTGGCATACAATAGGTGCTTAATAAAAGCTTTTTGACCAGCTAATAGCAAGAAAGCAGCTCAGAATCATGTAGATTAAATTATGCTCATCCTGTTATACTCTTGTATATTTTAGAAATGAGGCCTTTAGCAGAGACACTGATTGTAAAAATTCTTTCCCAATTTTTCACTTCCCTTTTAATCTTGGTAGCATTGACTTTGTTTGTACAGAAGCTTTTCAATTTAATATAATCACAATTATTCCATTATACTTTCTAGGGAAAAAATAGACTAATATATTTTTGAAGATTTTCTTTCTCTCTCTCTCTCTTTTTTTTTATTTATTTGATTTGTTTATTTGCTTTTAGTTTACAAGATTCAGTTCTACAATCTCTTGAGTTTCAAGTTTTCTCCCCTCCCCCCATGGCGGCATGCAATCAAGTATAGAAGGGTTGTAACCAATGGAGTGAACAATGGGAAAGAGGAAACAAAGCCAAACATGGAAAAGAATGAGAGCATGTAGATTGCTTCAGTCTCCATTTAAACTCTGTTCTTTCTAGATCTTTATCTGAATGTAGACATCTCCTTCCATCCTGAGACTTGTAGAGTTGTCTTATAACTATGAGTTGCTGAGAAGAGTCCATTTTATCAAGGTTGGTTGCCACACATACGATGTGTCTGTGATTGTGTACAAATTTTTCTTGGTTCTGCTCTTCTCACTTAGCATCAGTTTGTATAAGCCTCTCCAGGTAAATATGAAGTCCATCTCCTCCCCATTT
>CM053591.1:71108293-71141681 GCA_028646515.1 Pseudochirops corinnae
TCTAATGATTCTCCTGTGATCAGCCCTGTTCCATTCCCTTTACACACCCAAGCCCCTTGTCTACATCTTTTGTCCCTTCATTTGGAATGAAATAATCACTTTCATTCCAAAAATACTCATTCAGTTCCAAGACAAAAGTCTAATGTTAGCTCATTCCTAGAGTTGTAACTAGTATAGAATGATGGAAGCTTTGCCCCAAGGCTTTGAATTTAGAGGATGCTGACAGCATTCACAACCCTTCGGAAGCAAAGAAACAACAGAGCTCAGCACCTAGTTAACAAGAATAATTAGTGAAAACAGGAAGCTACCAGATGGTGGAGTGAAGTGAGTTCCTCTTCTCTCCTGCTGTAATCCTCTCCCATCCTGTAACAACCTCCCATATCGTCTTCAGGCCACTCCCCTCCCTGCCCCCTCCAACATAGGTCGTGCTTAACATTGCTTACCCTACAACAGGAGCTCTTAACCTTAGGTTTGTGCTTAGCATTCCAAGGGTCCATGAACTTGGATGGGGGGGGGGGGAGGAATACAACTTTATTTTCGTTAACCTCTAACTGAACTTTAGAACTTCAAAAAAATATATTGTTTTGAGAATCCATAGGTTTCATTAGAATTCCAAAGGAGTCTATGGAACACAGACAGACACACACACACACACACACACACACACACACAGAGTTTTAAAAGCCCCTGAACTAGATTCTGTGGAACCTGCCCCAGGTGAAAAAACTCATAGTCCAGAGCTCTTCTCATTCCATTAACCAATGCCTTTTACATGTTTGCTATTTAATGGAGATAGTAACTTGTAATTTGCTCACACAGGTATACTAGCAGCAAAGCTGTGCTTTGTTAACAATAATTTTCTTCTAGGGCAGTTTTAATTCAAAGAAATGGAGAAACAGGTCCTTTTTTTTTGCCGTTTTTTTCAGGAAGTGAGGACACATGGTATAACACCTGTTCTTAAACATGACTATTCAATATATGTTGAACAGCCTTCCCATATTTTTTCCATTGCCATTATAGTTATTGAAATTGAAGTATGCCATCTGGTGGGTTGTCTATATCAGAAGACAGGTGACAGGTAGTGACGAATTCAAGCTGTTTCCACAGGAAAACTGTTTCAGTCTTTCTCATTTGCCTAAAATGATTCCATTTCTTAAACTTTCCATTTTTAGACCCATGTGTTAGTAGGGTATAGGAAATAACAGTCCAGTAGTGCAACCACTTATTTGATAAAGGGACCAAGTTGTTTCAGATGAAAGATCCCATCATATCACTCTCCATTTGACTCAGAATTCACTCTGTCCCATATATAGATAGATATAGAGATATACACACATACATGTATACATATATATATACATACATGCATATAGATATACATGTGTATGTCTATATGTAATATATGAGAGATATATCTGTGAATGGAAATGGATGAAAATATTGTTCTTTTCATAGCTGCCATATAATTTGAAGACATTTAAAATTTGTGACTTGGAATATCAGAAGAGTTTTACTCTTGCTGTAAAAGTCTGAGACAGGTCAGAAATAATGACTTTACATTGCATGTTGTTCATTCGTTTCAATTGTCTCCTATTCTTCATGACCGTATTTGAGGTTTTCTTGGCAAAGACACTGGAGTGGTTTGCCATTTCCTTCTCCAGCTCATTTTACAGATGAGGAAACTGAGGCAAACAGGGTGAAGTGACTTGCCCAGGGTCACAGAGCCAGTGAGTGTCTGAGGCCGGATTTGAACTCAGGCAGAGGAGCCTCCCCGCCTCCAGGCCTGGCGCTTTCTTTGTTGTGCTGCCTTGCTACATCTTTTGCATTGTATAACACTTAATAACACAAGTATTTTTCCCACACAGTAAAATCAAGTCAACAAGCTATTTATTAAATGACCGCTGTATCCTAGGCACGGTGCCCATCTTGCGATACAAAGAAAGGCAAAGAAACCAGTTCCTACTCCCAAGGAATTCAGGGCCTAATCGGGGAGACAAATATCAAGAGATCAATAATCTTCCTGGGGAAAGGCAATACAGCAGAACGAATAAAGAGCTGACTGAGAAGTCAGGAAAACTTGGGTTCCTTTCCTGCTTCTGATAGATACTACTTTTGTGACCCTTTGACCCTTTGAAAGTCTCCTAACCTTTCAAAAATAGTGGTAAGACAATGGCTTTCTTGCATTGTCAGAATTTCCTCCCTGGGGTGTTCCTTTCACCAATTAAATCACAAGTCCATACTGAAAATCTCCCTTGGATGATCCCCAAATTTAGAAATTATCTGCAACTGAAAGACCCAAAAGGGTCCATGAATGGTCCATTCCCCTAACTCCTCAATCTAAACTTGTCAATCTGTTTTAAATACTTCCATGAATGAGGATTACATAACTTTCTTTATGAACTTTTGATACCAATGTTTAAGACTCATTGTCAGGACTTTGCTTCTATGAATTGAAATTCCTCTGAGAACCTGTCAATTGTCCCCTTTTCGGTCCTCTACAGATGGGAAGACCTTTTGGTTAACAAAACATCCTTTTCCCTGTACTCCTTACTTTTTCAGACTTTTTCTTCTTTTTTAATAATAAACTTAATAATCATCAACAAACATAAGCATCTTAATATACCAAAAAACAAACCAAAAAGAGGAATTGTATGAAACTAAACTGCTACTATATGGTTTGTTTATTAAATTATATAGTAAGTTGGCATGGTAGTAATTAAATTGCCTTGCCTCTCCTAAACTTTTTTTGCTTTTTCCTCGGTATTTTTTGTGACTTTGAAATTTTTTCTGTTTTTTTTTAACATCTATCACTTCCCATCAACTCATCCCTTACTCCCTCACCCCCCCACCTTCCACCCCAAACCTTCCATTATAAGGAACAATTATACTCAATTGCAAAGAAATCATCTCAAAGCAAAAGAAATGAACATGTTGGCCATACCTTTAAAAAATGCCACAAAGTATCTTATCTATCACATCTCAACCAAGACAATCTTTGATAGGAAATGTGTGTGTGTGTGTGTGTGTGTCTACACACACACACACACACAAAGAGTCCCAGCTATGGGAACTTCCTCTACTGATATATACTGGTAACTAATCTATAACTTGTAATTTTTAAAGAGTCATCAGGAGCCCTGAGAGGATAAGCCAATTTCCCATGGTCTCACACCTAGTATGTGTTGAAGGCTGGGCTTGAACCCAGATTTTCTTAACTCAGAGGACCTGGGTTCAAATTCCGGATCACCTACATCTGAGCTTAGACAAATCACTCAACCCCTCTGGGCTTGTTTCTTCCTCTGTAAAATAAGAGAATTGAACTAAATGGTCTCTAAGGTCCTTTCTGCTTCCAGATTTATGATTTTTTCTCCCTTCCTCCCACTACCCCATCCTGCCTTTCATAAATATAAATGGTGGATCAATCAGTCTTATTTTCCTTTTCATATCTTTCTGACACATAGAATATGCAGTCTGCCTGAGGAAGGAATACCTGCACTCTGACACCTCCCTTCCACATTTTTCATCTAACCTCAGGCCAAAGTGACACTCAACAAAGAGAATTGCATTTCTAGAACACAGAACCTCTATAAATGTCAGCAAATTAGCTTTCCTGTATCTGATGAAAAATAACAGAAAATAGCTGCTTGAGGTTTGGGGGAGGACAGCAGAAGCAATAAGAAGGCATGGTGTAGATCTTGTAGCATCATCGGAATCTCAGCTCTTCCTATGGAGTTTAACCTACAATAACAAGCATTTATTTTATAACAAAGAAAAAACATACTGCAAGCATTTGTCATGGTAATTAAGAAAATTTGATAACTTGTACCTCTAAAACCGGGGAAAGGATAATATAATCGTTAAAAAGAAAAAGAAAAATGTCTTTTATGATAACTTTGAAAACTAGAACTTGTCAGGGTAGATTATATGGAGGCAGATTTCAGCTTAGAGTAAGAAAAAACTCCTAAGGGTGGGGACTGGAAATGTGACTTCACTAAGTATGAAGAAACTCTGGCTATCAATACAAAGCAGTACTTTTTCTTAAATTTATAATCTTGTTGTTTAGAGCACTGAGAAGTTAAGGGATTGGTCAGGGTTATCCAGTCATTGTTTGTAAGAGAAGGATTGAAGCCATGTTTTCCTGGCTCTATGGCCAATTCTCTATCTATTAAGTCATGTTACTTCAACAATTAGAGCTGACCAGAAATGAAATAGTCCAAAAAATTAACCAGGTAAGGCTCTGAGCAGAGATTGGGTGAGTACTTTTTGGAGTTATGTGTTCTAGAGAGGTGATTGATGTTTCGGGTAGGTATTCTATTAGATAACCAAGGAAGACAGGTCTGTTTAGTCTCTTACATGTATTATCTCCTCTCTTCCCACTGCCACCACCCTAGTACAAGCCCACATTACCAGACTTAGATTATTACCTTCCCCAGGGTCAACATGGCTCAGAGTTCTGCGTTTAGTGACTACTGAATAAATGTTTGTTGACTGAACGCATGCACGAGTGAATGGTTGGTGTTGAAATTCCTTCTGACTTTGAGATTACATGATTCTATGTATTCAAATGCTGGCTGATTATGGTCAGCATGTGTCTATTGTTTCCCTTCTGAATTCTTACACTTTCTGGCGTTACCTCCCTGGGGGGTGAAAGATTACTACAGGTCCCAGAGATGTGTTATATGATTCCTTGCCACATTTATAACTCATTTACCCCTTAGTAATCTTCTATACCAAGAAAGGGGAAGTGGATTCTTTATTACAATAATTTTTTGCAGAAGGATATTAGAAGTTTCTATAAAGATATATCAGTACTGAAGTACATTTAAACATGTCTTCAGAAACAAAAACAAATAGGTTTGTAATTTCATCCTGCAGGAACTATGAGTACTACATATTCAGACACAGGAATGAGGCTGTTTTATAATGCATATGATATAGGTAAATAATAAGAATGAAAAATTAAATGTTACTCATTGATGGAAAGATAGCCTGTGAACTTTATTAAAAGCAAATGAGCTATCTGTTCCCAATATTTATAGAGACATTACTTGTAATTATGAAAAAGAGAAGGCAACCTAAGTGTCCAGTAATTAGAGAATGACTGAATGGTAGGGACATCAATGAAATGGAATGTATTTCTCATATGTTTATAAATTTAGAGCAGAAAGGGCCTATTTTACAGATGAAGAAACTGAGGCAAAGTTTAGTCAAGTTTACACAAGTAATGGCAGTGGCAGAAGAAGCATTTGAAGCTAGATCCTTTAGTTGCAAACCTACTGCTATTTCTTCTGTGTGAATATAACAAACAAATGAAAAGAAATTTTCAAAGACGTATCAAACGATACAATTGGAAAAAAGCAGAAGCAGATTGGTATTCATATCAATTACAGCTCTAGAAAAGGAACATATATATGAACAAATAGAGGATCAAATGAGCAATAATGAAAGGGACACTAAGGGAAAGAGCAACTGAGAAGTTATTGTAGTTATCTGTATATTAGTGATTATTTTTAAGGTTTAAATAAATTGTGTAACCTTAGGCAAGTGATTTAACCTGATGCTTCAAGCAACTCATAGCATCATAGACTTAGAACTGGAAGTGACCTTGGAGCCAATCCAGTCCAACCCTTCATTTTACAAATGAAGTAATGGAGACTCAGAAAAGTTATGACTTGGTGGTCATATAGCTATTAAGGGCCAGAGGTAGGATTTGAACCCAGATCTTCCTGAACACAAGTCTATTACTCTATCCTCTATGTCACAGTAAATCATAGATGAATTACAGTCCATCTCAGTATAGAGCATTCTCATAGCAGGAGCTGTGTATACCTAGAAATACTTGTATAACAGAGTGACCTACATGGAGTAAGGCTCCATCTGTAACAAGAGACCACCATGGGGAATGCTTGTCTTTGTGCTGGCTTGAAGGGAGGCAGAATAGACATCTCTAGCCTCTTCTCCTTCCTCTCTTCTCCAAGAAAGACTTTCATTTTTGCCAAGAGGGGAAGCAGAAGATTGGGGCCAGAATCTGTTCTACTCTCCTTAGAGAGAGAGGGACACTTGGGCAGAAGTACCAGGTCTATCTGTTCCCTTAACTATTATTAGTCAAGGGGAGATGGTTGGATTCAAGCTAACTTGTGATTGTTTTTCCATTATCATTGAGGGGAAGGAGGATCCCAAACTCTAAATCCAAGGTAGGCATCACCCCTCTCCCATCAATATCAGTTCCACAATGAATGCACATAGTAAATAGCAAAGAAATACATTTATCCAAATCATAGCAAAAACAGAAACAAGAGAATACACACACACATACCACAATACAGAGTGAAAGACCTTTCTCATTGGGCACAGGGTAACTCAGTTCAACTGAGAGAGAACCCTGGATCTCATGCAAAAGGAAATGCCCCACAATCTCTGGTGTAGTAAGCTTAGAGATAGAAACATGGTGAAGAATGACAGTTCTTCTCACATCTTCTCAGTCTTTAACTTCAGCAACCTAAAGTGGGGTTGGTCTCTTCCATCTTCCCTCTTGAAGACAAAAGGAAGAAGTTCCCAAAACAACTGGATGCTTAAATACTTCCAAGAAGACTGAACCAAGAACAGAAGCACTCTTGCTTTGCCAACTCCACCCTGCTCCTAATGCAGGGCAAGGCATTCATCTCCACCATAATCCCATAATTGGGGTGCTTGGGACAAGGGGGTTACACTTGTAAATATGCATTTAGCTGGTTTTGTTGTAATTTAAAGTTTATCAAAACTTTTTCAGATAATTTTTAAAAATCAAAATTTCCCATAGTTGTTGATTATGTCTCCTATAAGTCTCATGGTCTCCTGATTAAGAAAAGTCTCTAAAGCCTCGTATTAGTCAGTGGTATAGAAATGAAATCCTAAAGTTTTCATAACAAAGCTTGTTCCTCCTTTTTAAGTTGTATGAGAAAGAAAAAAGAAAAAAAGAAGGAAGAGGTGGAGGAAGGAAGGGAAAGAGAAAGGAAGAAGAAATAGGACTAGGAGTTATGAGACTCCATTCCTGGTCCTGGCTCTCCCAATATTTAACCTTGAGCTTAACCTCTGGTTGGCTCAGTTTCCTCAGTTATCAAAGAGAAATGACACCATTTCTCCATTTAGATTGTGGTGCTGTTACAAGCATGAAATGAGATGAGACATTTGAAAGAGAACCTTTTATTGTTGGTGAGTCACTTCAGTCAGGCGATTCTTGGTGACCCCATTTGGGTTTTCTTGGCAAAAAGACTGGACTGGTTTGCCATTTCCTTCTCCACATCTACAGATGAGAGCCCTGAGGCAAACAGGGTTAAGTGACTTGCTCAGGGTCATAAAGCTAGTAAGTGTCTGAGGTCAAATTTGAATTTGGGTCTTCCTAACTCCTGGGCCAGTGTTCTATCCACTGTGCCATCTAGCTACCTGAAATACACCTAGAAAGTTTAAAGTACCATGCAAAATAGAAACATAAGAAGTAAGGTTAGCTTAGCAATGACATATCCTCTCAGGAGATTATTTATTCTGTTTTCTACTGCTTCTCTGGGCATCACTGTCAGAGTATATAAGATGATGGACTTTGAATCAGAAAATCTTAGATTTAAATCTCTCCCCTGACAGTAGCTGAGAGACCCTGGCTAAGTAATTTAATTTCTCTGAAGCTCAGTTTCCTCATCTGTAAAAGGAGGGGATTGGACTAGATGGCTCTTAGGGTCCTTCCAGTGCTAACTCTGATCCTATGACTCAGTGAAATGTTTTGTAAATTTTCATCAGAGTAGCTATATGAAAACAGATACACAGTAGTAAAGCTCAAACAATCCTGGCCTTTTCTCTAGGACCTGATTTACACTGAAGTTACAAATATTTAATTAGGTTGTTTACTTTCTCTTTTGGTCATTAGTCTAGATTACTGATCTCTAAACATTTAAAATTGTGTATTTCAATCAGTAAACATTTTTAAGCATATATTCCCAATATATGTGTGTGTATATATACATATATATGAATATGTACATAAGTATATATACTACTGTATTAATAATAAGGTATACTATAAAACATAAAAAGTTAGTCATTTTAGAGGGGCAGAGCCAAGATGGCAGAGTGAAAGCAAGGACTTCCTTGAGTTCTCTCCCAAATACCTGTAAAAAAAAATGACCCTATGGAACAGCTTGGTGACACAGTGAATAGAGCACTGGCCCTGGAGTCAGGAGGACCTAAGTTCAAATCCAGCCTCAGACATTTAACACTTACTAGCTGTGTCACCTTGGGCAAGTCACTTAACCCCAATTGCCCTGCTTTCCTCCCTCCAAAAAGACAAAAAAAAAAAATGACCCTAAACAAATTCTAGAGCAACAAAACCCACAAAATGATAGAGTGAAACAAATTTCTAGCCCAAGACAACCTGGGAGGTCTACAGAAAAGCTCTGTTGCATCAGTCTGAGAGAGGAGCACAGTCCAGCGTGGACTGTTTTGGCACGGGTTGGGCCCCATGAAATCCAGAGTAGGCCTCGGGGGACTAAATCACTGGCAGCTGTGGCAGTTTTCAGACTTCTCAACCTAGACAACTTACAAGGTCAGTGGGAAAGGTCTGTTGGATCCGGAGGAGAGAGGAGCATGGTATGGCCCCAGCTTGGGGGCAGCGGCAGTGGCAACAGCTGTTTTTGGAACTTTCAGCCCAAAGACAGTGGGGAGATCAAGAGACTGATCAGAGGGGGATTGCAGGGATCTCTTTGCTGGCATTGAGGCAGGATTCTCTTGCTTTGTCTATGCTTCAATCTGGGTCGCAGTGCTGGGTGGCAGTTCTGGGGTGAGGAGGAACAAATGGTCTGTGGCTGTGGTAAAGAGGGAATCTTCCTCACAGAGGAGTAAACACCTCTCCTTTGCTCCTACCACCTTAGAAGAACTGAAAATTTACAGATCCCTAGGAATATCTCTGAAAACAGTTGCGCAAAACCCCTGAAGCTTGGAACACTGTACTCTCTAGTCTGGAAGCAGAGTCCTAACTTAACAAAGAGCTAAAAAGTCAAGCAATTGACTGGGAAAATGAGCAAATTGTGGGGAAAAAATTCAGACTATAGAATCTTACTTTTGTGACAAGGAAGATCAAAACATACAACCAGAAGAAGACAACAGAGTCAAAATTCCTACATCCAAAGACTCCAAGAAAAATATGAATTGGTCTCAGGCCATGTGGAAGAGCAAAAACACAGGATTTTGAAAATTAAGTAAGTGTAGTAGAGGAAAAAAGTAGGTAGAGAAATGAGAGTGATGCAAGAAAATCATGAAAAAAATGAGTCAACAGCTTGTTAAAGGGACTCAAAAAATACTGAAAAAAATAACACTTTAAAAAATAGACTAACCCAAATAACAAAAGAGGTTCATAAAACCAATGAGGAGAAGAATACCTTAAAAAGCAGAATTGGTCAAAAGGAAAAGGAAGCCGAAAAGCTCACTGAAAAATTAATTCCTTAAAAATTAGAACGGAACAAATGGAAGCTAATGAGAAATTAGCTATGATTTCTCTTTGAGAAATCAAGAAATTATAAAACAAAACCAAAAGAAGGGAAAAAAAAAAGAAGACAATGTGAAATACCTCATTGGAAAAACAACTGACCTGAAAAATAGGAGAGATAATTTAAAAATTATTGGACTACCTGAAAATGATGATCAAAAGAGAGCCTAGATATCACCTTTCAAGAAATTTTCAAGGAAAACTGCCCTGACGTTTTAGAACTGGAGGAGAAAATAGAAATTGAAAGAATGCACCGATCACCTCCTGAAAGAGATCCCAAAAGGAAAACTCCTAGGAATATTGTAGACAAATTCCAGAGTTCATAGGTCAAGGAGAAAATATTGCAAGCAGCCAGAAAGAAGCAATTCAAGTATTGTGGAAACACAATGAGGATAACACAAGATGTAGCAGCTTCTACATTAAGGGATTGGAGGGCCTGAAATATATATTCTTGAAGTCAAAGGAGCCAGGATTAAAACCAAGAATGACCTACCCAACAAAACTGAGTATAATACTTCAAGGGAAAAAATGGGGTATTCAATGAAATAGAGGACTTTATTTAAAGCATTCTTGATGAAAAGGCCAGAGTTGAATAGAAAATTTGACTTTCAAATACAAGATTCAAGAGAAGCATGAAAAGGTAAACTGGAAAGAGAAATCCTAAGGGACTTATTAAACTGTTTGCACTGATATTTGTAACTCCTGATATCTTTCTCAGTATTAGGGTAGTTGGAGGAAATGTGTGTGTATGTGTGTGTGTGAATGTGTGTGTGTGTGTGAATATGTGTGTGTGTGAATGTGTGTGTGTGTATATATGTGAATATGCATATCTAGATAGATAGATAAATAGATAGATATAGACAGAGGGCACAGGATAAGTCGAATATGAAGGGATGATATCTAAAGAATAAAATTATCAGGCGAGAGAGGAATGTATTGGAAGAAGGAGAAAAGGAGAGGTAGAATGGAGTAAGCTATTTCGTGTAAAAGAGGCAAGAAAAATCTTTTACAGAAGGGGGAGGTGAGAGGGAATGAGTAAACCTTATTTCCATCAGATTTGACTGAAAGAGGGGATAACATACACATTCAATTGGGTATGGAAATCTATCTTACCCTACAGGAAAGTAGGGGGGAATGGGATAAGAGAGAGGGGGATGATAGAAGGGAAGGGAAATGGGAGGAGGAGTAATCATAAGCAAACAGGGTCAAAGGAGAGAATAGAATAAATAAATGGGAGGGGCAGGATAGGATGGAGGGAAATATAGTTAGTCTTTCACAACTTGAATGTTATGGAAGTGTTTTGCATGACGACACATGTCTAACTTACATCAAATTTCTTGCCTTCTCAATGAGGGTGTGTGGGGAAGGACAAAGGGAGAGAATGTAGAAATCAAGGTTTTAAGAGTGAATGTTAAAAATTGTTTTTATGTGCAACTGGCAAATAAGATATATAGGCAATGGTGTATAGAAATCTATCTTGTACAGGAAAATAGAAGGGAAGGGGATAAGAGAAGTGGGGGATAGAAGTGAGGGCAGATTGGGGGAAGGAGTAATCAGAATGAATATTGTCTTGGGGTGAGAGGAGGGGAGAAATGGGGAGAAAATTTGGAACTCAAAACCTTGTGGAAGTGAATGCTAAAAACTAAAAATAAATAAAAAGCAAGCAATATTGAAATGGAAAAAAAGGCAAGGTTAGAAACAAAGCAAAAAAATAGTTATTTTATTTTACTTTATTTTATTTTAAATCCAATCTGAGACATTTATTAGTTCTGTGATGATGGACATGTCACTGAACCTCTCAGAGCCTCAGTTCCTTCATTTATGAAATGGAAATAATAATATTTGTACCACCTACCATACACTGTTAGGTGAACAATTGTTAATGGAAGCCCAAACCAATGATGGCTCTGATGAAAGACAGAAGCTAAGAATATAAATGATTGCTTCTTTGGTGTCAAAAAATAGTCATTTTTTGAGATAAAGCGTGAGATAAAGAGCAAAGAATATTTGATTCTGGAGGCTCCCAGGAGCCTTTAGAATTTGTTGAGTAAAGTGATGTGGTCAGACACTCAACTTAGGAAAACCACCTTGGAACCAATATGAAGTATGGAACCAGTATGGAATAGGCTAAGAGCAGAGATATGGAAATCAAATTGTAGGCTATTGCAATAGTCTGTATGAGAGATCCTTGATAGCAGGGACTGTGTTTTGCACTTAGCACAGAACCTGGCACATAGGAGAGACTTAATAAGTGTTTATCAACAGACTGATTAAAGAAAAGTATTGATTATGTGAGCAGAGAAAGGGGATGCAAGAGATATTGTAGAGGTAGAATGGATGAGACTTGACAACTGATTGGAAGTGTGGGATGAGGCAGAGTCAGAAGTCAAGGATGATATCAAGTTTACAAACCTGGGACACTAGAGGTTTGGTGGTTATCTTGATAGAAATAGGGAAGTTTAGAAGGGAGTAGGTTTTGAGGGAAAGATAATGTAATGAGATCTATAATACAGATTGTAGCCCCTCCATGCCTTCACATCCTGAACAAATCACTCTTTCTGCCTAAAACAAAAAAGAGTAAGGAAGGGCACTTATTCACCAGACACTAGCCTGGAGTTCAAGGCCCCCAGGATGGTGCCAGACACATCGAGGTGAACTACAGATAGGGTATAGATACGCTGGGGGGAGGTCGAATTTCGCCTTTGTGGCTGATAGTGTAGGTCATAGTTTATGACCACTCTAAGAGGCCAACACCCCGGAGTAGAGAGTTTGAGATCTTGTAAAGCCACGGTAGGCTAACTACAGGATGGGGTAAGCTAGAGGAGTGCTGGGCAACAATGGTTAAAAAGGGAGTGGGATTGTGCTGGACACAAGCCCCACAACTGTTGATCCTAAAAAGATTAGGATATGATCCATCTTGTCACTCTCCAATTGGTTGCTCCTTGGGATCATAGGTTCCCAAAGGGGGCAATACTACCCATTGGGAAGCACTGGAGCAATTGGTGTGGCGTGGTGGTAGTAGCCTTAGGTGTGATTGGGAGCCGCTGAATAAAAATAAAGAGGGAAACATAAAGAAAGAAGAAAAGAGAAGAAAAAATTTTAAAACAGTATGTATATGTTTCATCTGTTGTGTAATAGTAGTTACACAACAGTGTAATTACATTATTTTCCAAATAAACACACAAAATGCAAGTTATAACCAATCAGTGGTCAAGTCTTAATAAGCAAAATGTTAACAGGTGAGGGCATCAGGCATTATCAGGAAGTCTAGACTGCATAAGCAGAAATATATGCATGTAATGATTTATTTACAATATGATACTGTAATACAGTTACATGACACAATATTGTGTCATCAAAGTTTCAATGCAGGAGCCCCCCCCCCATTTATAATAAATTATTAAATTTAAGATACATCATTTAAAAATACATATTTTATATTTTTTTGAAATGATGCAAATTTTTTAAAACCATCAAAGGATTAAAGAAAGTAGATTTCCAAGGGGGTACTGAGTAATTTTTTTTTTTTAAAAGGGGGTGGTAGGCCAAATAAGTTTGGGAACTTTTGCTTGGGGTTATGCTGTGATTAGCTAGAGTATGGAATCCCAACTTTGGAAACAACTAGGATAGAGTTTAGAAACTGTGGTAAGCATCTCATAATGGGTCAGGTCCCAACCTTACATTTCATCCCACTCTTCATTTTCTAGTTCACACAGTAGCATCCATCCATTAACATTTAAATCCAGGTAAAGATCAGGTTAATTATTCTCTTAAATTAGATCAGTAAGAGAGCATGTCTTCTGTTACCATTCTGTTGTCATTTCAACCTCTTTTTTTTTGTACATCTTTATGTGTTAAGGGTGCTTGTTTTAAACAATAAACCATTGAGTTCTGCTTTCTTATCCATTCTACCACCTTTCTCTTTTTTATAGGCAAATTCATTCCATTCACATCAACAATTGTGGTGGTGGTTGTTTTTTTCCTCTCTCCATCAAATCCAGCTATAATAGGTAGTTGGGTGGCACAGTGTCGTGCTGCACTCGCAGCTAGGAAGAACTGAGTTCAAATCCTTCCCTTCATCAGAAACTCATTTAGCTGTATATGTGACTTCGAGCAAATCATTTAACCTCTTTCAGCCTATGATTCCTCATCTATAAAATGGGAATGATAATAATAGCACCCCCCTCTCAGACTTTTGAGGACAGCATATAATAAAGTGTTTTGTAAATTCTAAAATGCAATGGAAATGCAATTTTTTTTTTTAAAGGCAGCTAGGTGGCCTAGTGGGTAAGAATGCTAGACCCAGGGTCAAAAAGACCTGAGTTCAAATTCTTCCTTAAACACTGTTACATTTAGTAACTATGTGATTCTGGGAAAGGCATTTAACCTCTCTGTCTCAGTTTTGTCATCTGTAAAATGAGAGTAGCAGTAGCTCTACCTTATGGAGCTGGTGTGGGAATCAGATGAAATTACATGTAATCTAGTATTTTGCAATCCTTAAAGAGCTATACAAATACTAACTTATGTCTAGAACTGGAAGAGACTTCAGAAGTCACCAAGATCAATCTTCTCATTCTATAGTTTAGATCTATAGATCTAGAGAGTTATCTAGATAGAATACAGAGGAAAATGACTTGTCCAGGGTCACAAAGCCATTAAATGTCAAAGGTGGGATTTGAACCCAGGTCTTCCTAATTTCAAGGCTCCTCTGAAATTGGCTGAGCAAGTAGTTTATAGCCTGGAGTGATAGTATTCGGAAATTAGGGATATTAGTTCTGCTAGAAGGACCCATTGACCACTTCTGCCACTGGCTCCAAACTTCTGCTGAAGGGGCTTTAAGTAGGATGCAGAGAATGGGTATCACAGATCTGAAAGAGAAGTTGAGAGTTTCTGATGGACTTCTGCCCTGCATGAAAACTTCTGTCACCTTGGTGGCCATTGCCTGGGGCATGAATTAATAAAAGGCAGGTGCTGCTACTATTTCCATTTTGCAGATCAGGAAACTAAGACCCAGAGAAGTTAAGTACCTTGCCAGGGTCACACAGCTAATAAGTGTCCAAGGCAGGATTTGAACTCAGGTCTTTCAGGTCTAGCACTCTATCCACTACACCACTAGAAGCTTAATTGGGGATAGAATAATGATAAGGTGCCCTTGCATTAGCTTTTTCTTTTATTTCTTCAAGGAATCTTATCTTTTGAATTCTCTCTCTCTCTCTCTCTCTCTCTCTCTCTCTCTCTCTCTCAAATGTTATGGAAATGCTACTTTTTTTTAAAGGCAGCTAGGTGGCCTAGTGGGTAAGAATGACCTGAGTTCAAATTCTTCCTTAAACACTGTTACATTTAGTAACTATGTGCTTCTTCCCTCCCTTTCCCTTCCTCTGTCTGTCTGTCTGTCTCATTTATCATTCCTTTCCCTTTGGGAACGGGGTATATTCTCACTGTTTGGGGGCTGATGGACAGAAGATCTGGGCTTTCCTGGAAGCTTTATTCAGCCAAGTTCTTGGAAGTCCTTACTGTTTATTTACTTTGTCCTGAAATGTGTCAAAGCCTTAGCCGAGTTCAATATTAATAGGAAGTCTGTGACAGAAATTCTAAATTCAAGTTTTAAAAATAAGTAGTTTCTCAGAAGCCCAAACACCCTTAATTAAAAAATATCTCAAAGGGGGGGAGGGGATGGAATCTCTCACAATATTTGCTACTTTTGTTGAGTGTTAAATTGTTCTTTGTAATTCTCAAGTATGGTAAATCAACATTATATCACGTAGAGCGCTGTAGGTCAGACATTGGGAGGAAGTTACCGATAAAAAAGAATATTTGCAGAGGTTTAGGCTAAATGCTCTTTTAGTGTCCTTCAAAATCTACATTTCTGTGATCGTTACATATAGCAGATACCAGGGCTCAAAACCTTGCAGAAATTTTGGCACTTCTCTCACCCTTATCCCTCACATTCTTTGCTATGCAATCCTCTTGTCTCTGATGTGTCTGCAATATTTTCCACATTTATCTCCCCCCCCCCCCTTTTGCTGCCTTGTCACTATCTTAGTTCAGGTCCTTATCACCCCTTGCTGGGACTACTATGATTAAATTAAAACCTTCCCTGCTAGATAAGAGCCCTTTAAACATGCTTTTTTCCAAGACTCTGTAAACCCCCAAACTCATACTACTCCTTCTTTCCAATTTCTCCCATCCAAATTCTACCCTTCAATTCTTTCACAAGGCTTTCCATGAACATTTTTTCCTTCTAAAGTGATGACTCATCTGTTAATGTAATCCTGGTGATTTGATTTTATTTTTTCTTTCTATCATCTTAATTTTATTTTTTTATTACCAATTTTTATTCAATCCTTTTTTAAACATCAAAATAATTTCCAAATGTATGCTCTGCAATTGAATACTGCCCTATAAAACAAAACAAAAAAATCTGAGCAAAACCTAAGGAACAAAGGACCTCATTTGACTATACAAGATGTTCCCAAAAGTCTTAGTGCAGTTTTAAGCTCTTAAAGTTATTAAATCTTTGATGACCTCAAAATCTTAGTGAAGTCTTAAAACTACTAAAGCTTAAACCTGTGCTAAGATTTTTGGGATACCCTGTATATTTAACCTCCCACAAATAGTAGCTCACCTTTCTTTCAAAAACAAGAACATAGAGGTATTTTCTTTCCTGTGGGACTAAGCTGGTCCTTGGAATTCTGAGTTTGGTTAAAAAAAAAAAATTTAGTATAATTTTTGTTTAAATTGTAATTGAAAAAAAACACAGTCTTTTCTTAATGACAGAAATATGGAAATACAGTACCATTTCTGACCCCAACCCATTTTTTTCCTTTCTTTTGTACAAAAAAAGAGTATATGGCCATATTCTAGGCTTACCTAAAACAACTTTCACTCATTTTTATTTTCATAGATGCTCATTTTAAATTAAGTGCATCTTGAGAGAATTACAAATTACTTCAAAGTAAATCTTGCTTTGCAAAGCCCTTGAAAGCTTCTCCAGCCTTAAAAATAAAAGGTCTAGCTTTGCCAAATGAGTATGAATTTCCAATCCTTGAACATGGAAAAATAAAACAAAAGTGACAAAATCTTTAAATAATTCTCCAAACAGTTAGGCTTGTGTTTCCAAGTGTTAACTGTCCTTATTAAAAATGAACCATATAATCCAATGACAATAGGAAGATTTAAAGGAAATTTTTTTTTATAAATTAGAACATTAATTAATTCAGCTCCACTCTTTGGTGGCATTGGTCCTCTTTGAAAAGAAAGACAAGCAAGAACTAGGTATTGGCACCCATGCTCAATGCTACCAAACAATAACAAAAATGAAATAATCCTTGTTGTTAAGAAGTTTTATGTTCTATTGGGGGAAGCAACATGCATGCAGATAAGTGGATACAAAACACATCCAGAGTAAATACAAAAGTAATTGGTTGAGGCAGCTAGGTGGTGCAGTGAATAGAGCACTGGTCCTGGAGTCGGGAGGACTTGAGTTCAAATTCAGCCTCAGACACTTGACACACTTACTAGCTGTGTGACCTTGGGCAAGTCACTTAACCCCAATTGCCTAGCCTAACACCACTCCAAAAATAAAAAGTAATCAGGAAAAGGGAAGAAGGAAAAGCACTAATAACAACTAGGAAGATCAGAGAAGGCTTCCTGTACAAGATACCACTGAGCTAGGCTTTGAAGAAATCTAGACATTCTACAAAAGGAAATAAGGAGAGAGTACGCCTGCCCTGGGGAATAGCCTGTGTAAAGTTACAGAGGCAAGAAATTAAATGTTGTGTTAGTAGACCATGAAATAGGCCAGTACTGGAACACAGTGTGCGTAAGGAGAAATAATAATATGAGGTAAGTCTGGAACAATAGGTTGAATCCAGACTGTGCCTGACGTAAGTCAAAACGTGACTGACGCAAACTGTAAATCTTGAGGGTTGACACATAAAAATAAATGAAGGGGGGGAAAAAGGAACTGTGCCCATTATAAATCATTGTCTTTGAACCTTTATACAAAACTATCTAGATGTATTCTAAAACAAAGTAGAAATTAACAGATTATTTTTAAAGGCTTCAAGGGAATTCCCTTAGAAGGCATTTTCTATACCTTCAAGGAACCAAGTTCAGTTCCCAAATCTGGAAAGCCTAATTTCAAAAGACAGATTTTAGACCTCACTGAGAAGGCCATCAGCAACCTGGGATTCTGCCAGACAGAGACTTCATTCTACCAGTCCAATTTCAGGGAGATTATGGTATAAAGTCTTATCACAAAGAATTTACCACTTCAGCCTTTTGAAGTAAGAGGGCCATTGACTTCTTTTCTATGGTACTTCCCAAAGACCAAATAAAGCCCAGGCATATCAAGCTTTGTCACAACTCCTGAAATGTCAATAAAGAAATCTTCCCTCTCTTCCCCACTCTCCACTGTTGTTTCCAGAATGGGTTTAAACTTAAGAAGAAGCAGCTGTCCCATGTGGGTACTTGTAAAGAATAATTCCTTTCCTCTCTGCGTTCTTCTTTCCTTTAGGTCACAGTCCCCGGGAGGGAATGAAATGGAGGCTACAATCAGTTGTCACCAAAAAGAATCTTGCGAGCTGATGATTTATGAATATAATTTCCCAACTAGCCTTTCATGTATGAAGCAGAACTTCTCCAAAGAATTTTCTCTCGTCTGTTAAGGCCTAACAGAGGTCTATAGGTGTGCCACCAGACAATGCACCCAACAGATTGAAAATGGCAGTTCCCATTGTGTTAGTGGCAACCCTTTCCTCCATTGTTAGCCTGCCTAAAAAATTTTCTCAGTGATGGCTTGCAACAGTACTCCCATCGAGACTTGCGATTCCCTCTTGCTGAATACGAGTAGCCTGTCTCCGGGGCCCGGGTCCGGAGCGTTGTCCACGCCACTCAGGATTTTGTTGGCACTAGTCATGATGCTGATGATCGCCATTGGATTCCTGGGCAATGCCATTGTCTGCCTCATTGTATACCAGAAGCCCGCCATGCGCTCAGCCATCAATCTGCTCCTGGCGACGTTGGCCTTTTCTGATATCATGCTGTCCTTGTGCTGTATGCCTTTCACAGCCGTCACCATGATCACTGTGAACTGGCACTTTGGTGCTTCCTTCTGCCGTTTTTCAGCCATGCTCTATTGGTTTTTTGTCTTGGAAGGTGTTGCCATTCTCCTGATCATCAGTGTCGACCGCTTCCTCATTATTGTCCAGCGCCAAGACAAACTGAATCCCCAAAGGGCCAAGGTGATGATTGCAGTCTCCTGGGCTCTGTCATTCTGTATTTCATTTCCTTCCCTGATGGGCTGGACTTTTGTGGAAGTGCCCACCCGGGCCCCTCAGTGTGTGCTGGGTTACACAGAGTTTCCAGCAGACAGGGTTTATGTTGTGATACTGGTGGTGACGGTTTTCTTCATACCATTCAGTATCATGCTCTATTCCTACCTATGCATCCTAAACACTGTGCGCAGGAATGCCATCAGGGTCCATAACCATACTGAGAGCCTCTGCCTGAGCCAGGTGAGCAAGCTAGGGCTGATGGGTCTCCAGCGGCCACATCCACTGAATATTGACATGAGCTTCAAAACAAGGGCCTTTTCTACGATCTTGATCCTCTTCATTGGTTTCTCCTTCTGTTGGCTGCCTCATACCATATTCAGCCTCCTGTCTGTATTTAGCCGGAAGTTTTACTACAGCTCTTCCTTCTATATCACCAGTACCTACGTTCTGTGGCTTAGTTACCTCAAGTCTGTCTTCAACCCTGTCATCTACTGCTGGAGAATCAAGAAATTCCGTGAAGCTTGCGTGGAGTTTCTACCCAAAACATTCAAGATCTTCCCCAAAGTGCATGGACGGACAAGTAGGAGAGTCCATCCAAGCACTATCTATGTTTGCAGTGAGCATCAGTCAGCAGTTTAGGGAAGAACCAGGCAGAGAAGACCTAGCAAATGGTCATTTGAAGTAATTTAGCTTTTGCTCTCAGCATCTCACAGTGATAGCACGTTGGCTGCCTTTTGTGGTTAGTGTTATGTACTGTCTTCATTAATTATTCCTGTAAATGACTCACTCCCCAAAATTGGGGGAGGAAACCATTCAACAAATTCAATTTATTAAACCTATGTTGAGTACCTGCTGTGTGCAAGAAACTGCGGTGGACACTGGAGGGGGCATGCAGATCATTTTGTGGTGCAATGGAAAGAGTCCTGGATCTGGAGAAAGAGGACCTAGACTCAAATTCTGTTCTGCCAACCTGTATGACCTTGGGAAAATAATTTAACTCTCTGGCCTCAATTTCCTCATCTATGAAATTAAGGGGTTGGACTAGATGCCTTCAAGGTCTCTTCCCGTTCTAAATTTACAATTTTATTAATAAAACAGTCCTTGCTCTGAAGGAGTTTGTAATCTGGTAAAAAACAAAAAAACAAAAGAAAAAAAACCAACCAGATGGGGTTACTCATTCATTACAAACAACATGGTCTGATGAAAACTGCCAAGTAATTTTAAGAAAAGGTTGTATATTTATGTTTGTGGAGGAGGGACATTGTGTTAAGATGATTTAGTTTTGTTACCTTGGCCACCTTCCTGATACCCTTGTCCAAAGAAACTCTTGGTACCGTACTGTAATAATATAAAAATACCCAAGGCAACCAATCTGGTCAGTGTGATGTCATGGTATGACTTTTCTCTTTAATTGCAATTTCTCTTCTTCGCAGCAGTCTTTGTTATTATTTATCCTTTGTTTTGGGAGAGGACCAAACACTGTTTAGATTTGTATTCGATAGATATTAAGAACAAAATGTACCCAAGTTTTAATCACTGATGTATTATCTGTTTTCGAGCTGTCAGATTGTATACATTGGCAAACCAGTACCTAGTTGAGTAGCCTCTTGGCTTTCTACTTCAATCAGTCAATAAGCATTTATTATTATTGTGACTGGGCACTGTGTTAGCTACTGGGGATACAAGTACAAAGAATGAATCAATCTGTACTCAGTTCCTGATACACAGTGGTCTTTAAGGCATAGATTCTATCTTAGGCACAATGAGCTAAGTTTAGCTTCTGACTTGCCTTATCTGAATACACACACACATACCATGATGCCTTTCTCTCTACTTGACCATGTGGAAGGTGTGGTTAGCACAATGACCTTTTTTTCTGGTTTTGTTTTTCTTTCAAATATTTTGTTTTATTTTTTCCAATTACATATAAAAATTTTTAACATTTTTTTTAAATTTTGAGTTCCAAATTCTCTGCCTTCCTCTCTCCCCTCCTCCCTCATTGAGAAGGGAAGCAGTTTTATATAGATTATAAATGTAGTCAGACAAAACATATTTCCATATCAGTTATGTTGTTAAGGAAAACCCAGACCCTCCCCCAAAAAACCCCCCAAGAAAAATGAAGTGAAAAAAGTATGCTTCAATCTGCATTGACTCCATCAGTTCTTTCTCTAGAGGTGTATAGTATTTTTCATCATGAGTCCTTTGGAATTGTCCTAGACCATTGTGTTGCTGAGAATAGGTAAGCCATTTACAATTGATCATCGTACAATATTGCTGTTACTATGTACAATGTTCTCCTGGTTCTGCTCATTTCTTTTTGCATCAATTCATATAAGTAATAAAACCAGGATTTTGTTTTTTTTTTAAACCATCCTGCTCATAATTGTATCTATTTATTTATTTTTAGTTTTCAACATTCATTTTTATAAGATTTTGAGTTATAAAATTTTCCCCTTCCCCAAGACAGCATGCAATTTGATATAAGCTATATAAGTACAATCATATTAAACTTATTTCCATGTTAGTCGTGTTGTAAAAAGAATCAGAACCAAAGGGAAAAGCCATAAGAAAGAAAAAAAAAGAGAAAATAACATGCTTCAATCTGCATTCAGACTCCATAGTTCTTTCTCTGGATGGGGCTAACATTTTCCATCATGAGACTTTGGGAATTGTGACTTAGATCATTGTGTTGCTGAGAAGAGCTAAGGTTATCAAAGCTCATCATCATACAATGTTGCTGTTAACTGTATAAAATATTCTCCTGGTTCTGCTCGTTTCACTCAGCATCAGTTCATGCAAGACTTAACAGGTTTTTCTGAAATACACCTGCTTATCATTTCTTATGGAACAATAGTATTCATTACATTCATATACTACAACTTGTTCAGCCATTCCCTGATTAATGGGCATCCTCTCAATTTCCAATTCTTTGTCACCACAAAAAGAGCTGCTATAAATATTTTTGTACATATAAGTCTTTTCCCCATTTTTATGATTTCTTTGGGAGACAGACCTAGAAGTAGTATTGCTGGAGCAAAGGGTAGGCATAGTTTTGTAGCCCTTTGGGCATAGTTCCAAATTGCTCTCCAGAATGGTTGGATCAGTTCATAACTCCACCAATGCATTAGTGTTCCAATTTTCCCACATTTTCTCCAACATTTATCATTTTCCTGTTTTGTCATGTTAAGCAATCTGATAGGTGTGGTGTGGTACCTCAGAGTTGTTTTAATTTGTATTTCCCTAATCAATAGTGATTTAGAGTCTTTTTTTCATATGACTACAGAGAGGTTCAATTTCTTCATCCAAAAATTTCCTGTTCATATCCTTTGACCACTGCTCATCATTTTTTATAGTGCAGTAGTTTTCCATCAAAATAATATACCACAACTTGTTCAGTCATTCCCCAGTTGATGGACATCCCTTCAATTTCCAATTCTTTGCCACCATAAAAGGAGCTACTATAAATATTTTTGTGCATGTAGGTCCTTTTCCTTTTTTAAAAAAATCTCTTTGGGATACAGACATAGGTGTACTATTGCTAGGTGCAAGGGTATGCCTTCTGGGCACAGTTCCAAATTGTTCTACAGAATACTTGGATCAGTTTGCAACTCCACCAACAGTGCATTAGTGTCCCAACTTTCCTACATCCCCTCCAAAATTTGCCATTTTCCTTTTCGGTCATATTAACCCATCTGATAGGTGTGAGGTGGTACCTCAGAGTTGTTTTAATTTGCATTTCTCTAATCAATAGTGATTCAGAACATTTTTAAAAATATGGCTATAGATAACTTTGATTTCTTTGAAAACTGCATATCATTTGATCATTTGTTAACTGGGGAATGACTTGTATTCTTATAAATTTGACTCAGTTTTCTATATATTTGAGCAATGAAGCCTTTATCAGAGAACCTTGCTATACCCTCTCCTCCCCCTCAGTTTTCTGCTTTTCTTCCAATCTTGGTTGCATTGGTTGGGCTTAGCACAATGGCTTCTGATCACAGAATTCTTAGCCTCATGGAGCAGCCCTAAATAATATTTATCTTTGGTACCTCTGCTCTCCTTTCTATCTTCTTCCTTCCTTCTTCTCAGCTCCCATTCTTCTATCCTCTCCTTTTTCTAAGATCTGTGTTCACCTTCTCTTTTTGAGTACTCAAAAGTACCCTTTTATTTATTCGACAAAAGGAAATCTTATTTCTTTGTTTTCATTGATTTTCTTTGCCTTTTAGGAGTGGAAGGGTGATAGCTACCTAAGTTGCTTTCTTAAATTCCATTTTCCCTCTTCAGTTTATAAGACTGTTGATCACCGAACCAATGTCTTTCATGAGTACAAAATCCACTTCAGTAGAGGAATTGCTGCTTCCAAGGGTAGTCTGTTCACTTCTATGTCCTACCTCCCTCTATGAGCATTCCTCTACTTTTCTCCCTGCCCTTCACCTGGGTAGCTCACTTCTCAGAAACCTGAGCATGTTGTGAGGCTCTGGTAAGTTGCCTGGTTTTTGTCTATTGGTTCTTCATACTGGTCCCTGTGTAATGGCCTTGCCCATTCTAAGTTTTGCCAGGAGGCATTTGGTTGGACTTTTCTTTGTTTGGGTTATAGGAACATAAGCTCTTTGGTTTTGTTTATAGGTTCAGGTTTAGGTTCAAGTTTAGGCTAAACAGAGCATTAAAGATAAAATTCCAGAAGAGCAAAGTTCCATACCAGCTTTGGCACTAACTTACTGTGTGACCTTTGGGCAGTCATATAACCTCATTGGCTTTTCTCATTTGTTGTTAAATGAACTCTTCGAGTGCCAAAATTTCCTGATTCAGTGGGTCAAGACCTTGCATGATTTGTGATTTATATGGGTCTCAGAATAATCATAGCCTAGATTTAGTGCTACAACTAAAGAAAGCTACAGTTGGGCTTATGTTTCAGTTTCCATCCTAAAGTCTTGCCAAGGAACATAGTCTAACCTTTTTTATTGTCCTGTGAATAAAGAAAAGCCTACAGAGAAGCATTCTACATTTGATTATTTCCTCATTCTACATATTATTTCCCATAAAGAGCTTGTTGGATATTTCATTTAGTCTCCTCTATTTAAATAGGCTTCATCATGAAAATGAGCTGAGACCTTTTTTCACCCATTGCATTAACATCCATATGCAGAAAAAGAAAAAGCTGGTTGCCTTTGCTTTGGAGCATTGCCCTATCAAGTATTCAAATCTATTCAACTCTTTTTCTGGTCTGAATGCCAATATAGTATTTGACAGTTTTTCCTTGTGGCTTCCTGTTGATGAGGACTTAAGAATTCAGTCTAGTTGTTCAGAAAGACAGAGTGGGTGCACATTTGAGCCCCTGCCTGTCCCCAAGAGCTAAATGATAGTACATGATACACAGCATCTGGGACACAGAAGTGAGGGCTTCCCCTTCTCCTTCATGTCCTTAAAGGAGTGCATCTGGTGGTATCCTCAGATAAAACATGTAAGTTTGGAAAGAAGGTTTAGTGTCCCCAGTTTATATCCAACGGCATTGTGTGGTTCGTGGTTAAATATTATTAAATGTAATGTGTTTGTCTCAAAAGAATAATTTCGTACATGTTCTAAATAAAGTGTTATTGTCCTACAGCCATCTCTAAGACCATGTTGTTGGCTCCAAATAAACACCAAAACCAAACCATTCCCCAAATTTAACCCCAAATTCAGGTCCAATCCAAATGATGCTACATGTTCATCAGATGCCAAACATCACCCATGGGACAGCTAGATGGCACAGTGAAAGAGCATTGGGCTTGGAATCAGGAAGACTCCTCATCTTCTGAAGTTAAATCTGGCCTGAGACACTTACTAGCTTTGTAACCTTGGGCATGTTTGCATTAGTTTATGAGTTGCAGAAGGAAATGGCAAACTACTCTGGTATCTTTGCCAAGAAAACCCTCGATGGAGTCACAAAGAGTCAGATGTGACTGAAATGACTGAACAACAACTCATTTCCCACAAGACAACAAATTGCAGTTTCGGAATACAGATAAGTAACAGATTGCAGTGAGGCTGGGGAAATGGGAGGGAATGAACAGTGGGAAAGCACTGAATTTGGAGTCAGAGTCCCTAGGTTCAAACCTTCATTTACTGCTGACTACTTGTGTTGTCCTGGACAGGTTGCTTCATAGTTTGCCCATCTATAAAATAAGAAGAGGGGCTAGACAGCCTCTATGATAATAATATGAGTCAGGGAGATAGCACAATGATAGAGCACTGGGCCTGGAACAAGGAAGATCTGTGTTCAAATCCAGTATCAAATATTTACTTTGGGCAAGTCCCTTAATCTCTATCTGCCTAAATTTCCTCACCTGTAAAGTGGAACTCATAATAGCACCTACTACCCAGGGTTTTTATCAAATGAGATAATATTCATAAAATGCTTAGCAGAGCACTTGGCTTACAGGTGCTCAGTCAATGATTGTTCCCTTTCTGTGCTGTCTCCTGCTAACTGGGATATTAGATGAATGTACCAAGGAATAACATAGCATTTGTCAGGTGATTACAGAGAGGATTCCTTTGGGCATGGGGTAGACTAGATAGTTTTCTGTGGAGGTTCCTTCTAACTCTCAAATTTTGTGATTCTGTTAAATATAGGTTAGATTCCTATGGGTTCACTACAGTGGCAATGTAGTGGTATAGTGGAAAGATTTCAAGTCAGATAACCTGGGTTCAGATGTTAACTCTGCTGCTAATTATACTGGTGTGACCTTGGATAAATCACTCCATGGGCCCCAGGTCCTGAGCTCTAAAATGTACTTTTATTTCTGTCTGGAGAATAAATACAGGGGGTTCTCCATAACCTGCTCCCAAAACTAAATGAACCCTCAATCCTACCAACAAAACCCAGTTCCCTTAGCTGGGAAGAAAAACTGTAGCCTGAAAATGTATGTGGATTTTCTTAAGAAAAAGCTAGTTCTGAAGGAAAAACAAACACATTTCATACTTACCACTATCCATAATTACCTCAGCTGAGCAATCCTTTCCTCCTGCCCTCCTACCTCTTCCCTTCACAGGACTGAAGAGGACAAGATGTTCCCGAGAACAACAGTGACATCAGATGATGCCAGTCACTCAGAATGAGCCAGATGTGGCCAAGGCACAATGAGATTTTTCCTAATTAGCCTGTTAGGAACAGGAAGAACTAACTTATTTGTATGAATAGCACTTCAGATGTGCCTGGGAATCTTACATTCTGTTTTCCCAACTGATGGACAGTCCTGCTGCCAGGCTCCTTTCTCTAAGGTGCTTTGGGCAATGTCTACAGACCCTAAACAGCAAGACTGAGCAAGAGGCTGGGAGTTCTGTTCCTACTCCCAAACTCCCCCTTACTGGCTGAATATTGATTCTTCTTCCTCCTCTCTGATATTTATCTCTGGAGGGAAAAAAAATTGTAATAAACGCCGTGTGTGTGTGTGTGTGTGTGTGTGTATGTGTGTGTGTGAGAGACTGTTCCCTTCTCAAAAGAACAGGCTGCACAATTGTTACTAAAGATGTTTTGATTGCTCATCTCCCCTTCCATGCATTTTCCCCCCCCATTGCATTTTTTTCTCACTTCAGCCTCTGTGATACCTCCATGCCATGTTCCTTTCTGCTACATTTTGCTGAGATAAAATACTTTTTTAAAAACACGCAAAAACAAAAACCCTCTATTGAACAATGAAAAGACTTGGTTCTGAATCACTGGGGTCACTGCCCAAGATAAAAAAAGAAAAGGACATTTTTAAAAAATAAAGTAGGCAGCTAAGAAAAGATTTTCATTCCTCTCCCTCTCCACCCCACCCCCTACCCCAATACACCCAAATGTAGGCACAACAGGCTTTCACTTCCCCAGAACCCATGTGATTTGTGGCCAGCAAGTTAGGCATCTGGTGAGGTACAGTGCCCATTTCAGGTTGGCTTTCTTGATCAGGCAGGGTAGCTTGTAGTGGTAAGAGTGAGGATTATAGTGTCCCAGAACCTCAGACCTGGAAGGGACCTTTGAGGTCACCTAGCCCAACTGTACACAAACAGGGATTCTCTAGAACATTCCTGGTAAGGGGACAATCTGTGTCATTGCCATCTACTGAGGAGGGCCCCCACCCTCTTAAGGTTGCCTATTCTACTTTTGAGATAATTAATTGTTAGGCAGTTATATTGAGGCTTAATAAATTTGCCTCAGGAGAACTCCCCCTCCCTTCCCTGCACAGCTCTGCTCAAACAATGAACATTTATGAAGAGCCTACTATGTTCCAAGCACTTTGTTCAGGAGTCTTGGGAGCATTGAGATAAAAATGAAACAAGTGCTAAGGAATATCCAAAAGACTACATCTCCCTAAGGCCCTTCTCATCTCTAAATACAAGGATATCATTAAAGTGTCTTCATCTTGAAGGAAGGCTATCTGTGAAAGGGTGTCTGGGAATCCCCTTTTGTTGTTGTTCAGCTGTGTGGTGTTGGACTCTCTGTGACCCTATTTGGGGTGTTCTTGGCAAAGATACTGAAGTGGTTTGCTATTTCCTCCTCCAGCTCATGTTACAGATGAGGAACTGAGACAAACAAGGAGAAGTGACTTGTCCAGGGTCACACAGCTAGTAAGTGTCCGAAGCCAGATGTCTTCCTGACTCCAGGCCCCACACTCTATACACTGTGCCCTAAGATCCCCTAGGAGTCTGAAATAACGAACCTGCCCCTAAACACCAGGGAGGGAATGATTCAAGCTGTGCCTTTGGCTCAGTGGCAACTGTTACAGGTTTCTTTCCTTTTCCAATTCAGTTGAATCTGCTTTGATGCTCTCCTGATCTTGGAGAATGATGTTGCTCCAACACCGCCACCTAGACCATCCCTCCCCCATGCAATTTTTTTCTTGTCTAGACAGGGGACTTCATTAGGACCTGTGACCTCTGACCTGTGTGCAGGAAGCTCATCAGCCCTCAGCCAATGTGGATTTGCCAGTGTTCTGCCAACAGTCCTTTTAGAGCATTGCCCCTCAGTCAGTCAACAAGTATTTTGTTAAGTATTTACTATGTGCCACCAAACTGCACTAAAAGGGAAAGGCAAAAGCCATCGCTGCCCTCGGGGAGATTACCCTATAATGGGGGAAACCACACAGGAAGAACTAGGTGCCTAGGAAGTATATAGAGGGTAGCTGGAAGGTAAACTGAAAGGAGAGACGCCATCACCTGTGGCACTGAGGGGTAGCACAACCAATATGTCACTGGCAGAGAGCAAGCCCAGGTATTTCTGAATCCAAGGCCAACTCCATGCCAAGTTGGTCTCAGTGGTTCAAAATTCTCCCTCTTTCTTTCTTCCCTTTTCTGTGTTATTCTATGGCTTTCCTCCTGCCTTCCCCCATGCAACGCAAGATATCACATTTGTTAATTTATTTAAATCTGATAAGTGTTTATTAAACGATTTATTCAGCACCTCCACAAATAGAGCATTGAAGGAACACTGGGAGTTTCAAAAGAAGCCAGAGACATTGTTTTTATTCTAACCAAATGGGCTTGACCAATGGAAACTGCACAGTCTTAGACCTGGGAGGTCACTGAAGCCATAGCCCTTGTCTTCCAGATTAAGAGTGACTAATAAAAGTACAGGTTGGGAGCACAACCCCAACCCTCCTACAACATGCATCCTTCTCATCTGCTTTACCTCCTCACTCCTATGTACCACAGCGCCTTCCTGCTGAAACCTCCAGTATGTGTTGTTTTCCCCCTTAGCATGTGAGCTTCTTGAGAACAGGGACTATCTTGCTTTTCTCATTATTGCTTGAGGGCTTAATAAATGCCCTTCATTCATTCATACATTCATTCATTGACTGGTTTGTTTGTACTAGTTAACTAGGGAATGCAGTGGATAGAGGACTGGGTCTATAGTCAGGAAGACATGAGTTCAAAATCCAGTCCAGGAGTCCAGAATCTCAAACACTTGAATGTGTAGCCTCAGGCAAGTAACTTAACTTTTGTCTGTCTCAGTTTCTTCAATCACAAAAATAATGATAATAAGTAACACCTTCTACTTTGGTGATCTCCTGATCTTGGAGGATGATGTTGTTCCAACACCCCCACCTAGACCATCCTTCCCCCATGCAATTTTTTTCTTGTCTGGACCTATGACTGCGTGAGGCAGCTAGGTGGCGCAGTGAATAGACCACTGGTCTTGGAGTCAGGAGGACCTGAGTTCAAATGTGGCCTCAGACACTTGACACATCCTAATACAGTGGTTCTTAACTTTCCTAATGCGGCGACCCTTTAATACTCATATGTGGGCACATCTGCATGTGGGCGGACCTGCCTGTGACTCGGTTCCTAAGACCATCGGAAACGTGTGTTTTCCAATGGTCTTAGGTCACCCCTGTGACCCTGTGAAAGAATTGTTCGACCCCTAAAGAGGTCGCGACCCACAGGTTGAGAACCACTGCCCTAATAGCTGTGTGATCTTGGGCAAGTCACTTAATCCCAATTGCCTTGCCTTGCCTTCCCACCTCCAAAAATCAAACAAACAATAACATTTTCCAGGGTTGTTGCAAGAATTAAATGAAATAATATTTGTAAAAGTGCTTAGCAGGCGCCTAGTAAATGCTTTCTCCCTTCCCTCCTTTTCCCCTCCTCTGATTCATTCATTCATCTGGTTACAGATGGTTAGAGATAGTCATCACATGATTTACAAAGCAGTGAGAATACTTTCCAGAAGCCACACAAAAGAACCACACTAATCCTCTTTACTTTCATTTTGACATAAATTACAATGCGCCAGGAATGGTGTTAGCAATTGGTGATATAAAGATGGACCTGCCAGACCCTTCCCTCAAACCATTTGTAACCCATTAGGGAAAGGGACAAGTGAGTGCAGAAAGGAGTATTCATTTTCCCTCCCACCCTCAGCATGTGATAATGTTGAAGGGTGTTTGGCACCTCCTGGACTAAACGTCATTGGAAAACAGACTTGGATAATTTCACCAACTGATGAGTTCTCCCCAGCGGCACTCACGGAGCAACTGGATTGTTTTGTCAAGTTTCTAGTCTATACAAAGTGCTGATATGGGCAGGAAATGCACTGCCCAAATCTTGGGGAGAAGAGAACCTTAGATTTCAATTTCTCCTGGTGCTCATCTCCACTCCCTGGTGGAGCCCAGCTCAAAGATGAATGTTACAGACAAGCTGGGTTCTTCACTGCTGGGCAAACTTTTGTATGAAGTCATTGGTCAGTGGGAATGGTGTGCAATGAGGAGACTTTGGAGCGACGGCATCTCCGTCTGGTCCGGCGTTTGAGCTGCCATATTGACAAGTCAAGGTGCCTAGGGAACTCTGAAATGCCCCCTTCAGAAGTACTGAGATGATGGATAACCACAAGACTGACTTTTTCTCTGGGGGGAAAAAAAGGGCTAGTAATGCCACCTGCTGGGAACTGTGGAGAACTGCAGTAAATCCTGGGTGCTGAGGGGCTGCAGTGGCAAAATGACTCCTGGGTCCCATACTCACCACGATTGTACCTGACCAAGGCTAGGCAGATCTTTGAGGAAAGGACACTTATTGACTAGTGTCAGTGTTATTCTTCAGCTCTGATAAGAGCCATATTTAATTTCTTCAACCTATAAGGAAGCTTTTTTTTTTCTTGGAGTTTTGTGAATCATATATTCACAAGGGGAGTTGGTGACAAAATGTGTGCTGTCATATAATGCAGAACCCATATTTTCTGGGTTTGGACCACGAGTCAGAGATAGGAGAAATCCCCCAAACGTATCCAAGCCACTGATGACTGATCCTGGTTGCACACACAAATAAGTATACGACATAAGTGTCAAGGAATAGTCCAGGCAAAGGGCTATAACAATTGTCAGCTTCAGTGAAGGGGGAGGAAAAATCTCACAGAAAGTATAATACCTGGAGTGACTTTGAAAAAAGGTAGAGTTTTCAACAGATGGAGTTGAAAGAAAGTCCCTTCCAGGATGGTAGATCCCTTCCAGCATGGGGAGAGGAGATGGCAGGACAAGAATGAGGGGTAGAAAATACCCTAGTTTGGCTGGAGTGTGGACTGCTTTAATGAGAATGATAAGAAACAAGTCTGGCAAGGTAGGTTGGAGCCAATGTCTAGAGGACCTCGAATGAAAAGATTAAGAACTTAGACCTTAGTGGCAATGGGAAGCCACTGTCAACCTGAAAATTTGGTTAAAGGAGACAAACGGGGTAGGTGATTGTAGGGTTAAGGTTCAGAAAGGATTAGTTCCCATAAAATGAACACGCCTCAAACCAGAAGCATAGTAGATTTTTTATTAAAAAGAAGGACAGACACAAGACATAGTTCTACAGAAACAGGAAATTCCACATAGAAAATAGTAAAAAGAGAGAGTAAAGAAAACATCACCATTTCGGGGGAGCACCAACTCTTATTGATGTGGCCAGGGAATCCCAAAATTCAGCTGTTGAGTCCCAACTGGGAAGATCCCAGGCAGAGTGTCCTCTCCATGGGTGAGATTCCAAAGAGGCAGGGATTCGTAGGGGATTCTTATGGAGAAAGTGAATAAAGAAGGCATGTAGCTAACAAGCTATGGGATGTTTGCAAACTTCTGGGTGGATAGCCAGTCCGTCCAGAAAGCTTTTCTCCTGGAATGGCTGGTTCCAAGGAGTTGTAGAGCACATGTTCTGAGCACATAGTCCATATACACAGTACATGTAAACAGTTCTTTGTTCATTAACTGCAGATGATCTGACCAGGATTCATAATAAAGTATTAACCCTTAAGTGATATACATTTATATAATTTATTCTCTTAAAGCTAGCAGCTACTGTACCAGCAATGTGATATTCATAGCACCCACAACAGCTATGAATATGCTGGTATAGTTGTGAATCACAATATGTAACAGGCTCTCCACATGGAGGACAGAACCAAAATATTCATTGAAATACCAGAAAAACCAAGTCCCCAAACCAGAAAGTCAAAGTCATTACAGTAACCACAAAGATGGTGCACATAGTCAATGCAGTAAACACCAACATTCCCA
This sequence comes from Pseudochirops corinnae, assembly GCA_028646515.1. Lineage (NCBI taxonomy): Eukaryota > Metazoa > Chordata > Mammalia > Diprotodontia > Pseudocheiridae > Pseudochirops > Pseudochirops corinnae. The sequence goes on from CM053591.1 coordinate 71,140,081, forward strand.
AGCCTTCACAACCAAATAGGCTTCCTCAAGCAAGGATCCTCTTTTCTCACTCACTCCCTCAAGCAAGGATCCTCTTCTCCTTACTCACAGTAGCTCCTTGGCCTCCACTCCCAGCAGCTCTCCTCCTGACAGTTCTGGTTGGCTCTTAGAAGTTCTCGGCAGCTCTGGTTGGCTCTCAGAAGTTTTCCAGCTCCTAGCAGTCCTCAGAAGTTCTCAGGATCCTAGCAGTTCTTTCTCTCTCTCTTTCTATATATGGTATTAGCTCCTCCCTGTTCTGCCCCTTCTGGTTACATCAACAACTTCCTCCCACTGTGGGATTCACAAATTCTGGATCTTAATACTTGATACAATTATGAACTTCAAACAAGGTTCTAAGTACCTGTTTGATTGCCAATAAAAGGGGCAAGATCTTGCAGATCTTCAAATCCCATTACAATTACAGCTACTGTGCTGCATGGAGCCAGAACCTAAGTTCCGACTGCCTGATACAAGAATGACAAAGTTATTTGGTTTTTGGACAGTCCGAGGATGTCTGTGTCCCTCAGATTTATGGTCTCCATATGTTTGCAAGACAATTGACAAAGTAGGGGCAGTTGGAATTTACCGTCTCAAGATAGGTATGTCCTTCCCCCTCCCCATGGAATATGCCCTAAAGATGAGAAAAATTCCACTACTCTGAATTTCTAGGCATCCTGTCATAAACAAGGAGAATACCCATTGTTGACCTTATCTGGTCTTTCAAGTTGCAGACAAGAAAGAGCATTTTTAAAGGAAAGCAAAGCAGTAGGATTGATTAGTTCAGTTTTTGGATTTTATTGAGGGCCAAAAAAAGATATTTAATGATTATCACCACTGAAGGTCTTTTTTTTTTTTAAAGTAGAAGAGTGACATGACATTAATAATAATTCATTTCTATAGCACTTAGAGGTTTACAATGCACTTTCCTCATAAAAATGTTGTGGGGCAAAAAGTGTAAGCATTATTATCCCAGTTTTACAAATTAAGAAACTGAGGCTCACATAAGCTAAGGTGACTTGCCCAAGGTTATAAAGCTGGTAAATAAGGTCTTGTGACTCTCAGGCCAGTGTTCATTCCACTCTGATCATGCTACCGAGATCAGAGAGTCATGTTGGGAAATTTACTTGGATAGTCATAGTATAATGGATGGGGCACTCATCTGAACTGGAGAAGATCCAAGTTCAAATTTTGCCTCAGAGGGGGGCGGAGCCAAGATGGCAGTGTAGCAGCAGCAACATATCACAGCTCTCACATAGCCACCCCAAAATACCCATAAAATAGGACTCTAAACCAATCCTAGAACTCCAAAACGCACACAAAGATACTTCCCACTAAAGTCAGCTCGGCTACGAGGAACCATATCAGCACTGCGAATCTAAACCAGCCTGGCCTGAAGCCGCGGCTGTGCCCCGGGGGCGGCTGGACGGGAGGAGCAGAGGAGCCTCTCTGGTGAGCGGATTAGCAGCAGCTGTGAGCAGCGTTCAGAATTAGCTAAGTGGGAATTGTGAAAGGGGGAGAAAAGCAGTCTGGCCGAAAGGCCTCCAGAGCAGAAAAGCGAAAGGCAGAGGTTTTGCACCCGCCTT
>CM053591.1:71142181-71159636 GCA_028646515.1 Pseudochirops corinnae
TGACTTTTCCCCCTGAACTAGGTAAATGATATATGTTTGATTGATTAAAGTGAAACCGTTAACCCATTTTGAGTTGCTTTCCTTTAGAAAAGCAGATCTAAGAATCTGTGCTAGTAGCCGCCCTAGGTATGCTAGGGTGCTTGCAGTTACAGCAAGTTTAATGAGCAAGCCCTCTGTGGCTTTATCCACATATAAGGATTGAGGTGGATTGAATGAATCAATCACCCCATCCCACTTAGCCCTAATACTATTATCCAATGAGAAAACAACTGTATTGAGTCAATCATTCCTAGTAGCCTCTCCAGAACAGTGGGTGGCATCTGAAGCCCATGAAAAAGTGGACACACTTAGGAAAGAATTGGTATAACAATCAACAAACCTACTCACAAAGAGCTTACATTCTTTTTATGAAAAATGTAATTAATTAATTTTTAGTTTTCAACATTCACTTTTATAAGATTTTGAATTCTAAATTTTCCACTTTCCCGTTCTCCCTCCCCAAGATGACATGCAATCTGATATAGCGTATACATATACAATCATATTAAACATATTTCCACATTAGTTATGTCATGAAAGAAGAATCAGAACAAAAGGGAAAAACGATGAAGGAAGAAAAAAAAAAGAGAAAACAGTATGCATTCAGACTCCATAGTTCTTTCTCTGGATGTGGATAGCATTTTCCATCGAGAATCTTTTGGAATTGTCTTAGAACATTGCATTGCTGAGAAGAGCTAAGTTTATCAAAATTGGTCATCATACAATGTTGCTGTTACTATGTACAATGTTCTCCTGGTTCTGCTCACTTCACTCAGCATCAGTTTATGCAAATCTTTCCAGGTTCTTCTGAAGTCCTCCTGCTCATCATTTCTTATGGAACAATAGTATTTCATTACATTCATATACCATGACTTGTTCAGCCATTCCCCAATTGATGGATATCCCCTCAATTTCCACTACTTTGCCACTAGACAAGAGCTGCTATAAATATTTTTGTAAATGCGGGTTCTTTTCCCTCTTTTATGATCTCTTTGGGATACAGACCTAAGTAATGATATTGCTGGATCAAAGGCTATGCACAGTTTTATAGCCCTTTGGGCATAGTTCCCATGAGAGAATGTAAAATGTTTTGCTGAAGTGTAGGTAAAGTACATCTATGGCATTCCTCTGACCTACCAGTTTAATAATCCTATCAAAAAAAGAAATTAGCTTAGTTTGGGGTGACCTTTTCTTAAAGCTATATTGGCTCTTCATAATCACTTCTTCCTTTTCCAGATAACCACCAATCAATCCTTTAATATAATATTCTAGAATTCTTCTAGTAATTGATAAACTCATTGGTCTATAATCATAGACTCTATTCTCTTTCTTTTTTTTTGAAAATCTAGCCATTTGCCCTCAGCCAGTCATGCTATGCCTTTCTTGTTCTCCACAGTCTTTTAAAAATCATTGAGAGTTGCTTAAGAATTACATCTGCCTATTCTTTCAGTGCCCTAGAATAGAGTTCAGTTGGATCAGGTAATCTGGGTTCATCAAAGATTGTGGTGCTCTCTCACAATTTCATCACTTTATATTGAGTATCCACCCCCTTTTACCAATATTTGCTCTGTCCTTTCAAGCCCAAAGGTTATTTTCCTTGTCTGAGAAAACAGAAGCAAATTGTGTTCATCAGCTCTGTCTTTTCTTGGAGCAGTCCTTTAATTTCTTGGTTCCTTTCTTTTTCTCAATATAACTATATTATCTTTAGTTTTTCTCACCTATATCAGCTCGTTCTCTGCTTTAGCACTCTTAACATTCTCATGACAGGGTCATACCTTGCTTTTATATTCATTCTTCTTCACATGCCTTTGCTTCTATATACACTACCAACACAGGCAGCCAACAAAGGAATGGCATATATGTTTGTGATGGTGATGATATAAAAGCACTGTTTTAGCAAATCAAAACTGCATCTCCACTATGGTAAACAAATATTTTCTCCTACTTCAGTATGTTAGCGCAGTCACACTGGAACACTAGAAATCACTAACCTGAGGGTCATTTCACCCTCCTGTAGCTTTGACATACAATTCACATGTTTCAAATCTCATCTCTTTTTGAACTAAATATGTTCCTCATCCTACGAAAGACATATGTTTGGTGTTACTAGAAACCTGAGCATTAAAAATATGTTTGGCATTATTAGAAATCTGAGCATCTGACATTCAAGTACATATTGCCCTAGGTTTGATTTGGTGAGTTGGCTTTTTTTTTTTTAATAAGCATTGAAATTTTAGTCTGGGATTCAAAAAAGAATTTGACTAAAATCTGGAAAATGGCCTATAATGGCAGGTTACATACCTCTCTCTCTTCTCCCACCCTTCTCTCCCTCCACTTTACCCTATCCCAGGAAAATCTTAACTTTAACCTAAGGAGGCTTTGAAATGGAGAAGGCAAAATATTTTTGGTAATGCAGGCATCAATATAGCGGGAAGGATTTAGGATTCTTTCTCTGATCAGTCTATCTAGAACATTTTCTTAACCCAAATCAGATGTGACAGCAAAGTTTTTAGAGCTTAATATTCTCTTCTGTGACTTTGTAAAAACAAAGAAAAAGAAAGTTCACCAAAATCTTCACAGGAAATATATTTACTTTATATGCAAATGGAATAATAAGCTATTTTAATGAGGCATATCCTACTAATTGTCTTACACAACTCCTGTGATAATTGGAAAGTCCCACTTCTGCACATTTACAGGATACCTGTTACTGTTGTCAGGGAGGTGCTTCAACCCACTTGAATCCCTGTTAACCTGAGCTACACATTTCTGAACAAATTTAGACTGGAACTAGTCTCCCTAGCTTTGATTCCAACAACCAGCTTCAGAAGTGAATTCCATGCAAAATTAGAACTCTTAACTAAAGACACAATTTGGTCTTATGCCATCGGGAGAAAAAGGTACTGTGTAGCATCATTGAATTTTGTAACTGTTACCTTTCCTAGTAATACTTCCTCTTTTTGGAATGATTTTCACTTTTTTTTCCAGCAGATTCCCATAGATAGTCAAATCTGTTCATTTATAATAAGTTTACAGAACAGAGAAAAAACAGTGGTCTGGAATCTAGAAATCTAGAATAGGTAGCTCTCCCAGCTCTTTCATGGATTCACACACACACATCTCTCTGCTATATTCTATATCTCAGCCCATGGAGATTATTTTACTCCAAGTCCTTAGAAGTTTCTGTTTCTAGGAAGACAAAGCTTAACAGAACTACAACAATATTTACACACATTGCCAGCACTATCATCTCAATTCACTTTCTGTCTGACAAAGTTACACAAACCAACAGACAAAGCTTCTGTCTGAGAAATCAAACACAAATCAACAGTAAAGTCCCAGGACCTCTGTAAACAGCAGTAAAGCCCTCTTTTAGGGCTCCTGTATCAGCAGTAAAATCCTCTTTCAACAGACAGAATGCTTTGTTCTGACAAAGTAGCATCAACACAGACAGAACAGAAAGAGTGTCGACATCACAAACATTCTTCCTCTCAGTTCTGCTTGGTCCCAGCTCCTGCTAGAACTTTTATCTGCTCTGCTCCTTTCTGTTCCACCCTATCTTGTCTGTCCTTCTTGTTCTGTTCCTTCAGCAAGTTCCTCCACAGTGGGTTCCATGTGATGACATTAGGCCTGTTAAGGGCAGGGAAGGTCTCCAAACTCTCTTAGGCCTATTAAGGGCAACACAAATATATACTGTTTCCAAAAAAAGACTTGACACAATCAAAAGCAAAGTTCAAAGGCACTGGAATAGCTGAAACAAGCATCAAAGTACTACTTTGCTTGCCATTACAATCAATGGAGCATAAAGGCTATTAATCTTACTCTTTGATAATATGATTTATACTGCTTTTGGAATACAATTATTTATTGGAGATATGCTACAACCTATTTGCATTCACAATATATTCCTCTTTTCTTCTTGGTGTCTCAAAATTTTTGATTCTTTAGAGATGGTGGTATTTCATAATGTGTAGACAGGCAACATCACTGGAAGAATACTGAAAGAATCCAGCAAGGACTTGTGATGCTTTTGGTATGGGAACTCCCTCACAGCTTGTAGTCATTCTCTAATTTATGATCTTAGGAAGGTGCCCAAGATGGAAAATAAAGTGACTTGCTCATGATCATAAAACTAGTCAGAGATAAGATTTCCTGAATGTAGATCCAGGACTGATATAGTGGTCAAAGATGTGAAGGTCAAAGAATTTATCAGCCAGTGACCAGTCAAGTGGTCATGAGCCTCTCCATATATAACTGAACTGGTCCTCCAAAAGCAGACATAGTCATTGTCAGGACAGTGTTTGAACCCTTATTGATAGAAGCTTGTATTCTACTGTCATAGTCTTTGAGAACTCAGTGATTACTCAACAGAATGATGAGGAATCTGAGTACTTCAATTTTTGAAGAATTTCCTTCAATTATGAAGGTAAATTTTTTAAAAATCACAATAGTGTCAAAAGTAACTTTGTCACTTATGTGTAAAGCCAAGCATGAACTTTTTCAGAGGACTGTTTTCCAGAGGACTACTGCTATGAACAGCTCTAAGGTTCTGGTCACATAGTATAGTGAACTCTCTATTTATTCAGCAGTAAATTAAAGCAAAACGTTCACAGAAACCAAAATACAGCATTCACTAACAATTTATCACTAAAGTGGCCACGTAGTTTTCACCAAAGTGGCCACATAGTTTTAAATAAAAGATATCATTCAATAAGTCATTAACTCAATCATCCTTAAGGAGCAAGCCTCCTTAAGGGATGCAAAGTATAATCATTGAGTAAGTCCTTAATTCAAGCATCCTTAAGGAGCAAACCTCCTTAAGGGACACAAAATACAAAGGTCAAAGTTCTCCACCCCTAAGTCACATTATCTTAACTCTCAGTCAAAAAGTCTCCTTTCTTCTTGATTAGAGATTAGTTTCCAATCATCTTTAAGAGGTACAAGGTACAGAGTACAAAGTTCTCCCACCCCTAGGCCGCAGTAAATCATGATCTTCTTGGTTAGCACCAAGTACCCAAGGAGAGGTCTTTTCCTTTGACTCAAGGCTAGCTCTCAGCTTCCATGGTTCCTCTTCCATGGAACTAGCTTTTGCCTGAATTTATCCAACTGTCACCTGGATTCAAAGGTAGGCAGCTTTCAGCTCCTTGTCCAGCTGCTTGTCCAGTTCCTCATCCAGTTACTGTTCCATATTGAAGCTCACAGTGTCCATTCCACCTCAAGTCCTTCACAGTTTCTGTTTCTGGGAAGACAAAGCTTAACAGAGCCAAAACAACATTCATACATGTTGCTGGTACCATCATCAAATCACTTTCTGCCTGTGAAATCAACACAGACTCACAAACAAAGTCTGAGAACTCAACACAAATCATCAGTATAGTCCCATGACCTCCAAAACCCTCTTCCAGGACTTCTGTAAACAGACAACCAGAAAAATCCTCTTTCAGGGTTTCCAGTAAGGTCCCAGGGCTTCTGTACAAAGTATCACAAACTCAAATCAACACAGACAGAACAAACAAAAGAGTGCTGGGATACTGCTAGTTTTCTCCTTCCCAACTCTGCCACTGCAAGTGTTCCCTTCTCAGTTCTGCTCTCTCCCAGTTTGTGCTCAGCTTTTTATCTGTTCATTACCTCCTCCCTGTTCTGCCCACCTCTTACATCCTTCCTGTTCCTGTCTTTGGCAAGTTCCTCCCACTGTGGGTTTCACAAGTTCTATTTCTTAACAAAGACTTGATATAATCATGGGCAAAGCTCAAAAGAAAATTGAGCTGAAACAAAGTGCTAAATAATTAAATAGCTGAAACAAGGAGCTAAGTACTTTTTTGATTGCCATTACACTATCTCACCTATGTAACTATGTCACCTTTATCACCTACCTATTTTTTTTTGGAAGGGAGAAGGCAGGGCAATTGGGGTTAAGTGACTTGCCCAAAGTCACACAGCTACTAAGTATCAGGTGTATGAGGCCAGATTTGAAGTCAGGTCCTGACTCCAGGGCCAGTGTTCTATTATACTTCAATGCACCACCTAGATGCACCTCACCTAGCTATTTTCAAATCATGTTATAGTTGTTGATATCCTGAAATCATCACTGCTTCTAAAAAGTATTTTGGTTATTAGACCCACCACTAGGTCACACGTGATTGAAGCCCTCTTATTTGCAGATGATATTTTGATATAATTGGTTTTCTTTTGCAATCCTATATATTTTATTTTATGTGTCTAAAACTATTATTTTGAGAAGGGGTCCATAAGTTTAAAAAAAAGGTTAGGAACTTCTGGCCTAGATGATCTCTGGAACTCTAGTTCTTTAAGGAGAACTCAAGCTCTGAAACTTTTAATGAGATCAGTAAGGAAAAGAGTAGAAGAAAGGGAGAGAAGAGAGTCAAGGATAAAATTTCTGCAAATGCTATCACCCAGGGTTAGGAAAGAAGTAGATGATTCAGCAAAAGAAACAGAAGGAGTTGGAAATATAATAGGAGAAATATCTTGGAAGTCAGAGGAGGAGTGAGTATCCAAAAAAAGGATGATCAAGAAAGTCCAAAGTTGCAAAAAAGTAAAAGAAAATGAAGACATAGATAAGGCCTTTATATTTGAGAACAGGAGGTGATCCTTGTTTGTTTAATAAAGTTGCATAGATGTAAACATTTGGGGAAGGATTGATGGAAGGATTTGAGGAAAGAATGATTGATGAAGAACTGAATACACTGAGCATAGATTAATTTCTCAATAATTTTCAAGGTAAAAGAAAGGAGAACAAGGTAATGGTGGTAAAGAAGATAGGGCATCTCCCTTAGAGTCAGAGAACATGAGTTTAAATACATTTCTGACGCTCTCTTTTTGTTTGACCTCAATTCCCTCACCTGTAAATGGAGGGGTTGGCCTCTGAGATTCCAATCAGCTTCAGCTATGAGTCTATGGCATAAAATTAATGGAAAACAAGTTAAGGAAATGGTTTTTGCTTTGTTTTGTTTTGGCCTTAGAGGACCTGAGCATATTTATAAAGAGATGGAAGAGTCAGTGGCAAGGTAAAAATATACATAAGAGAAAGGAAATGATTGATGGAACCAGAGGAGAGGTCATCAAGGGCAACAGTACCAGGGACAAGCTTTGGCAAAGTATGAGACACCTTATTCCTTGAGAGCGAAGGAGAGAATAAGTAAAACTACTGAGGAGTATTGCAATGTGGAGCAAAGGAGTCAAGGGACCTCATTTCAGATGGCCTTATATAACATTTTAAGGTTTGCAAAGTACTTTACATACATTTTCTCAGTTGAGTACCACAGCAACCTTGTTAGGTAAGTTTTATTATCCCCACTTTATAGATGATAAAACTGGGGTTCGGTGAAGTAAGTGAGTTACCCATGATGATCTCATGGTTGAGGTGGAATTCAAATCCAGAGTCTCTTAATTCCAAACCCAGTGCTCCAACAGTAACACTATGTTGAAAGATAAATTGTTTGGTGAAAGAGAAAAAGAATTTTAAGTAGGTAGCAAGAAATCAACATAAATCCATGTGATTTGGGGTCAGGGACTCATTTAAGTGGAGGGCATAGCACACATAGATGCTTAACAAATGTTTGTTTACTGGATTGAGAACAAACTCTGGATCTAGCCTAAAGTTCTTATTTTACATATGAGGAAACTAAGGCTAATTTAACTTGCTCAAAATGAAACACATAATATTAGAAGTGGGATTTAAAACCAAAGCTTCTGACTCAAGAACTTTTCTCTCTTTAGAGCTTTCTTTAGCATCATATAGGAAGCCTTCCCCAAATCCTCTTCATTCTAGTGCCTTCCGTCAGTTAATTATTTCCTATTTATCTTGTATATAGCTTGTTTTGTATAACTTTGTTTGCATGTTGTCTCCCTGTTAGATTGTAAGCTCCTTGAGGGCAAGAACTGTCTTTTTCTTTTTTTTTTGTATCATAAACACTTAGCACAGTGCAAGGCACATTGTAGGTACTTAATAAACATATGACTGATTGTTGAAGCAGATTGGATAGAAAGGGAAGTTCCCTCCTCTCTTCCTCCCTCTAAGTCAAACTATATCCCTCCCTATATATACCACACCTCTGCCCCTAAAGAGTCTGTTTTGTGAGGGTTAGGGTTAGGAAGACCATGTACAAACTAAGTCTTAAAAATAAGGGGCTTGGGAAGTCTTTGAGCTATAAGAAATGATCTTGGGTGGAGCCAAGATGGTGGAGTAAAAGCAGGAACTTCTCTGGGCTCCCACATGAACCACCTCCAATATTGGTAAAAAAAAAAAAAAAAAAAAAAAAGACTCTAAACAAATTTTAGAGCTACAGAACCCACAAAGTGACAGAAAAAAAATAAATCTCCCACTGAAGGCAGCCTGGCAGGGTGACAGGAAGGGTCTATCACACCAAGCTGGGATCCAAGTGTTGTCCTGCATGAGCCATGCAGACCCAAACCTGGGGCGGCCCAAACCAGCAGCCCGGACTGGCCAGAGCAGACTTCAAGAAAGTGAATCACCAGTAACTGTGGTGGTTTCCAGACTTCTCAACCGATAAATGCCAAAGAGAAAGTAAAAGGTCAGTGGGGAACTCTGTTCGAACTGGGTAGAGAAAAGAGTGGTCTGGTCCCTGCCCTGGAGGGGAGAAGTAGTGGAGGTGTGGTTGCTGCAACTGCTGTCTCATGGCTGCCTCCAGAGCTCCTGGCCTACAGATCACAGGAGAACTAAGAGACCATTCAGAGGGTAATCACTCTTGCTTTGACCTAATTGGATCTGGATCGCAGTCTTGGGTAGTGGTCCAAGGGTATGTAGCCATTGTTCCAGAGCTTGGGGTGTCTGTAGAGAGGGTGCCCTTCTCATAGTTCTGACATTTGCAAAAACCCCCAACAATCTGGGACACAGCTCTCTCCACTCTGAAAGCAGAGTTCTACTTTGGCAAAGAGCTCAAAAGTCAAATAATTGGCTAGCAAGATGAGCAAGCAAAGGAAACTCAATCAGACCATAGAATCCTTTTTTGGGGACAAGAAGGATCAAAACATGGAACCAGAAGAAGTGAACAAAGTCAAAACTCCTGCATCAAAAGCTTCCAGGAAAACTATAGGCCATGGAGAAGCTCAATAATGATTTCGAAAATCAAGTAAGAGACATGGAGGAAAAATTGGGAAGAGAAATGAGAATTATGCAAGAAAATCATGAAAAGCAGGTCAATGGCCTGCTAAAGGAGACCCCAAAAAAATACTGAAGAAAATAACAGCTTAAAAAATAGACTAACTCAAATGGCAAAAGAGGCCCAAAAAGCCAATGAGGAGAAGAATGCCTTAAAAAGTCCAATTGGCCATATGGAAAAGGATTTTCAAAAACTCACTGAAGAGAATAATTCCTTCAAAATTAGATTGGAGTAAATGGAAGCTAATGACTGTATGAGAAATCAAGATACTAAAAAACAGATCCAAACAAATGAAAAAATAGAAGGCAATGTGAAATATTTCATTGGAAAATCCACTGACGTGGAAAATAGATCCAGGAGAAATCATTTAAAAATTACTGGATTGCCTGAAAGCCATGATCAAAAAAAGAGTCTCAACATCATTTTTCAAGAAATTCTCAAGGAAAATTGCCCTGATATTCCACAACCAGAGGGCAAAATAGAAATGTAAAGAATTCACCAATCGCCTCTTGAAAAAGATTCCAAAAAGAAAACTTCTAGGAATATCATAGCCAAATTTCAGAGTTCCCAGGTCAAGGAGAAAATATTACAAACAGTCTGGAAGAAACAATTTGAGTATTGTGGAAACACAGTCAGGATAACACAAGATCTAGCAGCTTCTACATTAAGGGATCAGAGGACTTGGAAAGGACATTCTGGAGGTCAAAGGAGCTAGGATTAAAACCAAGAATCACCTACCTAGCAAAACTGAGTATAATGCTTCAGGGGAAAATAAGATCATTCAATGAAATAGAGGACTTTCAAGTTTTCTTGATGAAAAAACCAGAACTGAACAGAAAATTTGACTTTCAAATACAAGAATCAAGAGAAGCATGAGAAGGTAAACAGGAAAAAGAAATCACAAGGAACTTATTAAAGTTGAACTATTTATATTCCTACATGGAAAAACGATAGTTGTAACTCATGAGACTTTTCTCAGTATGAGAATATTTGAAGGGAATATATATGTGTGTATATATATGTATATATACATATATGTATGTATTGTAGGGTGTATGTGTGTATAGATACATATGTGAGTGCATGTATATGTGGTACATGTATACATAGACAAAAGGCACAGGATCAGTTGAATATGAAGGGATGACATCTAATAAATAAAATTAAGAGATGAGAGAGGAATATAATGTGAGAAGGAGAAAGGGAGAGATAGAATAGGGTCAATTGTCTCATATAAAAGAGGCAAGAGAAAACTCTTATAATGGAGGGGAAGAGCAGGAATTTGGCTTAAGGAGGGAATAACATACACACTCATTTGGGTATCTTAATCTACAGGAAAGTAGGGGAGAAAGGGGATAAAAGGGGATGATAGAAGGAAGGGCAGATTAGGGGAAAGGGTAGTTAGAAGCACACACTTTTGAAAAGGTATAAGGTCAAAGGAGAAAATAGAATAAGTCGGGGTGGGATAGGATGGAGGGATATATAGTTAGTCTTTTACAATATAGCTACTATGGAAACGTTTTGTGTAACCACATATGCACAACCTATATTGAATTGCTTATCTTCCCAGTGGGGGTGGATGAGGAGGGAATAAGGGAAAGAATCTGGAAATCAAAGTATTAAAAACAAATGTTAAAAAAAATTTGTTTTTTACATGCAACTGGGAAATAAGCTATATAGGCACTGGGGTATAGAAATCCATATTGCCCTACTAGAAAGTTAGAGAGAGTATGGGGGAGGATATAAGAGAGAGCAGATAAGAGAGAAGGGATATCCAGTAAGCTCACTCTCTTGGGGTGGAGGGGTAGGAGAAAGATGGGGAGAAAATTTGTAACTCAAAATCTTGTGGAAATGAATGTTGAAAACTAAAAATAAAAAAAAAAGAAACAATCTTGGATTCTTTCAGGTTAGAAGGATGATCCCCCTAGAAGAATGGATGGTGACTTTCTTTTGGAGGAAAGCTAGTCTATACAAAGGAATGAGAGGTCAATGGGAGGGATGCAGATGAGTGGTGAGCACCATCTCACCACTGGAGGAGAACTCAACTGCAGAGAGGAGTGAACCCCAGAAAAAACCATGGGACTGGAAGTAGGGATTGTGAACAATAGAAACACTTTCAAGAGGTCTGCCATTTGGTGGAAATTGAGGTAAGCTGCAGTGAATCAATGGAGGACTGCTTGATGGAAGCATTGGTAGAGAACTGTGATGCTGCTGAATGAAGAACAGGAGACACATAAAACTGGAAACAAGCAATATGGTACAGTAGATAGAATTGTTGTGGATGGCGGCACTAATAAGGGAGAACAAATCCCACCCACCCCTTGTCCAGTGCCCAGAAAAGGGCCCTATAAACTAGATAGGTCTTGGGGGATGACAAGGGAGGGTGGCTCACTTAAAAGAGTCAGATGTGATTCCTATTTGTTTTCATGAACTTACAAACAAATAGTGCATAATTTGAGCCTTGTGAGACTGTATGCTTGTAAGAGGAGCTGGTGGCCACTCATGGAGGAATATCGGATATTGAAATTCCCAGATCTCTGGGTAAGGCAATAGGTCCCTTTCTGTGTAGAGGTGAAGGTGAGAGAAAGTTGTCAAAAGGGTTACATTTAAATGACTTAAAAGTCACATAAAGCCAAATTCTCTTAGGCCTTTCATCCCTCTATAGTGAATCGATCTTATATCAATCTCTCTGGGACCCTTAGTAGAAGGTCAATATAGCTTCCTAAGTACCTGACATTACTAGGAAGGAGTGATTTAGACTTTGAAGAGAATACAACCTAGTCATTTTGGGGATCACTTATTAAAAATTTTACTTTTTGAGTGATTAAACAAAGTATGTGAATAGACATCAGTAATTAATTAGTTAAATTCGCTTGGTACATGGCAGGGGGAGAGAGAAGGCATTAGCTGAGGGTATTCCTGGATATCCACCTAAAACTATCTCCTCCTACTTTAAAGAGCAATAGTATCTCATTTCTTCCCTCAGTCTGACAAAATCACTTTAATAGTATTACTTCCTATTGAAAATGGTTGCTGGAAGTACTGTTTAGAATTCTGCACATCTACTTTAGCTCAAGCCTATGTCATCTGAAAACATGGAGAAGCTTTTAAAATTATAGCTTTTATAGCTTCCTATTGTAAAATATGCTATTGTGCCTTGTAATAATGCAATTATGGACCATAAATTCCATTTTTGTTGGATGACTAATATAGTAATATGCCATAAGGCTGAGCCAGCCTTTTACTTTCCTATCATATTTTTCCAGGTCTTAGAAATTTGGCCCAAACTATGACTCATCAGCAATGTCCTTTTTGTGGCACTATGAAAAAACCATCAGTCAACTCATTTGTCCCCATTGGAGACATCATATTTTCATGTATATTCCAAGGATAATTTCAAAATGGAAAATGTTTAATTTGTTGTTTGTTATGGGGAATCCAGCACAGGAATTAACCTAGGATTTGCCATGTCATGCAAAAATAGTGTGAACCTTAGGTATAGGTGCAATATGCACATATGCTAGGACCAGCCAATTTACAAAAGGGAAACCTATTAAGAAATTGACTTACTGGGGCAGCTAGATGGTACAGTGAATAGAGCACCAGCCCTGTAGTCAGGAGGACCTGAGTTCAAATCTGGACTCAGACTCTTAACACTTACTAGCTGTGTGACCTTGGGCAAATCACTTAACCCTAATTGCCCTGCCCTCCAAAAAAAAAAAGAAATCGACTTGCTTCCACATATGAACTTTAACATGCACACCAAAGAGCTTGTGTTGGTTGGATAATATTCTAAAATGACTACTCTGATGAAGAGAATTTGACTAGTTTCTCAAATTATGAAGAACTTTTAACAAAACAACTCTATTTCATCCTCCCAGCATATTTTGGTCCATGTGGTTTAATATGTCAATATATGTTTAAAAAAAAAACGCGTTGGACTGGGAGTTGAAAGACCTGAGTTCTCATTTAAGTTAACATCATCATTTTCCTGATATCATGGTCTTCTTCGAGAATGAAGAACAAACCACAACCTGTGAGTAGTCCAAGCTGCCAGAGTGGAGACCCAACTAGCCAGTTCCACTTGGTCAACTCAGCTCCTCCTCCCCTTCCCTCCCCTCCCCTCCTTTTCCTTCTTCTCCCTAAATGATGTATCATCCCCTTACCTGAGGGTATTTTGCCCAAAGGAAGGTAAATTTTAATGGCTAGTTATATTGGGGTTTACTGGCTAGACTTCTTTCTCAAAGAACATGCCTTCAACCCAATTCACTCTGGATCTCATTGATAGGTCTCTACACTTAATGGTTACTTTCTGGGCCTCTTTGCCTCAGAGTGAATGTAAATAGTAATTGTTTCTCTTTTGTCCATAAAGCCTAAGAATCTTTCCCTCCCAGTGTGAATTTTTTTTTTTATTAAAGGGGCCATTCCTTGACTTACTTCTTCAACAGGCCTATTCACTTAATGGGTGTTGCCTCACTCAAAGTGAGAACTCAGAAAGACATTAATTTAAAAAGGCCAAAGTCTCCCCCTGCATCCTGGGCCATCTCCAATCATCCTGATCTGTATCTAGTCACTGGACCCAAATGGCTCTGAAGAAAAAAGTGAAGCTGGTAACTTTGCCCTGCCCTTCCTCGTTCAAATCTGATTCAATTAAATCATGTCATCATCTCCCTGATGTCATGGTCCTTTTCAAGAATGAAGGACAAAGCACAACATCTAAGTTACATTGTTGACTTGCTGTGTGAACATTAGCAAATCACTTGACTGTTTTGAGTTTCTCCCAATATAATGGGATAAAAATACTGATAGTTAAAGTAAACTTCATGTCAGAGGCTCCCTCTTTATGTGAAGAGCCCAGGGACACATTTGGGATCTCTCACTTATCTGGCTTGTCACTCTAGCCTCGGTGGAATCTGGGAACTTCAGTCTACTTCTTCCCCAATGATAAACACAAGCTTTCCTTACAAATTCTCAATAATAAAAGGGTAAAGAACATAATTTGTTGTACTAGAAATGTATTTTTAATAAAGAGAAAAGGCAAGGAATGGTAGGTTAGTGGGCAGTGATAGGTGAAAAACAAAAACAAACAAACAAAACACCAAAAACTCAACCCTATTAATAACACTTCTTAAAAATTCGCAGAAAAAAAGTACAAAAGAGAACACAAACCAATAGAATAATGCTCTTCAATGCATGAAATAAAATATATAAAACTACAAAGGAAACCAATTATACTGAAATACATTTATTGAGGTTAAAAAAACGAAAATGAGTTTAAGAAAATTGACTTGGGGGTCCACAGATTGGGAGCTGGCTCAGTCAGTCTAGAACTAATGATTGATCACCCATGTTTTCAGGACTGAACTTTCCAGATGTCTCAGGTAAAATGTTTTGGGTGAACTCATGGGCACTCTTTGGAGTATTTACGCAGTTGCTTCTCTCACCAGCACCTACTGCCATTGAGGTCATTTAGTAGTATTGTAGAAAAAGAAGTCAAGCCTGTTCATGTGCCTAGTGAAAACATCTTTGTCATTTCAGCATTGTAAATACCAAGGTGGTAACTGGCCAGGACACACAGAGTTAATAGAAAGGCAGTATGATAATGGTGAACAGAGGATTTGATGAGGGATGATAGGTGTTTCAGGGACCCCAGTGACCAGAGTCCCTGGGTGGGCAGTCTGGAATGAATTCACAGGCTCAAGCATTCTGAGTCAAGTTGGTAAAAGTTTATTGTTATGCTATAAGAGGGCAGGAGATCTTAGGGAACTTGTAGCCTTAAAAGGGTAGAGTTAAAGTTTTTATAGGATAATCCATAGTATAACCTGTGCCAACTATGCTAACTAGGTGAGTAAGGGTGGGATTAGGGAGGAGTTAAGGAGTAGTCAGTTCTTAAAGGAACATGTAGTTTTAATATTTACTGAGCGGTGTATTTCCATAATTCACTGGGAAATAGCCCAAGGGGGGGGCTACATGGAGGTATGGTTTTAGGCTTGAAATGTCACTAAGTCAACTAGAGGTCAAGGCTGACTGAGAAGTGCCCAGTCTGTTACCCATCAATATGCTGTTTGACAAGATGGATGTTGGGAGTACACATATGTCCCAAGCTAACGAGGGATCCAGGATATGCATAATGGGCTGGGGAGTTACTTACAGATATCCAGTGAAGGATTCATAGGTGCAGCTGTTAGTATACTAAGGGGAGATAAACAGTTCATGAATGGTTGCTAGGAAGAGTATGGGCAGCAGAGAAGGGGCAGAGATAGTGGTCTGAGGCTGGGGAGATTTGAGGCTAGGGAGAAATGTGATTTTGCAAACTGTGGTTCAAGCACAGGCACCCAAGCACCCCATCAGATTTACTTTGGAGTTGGGAAGATCTGCTTTTGAATCTTGCCTCAGACACTTCCTAGGCAAGTCATTTAATTTCTCTGGGTGTCAGCTCATCTTTAGAAGGAGAGATGGATTCAATGAAGCCTAAGGTTGATCGTAGTTCTAAATCTATGACCCACTGATCTTAAGAACATCAGGGAAATGATTTATCTATCATTTCAGGAGGGAGGTGACTTCTCCAACAGCAGTCTTCCCTTCTGTCATGGGGACATATGGGGAAATTGGGAAGAGGGTTGCTATAGTTACCAGTCATACTCCCTTTAAATATGCTATTATCCCTAAATACTCAATGCTCTCTTACCAAAACCCACTGCAACCTCTCTACACACAAACTCTAAACAATCCCCATCTTAACCCTGTGCTCAGGAAGTATCCCACTCTTTGCATTCGCAATGGAAAAAATAGCCTTTTCCACTGTTTTAGTAGTTTTCACAACAGGGACATAAAAGAAAATTGCAAAAGTTTTTATAAAAGTTAAAATTTGCTTTTTTGGAAAGGCCAACAGTGCTGGTGAATCCACAGCTGTTCTTTTGAGGAATGAAAAAGTTTTCACAAGATGACTCCTCTGGAGTCCTAAGAAAGCAGAGCTGCCAACATCCTGGACTCTCTGCCAAGACAAGTGACATTACAGCTGTCCCGAACTCTCCCTGGGTCTAGGAAAGTGGTGATGTCATCTGTTCTGCCAGGAGAAACAGGCCATTTGTTGGCAGCTCTGGTTTTTCAGGATCTTGGGGAGGTGCTAATTGTCTCAGATTTTGTTAAAATACTAAGCTAAGGTTTCCATTTTTAAACAAGAGCCATATGCTTTCTTCCTGCCTTAGAATCTTCATACAGGATCTGAGGGCTTAATAAAAACACCTTAATAAGGCACTCCTAAATGGTTCAAAAGGGAGGAAATATTGCCAAAATGGCTTTTAGCTATAAAAAAAAAGGACAAATAAATGCAAGCCTGCATCTGAAAATGCCCAACTTTAAATTGAGTAAGAATTAAGTACTTTGACGGCTTCTGATAAAAGGAACTATGTAAGTATAAAGCTATTAGAGAGCTTTTATGAATGCCAAATAACTTAGTTTTTAGTCTTTAGAAAGGACTTTACAATACATATGTTTCTTTGTGTGGTAGGGCTGTACCTGAAAGCCATTGAAACAGATGTGGCCCCAGAAGGAAAAAAATTGTCGTGTATATAATGTTTGCTCCCTAAGATTTTCATGATATCGTCAAGCAGGGGTGGGGAACCTGCAGCCTCAAGGTCACATGTGATTGCCTACGTCCCTGGATGTGGCCTTTTGACTGAGTCTAAGTTTTACAAAACAAATCCTTTTATTAAGAGGATTTGTTCTATGAAGCTTGAATGTAGTCAAAGGGCTGTACTTGAGGACCTAGAGGGCCACATGTGGCCCATCCCTGTAAAGAGCATTAGCTTTGGAGTCAGAGGGCATGGATTCAGACCCTACATTTGATCATTACAAACTATTGGACAAGTCACGTAAACTCCCTGTGCCTCCCTGTCCGCATTTGTAGTAGGAGTGATTTGGACTAGATGGCCCCTGTTCTCTATAAATGATCCTTCGATCTTAAGAAGATTGCCTACACAGCACAGAGAGAAGCAAAAGAAATTAATCTCCAAAGAGGGTCTGAATAAGCCAGTTTGGTGTTTCACTGACCAACTGGAAAAGAACCAATGTCATATTGTGCAGCCCCAGAAAAGAGAGTGACTTTGATGTGCTGAGTCTTCTTTTTTTTTTTTTTGCCACTTTCTTTTTTTTTTTTTATTTGCTCATTTACTTTTAATTTACAAGATTCAGTTCCACAATCACTTGAGTTTCAGATTTTCTCCCCTCCCTTCCCCCCCCCCCCATGGTGGCGTGCAATCGTGTATAGGATCTGC
>CM053591.1:71160136-71188785 GCA_028646515.1 Pseudochirops corinnae
TCTCCTCCTCCCTCTCTCTCCCATGATCTTTCTTTTCCCCAAAGAAGGAATCTAGGGTTTGGGAGCTGTTCTTACTTTGCTTCTTATGCTTATTCTTACTCATGGTTGTTCAGACCGTGATTTTTTTTTTAAATCTCTATGGGGCTCTGCTTCCAGAAGGGAAAGCTCTGTCCCAAATCACTGGGGTCCTCCCAGCTGCCATAGCTCTCAGGAAGATGCTGGGACACTTCCTATTTACTTCTGGCTGACTGGATAGTGAAGACTCCAGAACCAAGGCCCAAGACAGCAATCCAGATCTAGGCCGCTCAACACGAGAGCTCTTGGCCTGAGAACAATAACTCAGTCCCCCTGCGGCCTGTGGAAGCTGCAACGCGGAGGCAGGTGCAAAACCTCTGCCTTTTGCTTTTCCACTCTGGAGGCCTTTCGGCAGGACTGCTTATCTCCCCCTTCTGCAATCCCCACTCACAGCTGCTGCTAATCCACTCACCAGAGAGGCTCCTCCCACCCAGCCGCCTCCAGGGCACAGACTGGCTTCAGGCCAGGCTGGTTTCGGTTTGCAGTGCTGATATGGTTCCTCGTAGCCGAGCTGACTTTAGTGGGAAGTATCTTTGTGTGCGTTTTGTTGTTCTAGGATTGGTTTAGAGTCCTATTTTATGGGTATTTTGGGGTGGCTATGTGAGAGCTACGATATGTTGCTGCTGCTATGCCGCCATCTTGGCTCTGCCCCCCTTTCTTTAAATCTTCATCACTGATGTCTCTTCCAAAGGCTTGAATTTCTCAGTAATTTCTGCATCTATTTATCCTCTGAACCTTCCTCCAAGTAACTACTTCTCCACACAAGTAATGCTCCAGATTTTGCTTTTTCATATAGTTATGGCATCCACAGAAGTCAGCACTCTCTATGGTTTCATCTGTTAGATTTTTATTTCTTTTAAGGGTATCAACAAGTGTAGCAAAGTAATAGCACTTCCATTAGACCAAGTACTGCCCCTAAAAAGCGGCCTCTCCTCTCTTACTTGGGAGATCTTTCTCTGAGTATATAGCAATTAGATCATATACTCAGAAAATCCTATCACGATGAAACTGCAGTTGGGAGAGACCTCAAGCTCTATCTGGTAAAAATCCTTCATTTTACAAATGAGGAAACTGAGGCCCAGGTTGTTTAGATGACTCACCCAAGGTCACACTGGCAGTTAATATAAGAAGCAGGATTTAGATCTAGAGCCAGTGTTCTTATCACTGTACCACACTAAAGAGTTATGTGTTGGGGCAGTAATGTGGATTTTATATGGGCTTCTCAACGTCCAGAAGAAAGCTGAATAAATGAAATTTCCTTTCATTCTAACACTTTTTAATTCCCAAAGTCACTGGCATGTTTTCTTCCTTCAACAGCTAAACAGTGTCCTGTCCTTGAGACGTGGATTGAAAAGGAGGACTGAGCCATGAAAATGGTTCGTTACTGATGTGGGAGTTGCTCGTGTGCAGTCATATCATCAAATTGTAAGAATAAAGGTCAAACTCAACATGAAATAAGCAGAAAGGATAAAGATGAGTAGGAGATACAACTTGCAATTACAAAAAAGATATAAATAAATAGATCTCCAACTGGATCTATTTAAATGTTATTGCATCTGAAAAAAAAAAGAAATAAAGGTAAAATCACTGATTCTAGTTAAAACAATCACTACAACAAGGAGATCAAAAGAGCTCAGAAACTGTTTTAGCCAGTAAGTGCTTGAGCTCCTCACTAAGCAGAGAAACATGGAGTACCAATCTCTTAAAAATCATTAGGGGACAGAATGATAGAAGATCATAAGTGGTGTCGCTTCAAAAAACAGTAAAAAGAAAATTGAAGGAATAAATAAATTCAAGGCAAACTTTGTGAAAGATCCAGCTAAGCATAATTATTCCAAGATAACTTGTAGATAAAATTGGAATAAAAACAATAAATAGGGAAAAAATGGAGTGCCTTTACCAACATCTCTATAGCAATGTATCTTCACCATCAGTGTCAGTGGAACTACCATTTTTGGACTATAATCCCTTCAATGGTACTTAAGAAAATAAAATTAGGAAAGGCAGATGAACAAAGCCATGTACATATAGTAAACATTTATGCTGCAGGTGACAGAGATTTTTTTAAGTTAATGCTTAAAGAATGAAAAAAATAAAGGATTTTAATATTACAAAAAAAAAAGACTAAGAAAATCTAGTGACTTACATTCCACTCTTTCCCCCACTTTACAAAATGGTTATGAGAATGGTCTATATAATATAGTACACACATATTGAGGATATTCTTGATGAAAATATGAGAAAGGAAGCAGATTTTCATATACAAAAACCTCAAAATATTTTACTTTGTTGAACATAATACGGACATAAAGACTCTCTTTCAGAATGAAGTCTATTATGCAAAAATTGTTTGGTCCAGATCTGTTATTTCATTGGCACAGATAACTTCTCTGTGGAGGGAAAAGTCTTTTACAAGCTTTGTTGGCACTAGCTAAAGAAAGGGTAGGTTTTTGTTGTTGTTGTTGTTTCTCCTAAGTGGATCCTTTCTCATGAGACCTTCTTTAATACTACCAAAATAGAAAATTATGGCATATCTGACTAGTCTCTACCTCTACCCACCCCATGACTTGAACTTCACTGATTACTGTTTGTCTTGGAAGCATGTCTTGACATCCCTAAGGCTGTGGCTTTCCATATTCCCTTTCTAGTTCTGAAATGCTGTGAAGCCAGGACTCATATACAACCCATATAGAATAGAAATATGCTCTTGTAAGACTTTACTACTACTTGTACTACTACTACTACTACTACTACTGCTGCTGCTGCTCCTGCTACTACTGCCGCTACCACCTCTATTACTACTACTACTATAATATGGTATTTATATGGTGTTTTAAGTTTTTCAAAGAGCTTTGCATTTGTTATCTCACTTGTTTGTCACAACAACCCTGGGACATAGTTGCTATTATTATCCCCATTTTATAGATGAGGAAACTGAGGTTGAAAGGTTAAAGGTCTTGTCTAGGCTCACATAACTATTAAGTATTTGAGGCAGGATTCAAATTCTGGTCTTCCTGATTCCAAGTCTGTCACTCTACCCACTCTGTCACCTTGCTTTCTCTTTTCTAAGCTACCATCTTGTTGTGCTTTGATTTCTTAAATGATACCTTACTTGGTGTTGGCTCTCCCTCCACTGATGAAGACTGAAATCTCTCCCATGCCTTCTTACCCTGTATCACCCTTCTCTACTTTTACCCCAAACTTTCCCACTTAATGATCTACTGAGCAAAATTTGATGACTTAACTCTTTTCTTTTTCTGTCTTGAGGATACCAGGATTCATGCCAGTTGTCTCTCATTCTTGCCATTCGGTACCCTGGAGCTCACTTCCTTTTCAGGTTAGCAACCTATGCTTATTTAAAGTATGAAAAAAGGGTACAGATGTGGTGTGGAGCTAGTCCATCCATAGGGTATTCTGCTGATTTCTGAGATTTTTCATGGTACAGAATTAGAGTATATTGTCCTCCAAGGACCTCTTTGGAGCTGCGAATACAGCTTTCATATTGATCCCTCCTCAATACTCAATCCCCAATCCTCTCTTCTAATTAGCCTATTTCCATCCCCAATGAACAAGCCCTCCTCTAAGTACTTCTAAGCACTTTCTGCTGGAGAGTTTTAAGTATGTTTTGCTTAGTTGTAGCACTTCACCCTGAGGGGAAGGTGTCTTGTCTCTATTACAGCATAGTGCCAAGATTAATTTGTCCCCTTCACAATTCTTTTGAAAGCTCTTCTTGACTTTTTTTGTCTGTTATCTTGATTTTAGGAGCACATGTGCTCTGGTGCTATGATTTCTGAGGCTATCTGGATGCTGTTGTTGTTTTTCTTAGTTTTCTGAGGGGAACCAATAACCTCATGGAGTGGTATCTTAACTTGTGCTGTGAATAGGACTTACATGAGGCAGAGTTGTACAAAGATGTCAGCCTCATTCATTCAGAATCATCAAAGTGCACTGGCAAGACAAAAGTCAAGATGACTGGTCATGGCTTGGGATTCAGTGGATGACCCTGGCATCTTCCATGTCTGACCAAGCTCTAAAAGCTCTATAGCACCTGCTTCAGTCACTTTCATGGCCGTTGGAACACATTGTTTTCATCTACCCATTTCAGCCAGGGGAAGTCTCTGCATAGTTGGAGTAGACATTCCCCTAACTCACTGACAGATTTGAAGCCTATCAGTTACCCTTAACCTGGTTTAGCCCATCTGCTGAGATGGTTTTACTGGGGTGCTGCACATGCTATAGCTTCTTGGATCCACAGGTGAGAGTTGGGTGACAGGTGGACACCAAAGGTGGATGAGCAGCCCTTTTCAGGGCTCATCAAACCCTTACATCAAAGATGCTTATTTTCCCTGAACACTCCATACACCCCAACATAACATATGGATGTTACTGGGGCTTGAAACAAGCCAATCACTTGCTACCTAACTAAAAAGCTAAAACTTCTTATTTGTCTAGTATATGATTTGTGAAATCAAGAAATTTCTATCCATCCCACATTTTCCATAATTCAGATGTTTCAATCATTAACAAAATAAGTATCAATATTCACCACTGTCTAAAATACCTAAGCTCTTATTTTAATTTAACTTAATTAGTGAAACATTAAATTATTTTTTTCAAGGAAAGTGACTGACAGTATTCACACACCCATAGCCTTTATTAAAATGATATTTTCTTCTCAATTTACTACCAAATCCTCATTAGTATTCTAATGTAATGGACTTTTAGCATACAGATAAATTAGTTCCAACTGTAGTTTCAGGGGTGATCAATTCTAGAATAAATTTGTAAAATAGAAACTCACATTTATATAAGCCACCCCCCCAAAGTTTACACATTGATTTTGATGTCTTTAGAATGACCAGGTCTTTACAGAAATAATATCCCTTTCAACTCTGATAAGTTATGACAACGAAAAAAGCAACTGAAGTGTGGTATAGAAGGCTGAACTCTTAGACTGATAGTGGTAAGATCTGATTCTGGATCCCTGGATCCCTCATATAATAGCTTTGTGATTTTAGGTAAATCATTTTACTCTGGCTCTCATTGTCTTTATCTGTAAAATAAGGGTTGTATTAGATGATATCTCAAGTCCCTTTCAGCTTTAATGTTTTACCAGATTTATAGATTTTACCAAGTCTGTATCAAGTTATCCTTACTAGCATCATGTGAAATTTCCCCAAAGGCCAAAGAACAAAACTTGGAGTAAATGTGACATAATAGGATCAGGGAACTGGATTCTCATCCTGGCCCTGCAGCTATGTGACCTTGAAAAAGCTACTCAACCTCTGAGTCTCACTTCTTTCATTGCTGAATGAAGGAGGAAGAAAGGCTGTGCTTTTTTTTTTAATGTTTCTTGCAGCAATTAGATACTATGACTAGTATTTTATTTAGAATATTAAGGATATAGGGGGCAGGTAGGGGGCGTAGTGAATAGAGCACCAGCCCTGCAGTCAGGAGGACTTGACTTCAAATCTGGCCTCAGACACGTAACACTTACTAGCCATGTGATCTTGGGTAAGTCACTTAACCCCAGTTGCCCTGCCTTCCCCCCTCCAAAAAACAAAAAAAATATTAAGGCTAGAGTAGCTTTTTTTTTAGCTTCTAGTTACACAGATTATGATCATATTAAAATTATTTGTGTTTGTGGGGGATTGGGATGGAGTAGAGAGCTAAAATTCGCACATCACCTGGAAATTTCATTTTAGTAATTTAATTTATTTCAAGTTCCTCTAAAATGACCAACATTTTATCAGAACTGTCAACGGAGCAAAGTGGAGACTTTTTGGTTTTCATTTCTTTGCCTGTTCCCACCCAAACTCTAGGTAGGTCTAACAAGAAATGCAACTGTCAAAAAGCAGGCCATATGAAGGAAAGGACTGGGTCTTAGATAAGCCAAACAATTAAAATGGATATTAGAATCTGGCTCTGGCATCCAGTAACCTCGATGCCTATCCTTTCTTTGATGAAGACTAATGGTGTCACCTGAGCAAATCATCTTCCCTCTCTGAGTCCTGGTTTCCTCATCTGTAAAATAAAGGGGGTGAATTAGGATTAGATTTAGCAGTCCCTTCCAGCTCTAGACTATGATGGCGACAGAATGAAAGGTTGAGATAATCTAGTCCAATTGTGTTATTTCACAGATGAAGAGCATGAGGTGAAAGAGGGGAAAAGTGATTGGTTCTGCAAGTGAAACAGCAACAAGTTAGTGGCAGATCCAGGGCATGAAGTGAGGACACTTTATTTTACTTCCAATGTTTATTCCACCCCACCAAGCTATCTAGAATAGGAGAGCTCACAAACAAAATTCTACTTTCTGGAGAAGTGAATGATACCTTTTATCTGAGCTGCTGAACTACATTCATTCAACAAGATCCGTTGTTCTAGGGACCGGCTGCCTATTAAATTATGGAGATGAGGAATCATTAAACCTTTTCAGTAGACAGTGTCATTTTTATTTTCCTTCATTGGGAAAATGCACCAACAGTGTAAGACTAGGTTTGAGGAGAGGTTTGTGAGCGATGCTTTCTGGACAGTTAAAGGGCTTTTTGGCATGGGCCACCATTCCCATGTTCCTACAAGAAAGGCAAAAGAGACACCCAGAGAGGAGGATGTATGGTCATGTTTTAATTATTCCCATTCCCTGCTAGAACAGGGTTACCAGCACATTGTCAATATAAATAAAAATTGAAAATTGACTTATTGCTATTTTCTAGATAGGGCCCACTGGCTACCACTGTAGTGACTGTGTCTCTGTCCAACATTTAAGTGAGGCTGAAAAATATAATTTTGAAAACAATATTTTGGCATCTTGAATATCTGAAATTTTCAATCAGGCTTCATTAAGGAAACCAATAAAAAGCAAACTTTATTTAAAAATAATTCCTATTAATTGATGGACAATAGGACTACCTAATTTCAATTAGACTCACATACAGCTATAGCTGGTAGGCTCTTAGAGCGCATCTAGTCCTCCTTCAACCATTAAGTACAATTTTACATAAAGAATCAAATATATAGGATTTAGCCTGCACTATTTCAATTTTTTTTTTTTACACAAGTGAAGATACCATGAATGGCAAGTACTCTAAAAGTGCAAATCCTGGGCAATTTAATAAATGGAGGGACAATGAAATGTCTATTAATACACTTGAGACAGACTTAATACCACATAATTAGTACAATCGAACCAAAGGAAAAAGAAAAACATGTAATTGAGCTTGAATACATTAGAAAGAGATAAAAATGGTCTAATAATAGCTAAATCTGCCAAAACAAGGAGGTTATAAAAAGCAACCTCAGATCTTCACAATCAGAAGAAGAGAGGAGGCCAAAGGGAAAAAAGCAATGGGAAAAATGGGTAAGGAAAATGGGTAAGGAAAATGGGTAAGGCTGCCTTCTCACAGGAAGAGAAGACAAGGCAGTTTACTACGGGTGAATAATAGATGTTGGTACTTCTGTAGAGTTTAGGAAAGTACTTTTCTCATAAATGAATCACCTTTCCTGCTCTGCCCTAAGCCCAAAAGAGTAAATTGTAACATGAATCACATTTATATGTCACTTTATGAGATACTTTCCTCAAAGAAACCATGTAAGACAGGTCAAACAAGTATTATCAGATTAGGATTATTAATTAATAATTAGTATAAAATAATATTTGTATAATATGTGATATAATATATTACATATACATGTATTATATAATATATTTATATGTATTAATATTATTATATCAACAGATTAGGAAGTTCAGATTTCAGGGTAGTTAAATGACTTGCCTATTGTTCATTAAAACTAGAGTCTGAGATAAGACTGAAACCCAGGTCTTCTGATATCAAGTCCAGGGATCATTGCACTATACCCTTCCATCTCGTTCACTAGCATTCATTATGTATTTTACTCTGTCAAGCACTGTTTTGGCTGCTGCTGGAAGCCCTCCAAAAAGATGGTATGAATTTACAATCCATCTGAAAGGTGGACAATATCTAACCATAAAATGATTATACAGAATGGATCATAAGCTATAGTTGGGGTAGGCACTTAGTCCACCTATGGTGGCACAATTTGGGGACACCAAGAGTTCTACCCCTCCAAAAAATCTTTGTCACCAGTTGGAAATATTCATTACTAATACAGTTTCTTTGAGTTAAGTCATAGTCTATGAAAATATTTTACCTAAGGGATAGATCACACTAACTTATTAATACTTAGCGAACACTGAGCAGTGTGTGTGTGTGTGTGTGTGTGTGTGTGTGTGTGTGTGAAAATCAAATTAGTTGGCCAGGAATGAGGGTGAGGGGTACACAAGAAAAGCCATTTTTATTTTAAGAGCAAATGTCTGATGCATGGGAAGTGTCCTGGGGAGGCCAGACCTACGGAGTTCAGGGGCCCTGAGTAATAATTAATAATAATAATGGCTAACATTTATATACTATGTGCCAGGCACTGTGCTAAGTACTTGGTAACCCTGGGGAGTGGGTGCTATTATTATCCCCATTTCACAATTAAGGAAATTGAGTCAGGTAGAGGTTAAGTGACTTGCTTAGGGCTAGACAGCTAGTAAGTATCTGAGGCTGAATTTGAACTCAGGTACTCCTGACTGCAAGCCCGGCACTCTATCCACTGAGCCATCTAGCTGCCACATAGCCAGAAAGGACTGAAATGCTAGGAGGAGGGGGATTTGATGAGGGGATCTGATGCATAGCTCTGATCCTGCCACTCACTCAAAAAATTTGGATGACTCCCTCATTAAGCAATGAATAATAACGTTAGCTATTCATACAACACCTTATGGTTACAATGTTCCTTACATCTATTATTTCATCTGAAACTTATAATGGCCCTGTGAGGTGGTGGTTGTTGAGTCATTTCAGTCGTGTCTGACTGTGACCTCATTTGGGGTTTTCTGGGCAAAGCGACTGGAGTGGCTTGCTATTTCCTTCTCCAGCTTATTTTGCAGGTGAGTAACTGGGACAAACAGGATTAAATGACTTGTCCAGGGTCACACAGCTAGTGTCTGAGGCCAGATTTTAAATCAGGAAGGTGAGCTTTCCTGACTTCAGACCAAGTGCTCTAACTACTATACCACTGAGCACAAGATTTATTGGTCTTATTTTGTATGTGAGGGAGCTGATCCCCAGAGAGGTGAAATGATTTTCTCAGGGTCCCACAATAGTTGGAATCAAGGCGCAAACCCAGACTTTTTGACTCTCGGCTATTTCCAGTAAACAATTATGTCTCTTGGAATAATAGGCTTCCCATACAGAACCATCGTGCCATTGTGTAGACCTAGCACACTCTAGATGAACTATTCTTCAACCTCACCCAGCCCTGTTCTCTCCACTTCCCAAACTGTGGCTGGTGATACCTATCCTGGGGTCTCTCACCACAAGGGGCCTCATGTCCTGAGGTACAAGGTCTTTCCTCAAAGTTGTCTCCTCAATCCACTTCATCCAAATTTCTCTTATAAAGCTGACTTCGAGAGTTTATTTCCTGCTCTCTGCCACAGGTAGCAGAATTGCTAGCCATGGCTCTGGGTGAGGATTGCCCTGGCACATTGCTTTTCTCATAAATTCTCTACTGCCCTGAGGAAAAGCAGCCCTCTGCTTGATGCTCTCTGGACTGGAGCCACAGCTGGTCACATTCTAGATTCACATGATTCAGCTTTTCATCACCGCGCACACTTTCCTGCTTTGGTTTCATAGCGAGTGGGCTATAAAACTCAGAGTAAATAGCACCATTTATTGGAGGCAACGGGACTACATTCGATTGTTCAGTAAATATTAAATAACTTATTGCGAAGGGACTTGTCCATTAACCAACTGGCCTTTGAAGCCCAGAGTGAGTGTTTCCTAGACTCGTGGCGTGTATTTTTAAACAGTGGGGCCTGCGTCCAAATTTTTGACATACTCTTCATAAATTAAGTGTTTGAGCAAGTCCCATTAACCCTCTGGACCTCAGCTTCCCACGTGTATAATCAGAGAGCTGAATTTAATGACCCTTTTACTGACCCTCCTACTTCAAAATCCTATGATCCTATAAATGGTATTTTCAAGAAACAAATAGTTTGGAAATTCTGAAGAATTCAGGACAAAGCTCCCTGCCCTTTTTCACTTTCGTATTAAAATTTAAAAATACACACAACCATACTCTGCTCTACCATTTCCCATCCCAAAGCATTTTCCCTAATGTGGCGTTTTACTGTTGGGAGAGATCTTAAAGGTCATCTAGTCCAACTCTCCCATTTTACAGGTGAAGAAACCACGGCCCAGAGAGGTCAAGCAATTTGGCTAGGCTTACTCAGCTAGTGAGTAATAGAGCCAGAGCTAGATCTGCCCTATCTCCCCACCCAGGCTCTTAAGGGAAACTATGCCACATCATTTCTACGAAAAAAATTCCCAAGAGAAAGAAGAGTGGAGTTGGCTAAGCGTCAATAGCATTACATAGCACTTGAGGGTTCATTAGGTTTAAGGCTCAGGCAGGGTATTGGGCCATGTCAGTATTGGGGAGGAGATTTCACAGCATTAGCTCTAGACACTTCTGGGAATTCTCAGTGACCTGGAACCAGCAGGAGCCTTCTGTTTCTGTTTCTAAAAACATTACACTTACAGCTGTATCTCTCTCCTTATGCTCTAGCCACCAATAGGATCTCTTCTGAAAGTTCCTCTGAACTAATTCCGTTATCTGAGGCAATGAGGGTGCTGTCTTTTTATGGTTGTGGTCTGAATAGGACTGTACCCTTTTTAGTGGCTCTGGTGGGCTGCCTAAGATTTCATTTATATCCAAACCAACAGGTAATGTCAATTCCCATGAGGCCAGGACACTGCCACCCACAAGAGGCAAGGACAGTAGAGAGTAGTGGTAATCCAAATGACATTATGAAAAGGTGACCAGAGACAGAGATTAATTGACCAGAGATATTCTCTTCTCTCCTCAGAAAAAGTGTTGAAAATTATTGACTTCCAGAGCCATAATTAGGAATTCCTGTGCCATGGGCAAATTCAGCGTGGGGGAAGGGGGAGGGGGTTATGGACCAAATACCAGCCAGGTTGATTCTCCAGCAGAGGACGTCACTCCAGCGAAGGATGTATAACTCCACACAGAATATAATCTAACTACTTAATCGAGCATTGTTTTAAAAAAAAGACTGTCTTTACTAACAACGAAACAAAATCACCAACTAATGGGAAGCCTATGTAACAATTTCTCAAAAGGAGAAAATAAATATAATTATCTTATTGGGGTTGACTATCTTCTGCATGTTCTCCCACCACATTGGCAACTCTACCCTTGGAGCAGTACCTGGAGGGTTGTATTGGAGAAGGACGGCCCTAGGAAGGAGAATCTGGTGGAGTAAACCAGGGCAAGGCAAGGAACCAGGGGTGGGGTAAGGCATGGGCCAATAAAGAATAACCACGGTAAAGAAGTGACCCTTCCCCAGTCCCATCCTGGCACCCTGAGGCAAACCTCCATTCATCCCATCATAGGTTTGATTCTACTAAAACGTGGTCTGGATAATGACTTAGGGCAGCAAACCCATGATTATAAGGCCTACTCTTTGCATTGTCAGCTGAAGGAAGATACCAATTTGTAGTAAGGAAGATAGGAATTAATACAATTTTAGTGGGAAAAATTAAAATGGACCCAATCACCTTACCTGAATCTTGTGAGGTAATTACTTTAAAGCAGTATCATATGCCAGGTAGGCAAGATGAAATTACCAATAGTATAAAGAAATATGTTGAAGCAGGAGTGTTAGTGACTACAATCACACAATGGAATAATCCTGTTTGGTCAGTATGAAAATCAGATGGGACATGGAGAATGACAGTGGATTATAGCCAATAGAATAAGGTGACTCCTCCCTTGTATGCTGCTGTTCCAGATACCATCACCTTAATAGAAAGGATACATATAAATATGACTTGGTATGCAGTTACTGATATAGCCAATGCTTTCTTTACCATCCCAAAAGATTCTAAATAATGGGACCAATTTGCTTTCACTTGGCAGGGCAGACAATATACTTTCACCCATGTGCCACAAGGATATCTGCATAGCCCCACTATTTGTCATAGGATTGTGGCTGAACATTTGGATGAATTACAGCTACCTGGTGTACAGCTTACTACATTGATGATATTATGATACAAGGAAACAATGTAAAAGAAGTGGAGAAGAGTTTGATGCTTTTAATTGAGCAAACAAAAAGCAAAGGGTGGGAAATTAACCCTGCAAAGATTCAAGGGCCAGCTTAAAATGTAAAATTTTGGGGTATTCAATGGAATAAGGGAACGTGAGAGATTCTCCCACAAGCCCAAGTCAAAATTCAAGATTTTCCTATACTTACCAATAAGAAAGAGGCCCAAAAGTTTATAGGATTATTTGGATATTGGTGACATCACATACCACATCTGGGACAGATTTTGAAACTCTTATATAAAGTTACTCAGAAGAAATATGAATTTGATTGGGGACTTAAGCAGAATAAAGCTGTTGAAGAAGTCAAGGTTACTAAACAATTGGCCCTGGATGTATGGTCTGTACAAAATAGCCCAGTGGACTGTACAGGATGATTATGCAAACTGAAGTTTATGGCAGAAACAACAAAGTCGAAATGTACATTTAGGATTTTGGTCTAGGAAACTTCATTCATATGGAGTTTAATATACACCTTTTGATAAGCAGTTGTTAGCTGCATATTGGGCTTCGGTAGAGACTGAACAACTGACTCTAGGCCATAAAGTGACATTAAGACCTGGAATCCTGATTATGACCTGGGTAATGAGTACCCCAGCTTCTCACAGAATTGGACATGCACAAGAGGCCAGCATAATTAAATGGAAATGGTATATTCAAAATAGAGCGAAAGTAGGCAAGAGTACAGTTTCTGCTCTACATAAATCTACAGCAAACTTTGATACTGAGGGAAATGATACATCCTCTGAACCAGAGCAACAGTTGGTACAGTCCTTGGTAAAATGGAATGATGGATATGATGGATTAACTGAAGAAGAGAAGAAACATGCATGGTTTACTGATGGGAAAACAAAATATTTGGGCCATAAAAGACATTGGAAAGCAGTAGCCTATAACCCATGTACTAGGTGGACTTTGGAAAGTACTGGGATAGGTGCAAGTAGTCAATATGCTGAACTTATGGCAGTACATCAAGTCATCAAAATAGAACAAGGAGGACAGTTTCATATATTTACTGATTCATGGGTAGTAGCTAATAGGTTAGCTACATGGATGCCCATGTGAAAAAATCAAAATTGGGAAATTCATGGTAAACAAATCTGGGGCAAAGAATTATGGGAAGATACATGGATGTGTCTTTGGTTACTGATTTGTCAGTTTTTCATGTAGATTCTCACATGATCCTCACCATGCAGAATGTGAGTACAACGTACATGCTGATCAGCTAGCAAAGATTGCTACTCAACATATCGTCCCTACTTTGACATCAACGGATGATCCATTACTAGCAAAATGGGTCGATCAAACAGCTAGCCATTAGGGGTCTAGGCCACACACTGGTGGGCACAAGATCAAGGTATTTGTATCTCTCATTCACTGTTAAAACAGATAGCAGAATGGGGAGGCTAGGTAGCACAGTGAATAGAGCACTGGCCCTGGAGTCAGGAAGACCTGAGTTCAAATTTGACCTCTGACACTTAACACTTACTAGCCATGTGACCTTGGGCAAGTCACTTAGCCCCAATTGCCCTGCCTTCCCCCTTTCAAAAAAAAAAAAGGAAAACAGATAGAAGAAGAATGTCATATATGTCAATTGAAAAAGGAACAAACTGTTCCTCTGGTAGTAACTGGGGAGATAGCAAGGCAAAAAGTCCCAGCCCAAATTTGGCAAAAGGATTATATTGGTCCCCTACCCCAAGACAAAGGATGCAAATTTATATGTACTTGTGTTGACACCTATTCAAATGTTCTAGTGGTTGTCCTTATAAGAATGTGACCCAGAAAAACACCTGTAAAACTCTAGATCTCATAAGTCTATATTATGGAACCCCAATGCAGATTCAAAGTGACAATGGGTCACATTTCAAAGGGAATGAAATGAAGAGATATCATATATTTAACAATATAGAATGGATATATCATATTCCATATTATTCACAAACATCTGGGTTAACTGAAAGAATAAATAGTTTATTGAAAGAACAGTTAAGGAAGTTAAGTTCTAATAATTCCTATTAACATTGGAAAGATAATTTGTTCACTGCTTTATGTAATTTGAATAATAGACCATTGGGAGGAAATACACCTCTGACCAGAATGATGACCCCAAATCTGCAAATTAGAAAACAGCAGACACACAAGAGAACAAATATTGAATATTGGACTATGAGGCAAGATGTCACAGCACTGTATCCAGGGAATACCTGGTTCAGCAGGATATGATTTACATTGTATAGAGGACTTTTGGTTGGATAGAAAACAATTAAGAAACATCTCTACTGTAATATGTATGAGAATCCATAAAAATCATTTTGGGAGAATATTACCTAAATCAGGTTTATTTAGCAGCTCAAGAATACATGTATTGGCTGGAGTAATAGATTCTAATTATCAAGGAGAAATTATTGCGACATTCCAAAATTTGGGTGAAGAACCCTTACAGTTTTGTAAAAATGATAGACTAGTTCAAGTGATTATTATTCCTTGTGAAACAATACCTCTTGTGAAAACTGACCCTCCTTCTGAAATAACTATCAGAAGGACTGAAGGGTTTGCTTCTACCAACAGAATAAAATTGGGAGCTAAAGTATGGGTAAAGCAGAAGCCAGATGATGTTCCAAAGGTTGTGGAGATTATAGCACATGGGCAAGATAATACTATGGCTGTTGTTGATTCAGGAGAAGATGATTGCCAGATTGTACCCTTAACTCATATATTCTATGGTGAATGAGGGTAAGATAGTGACTTCATGTCCTCCAGAAGCCCAGCTGATCCTATATTTGTTTCTTTTTGGCTTTTTGTCTATTAAACTTGTTTGGTGACTTGTTTCCTGCAGGCGTAGTACCTGTAAAGCCATGCACGGGCAACTTTCCAGAGGACTGCTTCTGTGAACAGCTTTCAAGGTTCTGATTACATAGTATAGCAAACTCTCTATTTTATTCAAAAACAAATCAAAGCAACACATTCACAGAAAATCAAGGTATAGCATTCACAATGTTACAACTTATCACAGAAAATCAAAATACAGAATTCACAATGACATCATAACTCAACAACTTATCACTAAAATGGTCACATAGTTTTCACCAAAGTGGTCACAATTTAAATAAAGTACAATTAGTCAACCAATCACTTAGTAACTCAATCATTCAGAGGTTCTCTTTTAAACAAGATGCATTCATTTAGACAATCAATCATTTAGTTAAATCCTTAATTCAATCAGTCTTAAGGAGGAGAGCCTCCTTAATCCTTAACTCACTCATCCTTAAGGAGGCAAAGTACAATAGTCAAAGTTCTCCACCCATTAGGTACAATTAAGTTACAATATCAGTCACTACTCAATACTCTCTTAAGGGGTAGTGGAAAATACACAGTCACAAGTAAGTTACAACTTTATCAGTCACTACTCAGTATCCAAGGAGAGGTTTTTTCATCTTGACCCAAGGTAGGCTCTCGGATTCCCTGGTTCCCCTTCCATGGTCCCAGCTCCTACCTGAATTCACCAAATTGTCATGTGGGTTCAAAGGCAGACAGCTCTCAGCAGCTTGTTCAGCTCTCCATGCAGTTCCTGTTCCACACTGAAGCTCACATGTCTAGTCCAGCTTAAATCCTTCACAGTCTCTATTCCTGGGAAGTCAAGGCTTAACAAAGCCACAAACAGACAAAGTACAGACACCACAGTCATGCTTCCTCTGGCAGCTCCAGGCTGGCCCTCGGAAGTCTTCAGCAGAATTTTGGCTGGCCCTTGGAAATCCTTAGCAGCTCCTCAGCAGCCCCTCAGCAACTCCAGCTGGCCCTCGGAAGTCTTTAGTACCATAAGCTCTGTTCAAAAAATCAAAATCACTTCATCCAGCCTCCACATGACTTGCTCTAAGAAATTCTGTCTCAGTTCTCAATTCTCATTCCTCTTCTCAATTCTTCTCAATTCTGAGTTCAGTCTTCAGTCCAGCAACAGCAGCTGCCCTGTCTCCACATGCTTATCCCAAGAAGTTCTGACTTTCCCAATTGGGGTTTTTCCTTACATGCAGTATTGCTCCTCCCTGTTCAGCCCCTTCCTGTTACATCAGCAACAGAGGTTCATACCTTCTGTTTCTTTAACTGAGGCTTAATTTGAAACTAGGTGCTAATTACCTGTCAACTTAGCAATACAAAGGGATCTTCAAATTTAATTACCATTACAGTACCCTCCACCTGCAGATGCCTGATTACTTAAGCCAGCCTGTCCATGACTGTAATGTGCCACCCCTGGACCTGGTGTTGACTGAGCTCCAGATGCCAGCTAAAGAACTCACCTCTCGAACAGGACCTCTTGGGGCAGGAACAGCTCTATGTCCAATTTCAGCTGGAAGTAGCTATGGAGAAGAGATCTTTGCCCCTTACCCTAAGATTTTGAGCCCCATTTGTTTGAGGGAGGAAAATGGGGTACTTATGCCCAAGCCCCCATCCTAAGATATTGCTTTCAGCAGTTCTCAACCTGTGGGTTATGTTCAATTTGCAACAATGAACATACATCCTTCATATCAGATAGATTCATAACAGCAGCAAAATTACAGTTATGAAGTAGCAAAGAAAATAATTTTATGGTTGGGGGTCACCACAACATGAGGAACCATATTAAAGAGTCATGGCATTAAGAAGGTTGAGAACCACTGCTTTATGTGCTTATTTACTATTATGCCTGTCAAATTGTTGCAAGGTTCTATTGACACTCATTACCCCTAAACTCTTATTAATCAATGTAATGAAATGTATTGTTAATGTATTATTGCTGTTTAAGGAACATGAACAATCTTGGGGCCAAATGTAGTGGTAATGGGAATTTGAAGATCTTCCCTGCTCCTTTATAAGCCTAGGGGAATTTGAAGACTTTCCTTGCTTTGAAGATATAACCTGCACCTAATAGACTGAATGTAATCACATGGAGCCTGGGATGGGAGGAGTTTACTAACGGGTGGAGCAGAGCCCACAGGAAGCTGGGAGTCAGAGCAGCTAGACTAAAGGGAGGAGAAGACACATCCAAGGGAGACAGGCTTGTGAGTAAATATTGGTTGTGGGAAAGCTAAAGGATGCTGTGGCTCTCTGTGCTGTTATTGCTTCTTCTTTGCTACTATGATAGAATCGGCTTACTGGTTTGGGGATTTAGTTTTCTGGTGTCTGAATAAATGTTTTGCTTCTGTCTTCTGTATTTATTCTATATATCTGTTATATTTTGCTACTGAGCACTATGCAGGCATATTTATAGTGATCACTGGCACTGTGAATGTAGCTTTGGCACTATAGTTCCTCTCAGATCTGCTTTTTCTGGGAGGTAGTGTGGTGTCATGGAGAGATTACTGAACTGGGAATTAGGAAGTCCTGATTTTGAAGCGCCTCTGACACTAATGGATGAACAGCTACGTGGCACAGTGCATAGAACATTAGGACTGGAGTCAGGAAGACCTGAGTTTAAAACTGACCCCAGATTATTACTAGCTGTGTGACCCTGGGCAAGTCACTTCATCCAGTTTCCTTCAGTTTTCTCATCTGTCAAATGAGCTGGAGAAGGAAATGGCAAATCATTCCAGTATTTTTGCCAAGGAAACCCCAAATGGGATTACCAAGAAGGGGATACAACTGAAACAACTGAACAACAACAGTAATAGACACTAATTAGCTATGTTACCCTGGACAAGTCATTTTCCCACTGTGAGTCAGACTTAAAAACCTCAAAGATTCTTTCTGGCTCTAAATCCATGACCTCATGAAATTTTCATCTTTGGCAAGTTCCTAAACTTGTACTTTGTTCACAAGGGGAAGGAGTTAGGGAGTGGGGCATGGTGGGAGGATATTCAAAACTACACCTCCTTATTCTGGATTTTCAAGATAGCATAATCCTCAGCAAAGGTATCTTCATCTTTCTTTTCTGCTGCTTTAAAAAACAGAACACACAAAAACTAATTAACAGGTGCTAGAAGGGATCCCTGAAAGTTATTTAGTCTTATTCCTTCCGTTTATGGAAGAGAATAGGGTAGTGATCTGCCTAAGTGACTTAGTGATAGAGAGAGGTTCCTGACTATAAGTCAGACACTAGTTGTCCCCACCATAATGCCTTCTAGACCAGATGTCCTTAATGTAAGTCTCAAGAACCTGGTTTTTAAAATATTTTATAATTCTATTTCAGTAGCACTCATTTCTTTGTAATCCAATGTATTATATTTTATTCATTTAAAAACATTATTTGGAGAAGGGTTCCACAGACAGGCTTTACCAGACTGTCAAAAGGGTCGATCACACACACACACACACACACACACACACACACACACACACACACCCCACACCATGCCACATCACATCACACCACACCACACCACACCATACCACACCACACCACACCCATGTTAAGAACCTCTATCCTAAACTATCAAGTTTAGGATATCAAGAAATAAAGGAAAGCATACAATCACTCAAACAGAAAACCTATGCAGTGAAAAATCGTCCCTATCAACATGATCAAAAAGGTGTGGGGTTTTTTCCCCTAATAAACACAGTTCAGACACTATATTATGTTATAGATGGTTGGTATTGTGTTATAGAAGGAAACAAGTTAAAATATATTTCAGGGTGTGGAAGGCATTAAGAAGATATAGAATAATTGTTTTCATTAGGCAGGGAGTTCACAGAATGGAAAATACATCTGGGAATGAGAGAGATACGAGGCATTTTGGCTTTTTTCCAATTTTCACCAAGAAGAAAAAGAAGAAAAGAAAATTACATTTATAATCACTGACTTGCTCTGGTTTTTACACAAAGGATTCCCAAGAGGATGGAAGACTAGCTAGAATAAGGATCCATCAGTCACATTCAGTTTCAATAATTAAAATGTGGTGAACACCATGGAGAGTAGGTGAGGAAGAATCTCCCAGTATCACAGAATATTTTGAACATTCTTCTCCTCTGCCCCACCTCCACCCCACCATGAACACTTAGGAAAAGAACTATCAAATGCTACTTCATCTGGCCTCAGGGAAAGAAAACTTATGTTTTTGTGTGAGCCCACCCTCACACATATTAAATCTTTTGTGACTCCAAAATGAAGTCCATAGTCTGGGGAATCATCACTTATCACACCCCCTGGATAACCAGCCATTCTCCATAAAATCAGTCTTTTTTTTGTTTTTATTCCTGGTCTTGTTTTGCTGTATGTCTAGGGCATTACTAGTCCTTACTAATAGTTTCTTGATAGACTAAATTCTTTTCTTATTCTTTCTTAGCATCTTTTCTATGTCTGAACGCCTGACCTCAGGTTTTATCTGTGATGTTAAACTCAGGTTTAACTCTCTGAATGGTGGTTTTGTTTGCCAAAAGCAATCAATTTGTAATGGGGGTCTGGTGTATGAGTAAAGTACCTGAAACAGCATCTCTCCACATAGAGAATCTGGGATGATACCTGATTTCAGAAAATTGCAATGTGTAAGTAAAGTGCTTTGGAAAGATTGTGGAGTGTGTGTAGACATTCTGTATCTAGTTCTATTCAGCAACCATGATTTAAAGATGAAGATCTTTGATTATCTGCAGAGGCATTCAAAAAGGCCTGTCAGCTTCATCTCTTCCTTGTTTTGCTTAATAACTTCTGGCTTCATTTAATGACTCCTTAGCTCATTATATGTGGTGAAAAACCACATAAACCTTGGGAGTTTTGAAAGATCAGGAGGATGAGCCACAGAAATCCAGCAGTCAGAGGTCAGGGATAATTTCAAAGTCAGTACAACAGTGATATAAGGAGCAAAGAAGCAAGGAATGACCTTTGGGAGTAACCCAAGACCCACTGTAATTGAAACAATGACTCATTGAGTCATTAACCATCCATATTTAACCTTTGGATGTGAATTTAGTGGGACTTATGCTATGTAGGAACTTAAATAAGTTTAAAGTCTACTCTCTCAGGGACCACTCAAAGTGCAGTTTTGATGCCAACTCTCTATCTGCTATATTTAACTTCTTTTCCTGGGTTAGTATAATTCATGCACATTCAGTTTTAGGAATAGAAGAACCAATCAGATGAGACCACATAGGTCCATCCCTAGGTATTCAGCAGAACAACTTTTCTGAGGATCTTCTCCCATGCTCCCTTATCCTGAATTCTCACAAGTATAGCTCTGTGACAAAAAAGCATCTAACCAAAAACTATTAGCCTTTAAAAGGGCCTAGACTTTCACACCCAGGCTAGTGACTAGTGCCCCAGTTTCATCCTATGTAAATAGTGACTAGTGGCCTATACAAATGTAAGTGGTTCACTTTACATAACTTAGCTTTTTACAATGAGATATTTAATTCAAAGTTATAGCAATAACAAATATACAAACATTTTCTTCCCAATACCTTAGGTGATATATTCTCCCATATACCCCTATACCTACCAACACAGGAAAATCCAAATGGGTGAGGCCACTGGACAACCACTTATCCAGTGCAACATGGTATGGATTCTTTCTCAGGCATTAGTTGAACTAAATCGTTAGTAAGAAACCTTCAAATTCTATATTCTGTGTTTCTATGGTTTTATAAGTTCAGTCTAGACTCTAGCCTTTCTAATCTTCCTGCATTATAACTATAACCTTGATGATGAAAATGAATAACAGAGACCCAAAGAAGTCCAAGAGGTCAGGACTGGTTTTCCATCAAGAGTCTTACTTTATTTCTCTTAACCTGGTCAGGCCAATAAATTACTCTGGGACAATGTATATAGTTGATTTAAAAACATTTAAAGAGTATATCTATTCAAGTGGTTGGCTTGGGATCAGGAAAGGGAAAACATCAAGTTAGAATGGAGAGACCATATTTTGACCTGAGGACCAATGATGATATATGCTATCCACCATCAGAAAGTTGATAGATTCAGTCCGGAAAATCAAACATATATATATTTGTACATGGCCAATATGGGAATTTATTTTTTTTAATGTCTGTTAGTTACAAGAATGTTGTTTTTTTCTTTTCTTTTTTTCAAACTGGGGGAGCAGGTGGGATGTAGAGGGACAATAGGTATAGGAGAAGAATGAGAAGAGAAAGAGGTTCAGAAACGCAGGACAGCTTTGAAGGTTGTGTACTGAATTTGTTGTATGCTGAAAAAGAAAAGCAAGCTCTATTAATCTATAATATTTATAGTTTCATGCACAATCCTTTTCTGTCCCATATCTCTTATGAAAGTGATAATTTTTGATGTTCATTAAGTTAAAAAGAAAAAAATGGAGGAAAAAAAGGAAAGAGTCCTAATTGCTGCTAGACTTTATATAAGTCATTTGACCTCTTTGGATTAGTGGGATTCACTTCTCATGGATTGAGTCACTCTTATTTTTTTTTATACTTTCAGTATATACAATAGATCAAAGTGCAAAATCTACTTTGAGGGGGATATATCTTATTGTTAAATAAGGCCAGGCCATATTATCTATAAGATGAGGTGATAAATTGTTTCCAACTCTGAAATCCTATGATTTTATGACTCATGGCAATACCCTGTGAAGATGGCAAAATTGTTCCTAGGGAAACTAAATTTCAGCTGAGATGAAGGATCTGCCACATTTGCCTCTTAAGATAATGGATCATTTGAAGAAATACACTGCCTCCCT
The DNA here is from genome assembly GCA_028646515.1 of Pseudochirops corinnae. NCBI lineage: Eukaryota > Metazoa > Chordata > Mammalia > Diprotodontia > Pseudocheiridae > Pseudochirops > Pseudochirops corinnae. Next base: position 71,182,018 of record CM053591.1, read on the forward strand.
TCTCCAACCTTCTGTGGAGTCAGGTGGGAGAACTCTTCTAACTTGCTAACCTGGCCATGGAATATACTCAGCTCCCTCCTGGCAGACAGTCATAAATAGACAAGCCTGTGGAGCTAGGTAATGTAAGATAATGTCCTCATAAATATGCAGATTCAGCGATAGACATGCATCTAGGAAAGCTACCCACTCTTTCTTTTAGCTTGGGATCAAGCTAAAACAGTCATCCCTTGTATATATTTCATTTGAAAATGTGATCTGATTTAGTTGATTGACTGCAGTTCAGGACTACACTGCTAATTATGTTAATTTCTTCTTTAATAAATCTGAGTCTTCTCCCCCAGAGGGCAAAGTATGGGTAGCAATGAATCTGCTGAGGGAAATCTTTTAAGGGTTTGGGAGAAGGGGTATAGTGTGGGAAGGAGAGGTTCAAAGGAGGTGAAGGGTGAGGTGGAAAAGGGAACATCCATCTCTCTTTTAGGTACTGAAGAGCTGTGAATCTATCCAGTAGCACGATGTGAATGTGCCAATACCTGTTGTCACACTTTGGAGCATAATACCAGAAGTACAGGGTCCAGAATATTCTAGACTCCTAGCTGTAGCCTTCATATGCCCAGTGGCAATCCAGGTGGCTTTTGAAATGAGTTAGGAAGCTACATTATTTATAGAAGCTATGGAGGCCATGCAGGTACACATCAGTGATTCTCTCCTTGTTCAGGAAGAGACTTTGAGGTAATTTAGTCCAGTATTTTCATCTTGCAACTAAAGAACCAAAAACTCAAGAGACAATAGGCGATTGGCTGAAAGTCACACAGTAAACAGCCATTATGTTGTTCAGTTGTATCAGACTCTTTGTGACCCCATTGGGGGTTTTCTTGGCAAAGATACTGGAGTGGTTTGCCATTTCCTTCTCCAGCTCATTCTACAGATGAGGAAATGAGGCAAACAGGGTTAAGTGATTTGCCCAGGGTCACACAGCTAGTATGTGTCTGTGGCCAGGTTTGAACTCAGGCAGATGAGTCTTCCTGACTTTAGGCTCAGCATTCTGTCCAATGAGTCACCTAACTGCTGATAGTAGATAGTAGAGTTGGATTCAAGTGAAGTTCTCTGATTAAATCTAATGCCCTTACCATTATATCACACAACCCCTGTTAGAGCAGAGAGAGACTCTAGGTAAGGCCCCCCAAAAAGGGGGAGAAAGAGAGAGACAGAGGGTGTAGAATCTGTCTAGAAGCCAGGTGATTCTGATTAAACTACCCATGAAACTAGATGTGGTTTCTATGGCAGGCTTATTTTTTTTTCCATAGTCATATAGAATATAGTAACTATATTTATATATCATCATTAGGTTTATATTCTTCACAGGGGCAGCTAGATGGAGTGGTGGATAGAGCATGGGCTTGAATGCCAGAGGATATGAATTCAAATCCAGCCTCAGACACTTGACACTTACTAGCTGTGTGACCCTTGGCAAGTCACTTAACCCTGACTGTCTTACAAAAAAATAAATAAATAAAAAATAAAATATTCTTCACAATAACCTTGTGAGGCTGGTAGAACAGGTTCAATAATATCCCCATTTCAAAAAAAAAAAAACAAAATCAAAAACCTGAGGCTTTGAGAGGTTAAGTGACTTGTCCATGGTCACACAGAAAATGTCATATCCAGGATTCAAATGGAGATCCCCTTAAGTCTACGGTCAGTGCTCTTTGCCCTGTGGCATGGTGATTGGGAGAAAAGTTTCCTAGATGACTGAATGCACTTTCTAATATCAGTTTTCATTCTTGCTGCATTTGTACTTTGTAAAATATATCAAATGTCCCTGTCACTATAGGCATTCAGGCAAAGGCTGGAGGATTACTATCAGGAATGCCATAGAGAGGATTACTAGGCTGGGTAAGAAGTTAGGTAAAATGACCTCTTATTGTTCTTTCCAATTCTAAGATTCTACTTATAGTAGAAGCCTTATAACCTTATTCTAACTTCAGTGAAATAATTCTTGTTGCCACACACACTACTTAACTGAGTCAGAGGATAGAACACTGTGGAGGAAACACAAACAGGTAGACAGAAGAAGGAATACCATATCAAGCAGAATTAAAGGGTCATTTCTATCATCTTTTACTTGATTAAACTGAAACTTCTGTAACATAGTAAACAATGAAGATTGAAGGAATAGAGGTTTGTGGTGTGTTGTGCTACATAGCACTTTTCAGCCATTTTATAGGGAAAAAAGTCTGACATAATCAGCTTTACAGCTTGCAGAAGGAACTGAGTTTTTGTGACTTCAATGGAAAAAAAGGGCCACCTTTACCAGGACTATAAAGTTTCTCAATAAGCTAGTGGTTTTCAGAGGAAAGGTCAACAAGCAACTCTTTGTGTCCAAACACAACCAATCTTTCCTGATTTGTGTATATATTGGGATAAACTTTGGTCTATTTGGAGAATTTAGAAGGCAGTGATGTGAGTCTCAAGTTAGAGAGCCTTTCACTATACAATACAGAGCAGGAGACCTTAACCTGGGGTCTACAACTTAAGAAAAAATCTTGCAACCACACTTACGTCCTCCCCAAAATGAGGGGGAGATAATTTTCTCCTGAGGTAAAGGGTGCTCTCCTCCACTAAAACAGATTGAAGCCCCATTAGAACAAATATGTATTACCTAGCAGTCAGCCTTCAGATGACAAACTTCTCAGTGCTTAGTTAAATTGGTCCTAAGATAATAAACAAACAGTTTATCTTTCTACTTATAACCAAAGTCATTCCAATTTAGGTCTTTAGAGGCTAGATGACCATTTCTTGGCTGTATTTTAGCATGATTTTATTTTATGATGGCCTGCATTATATGACCATTGAGGTTCCCTCCTACTCTTAAAGCCTGTGATTCTGATGTAACATTAGAGTACATGCTTTATTTTGTCCCTATATGTATATGTATGTATACATTATATATATCGTAAGCTTCTTGAAGACAGGAATTATTGCTTTGGAGGGTAGAAGTGATTGACAGTATTTGTCATCCACCACTCTTTCCTCCCTTATCTCTTCTGTCTCCAGAGATTAAATCAGCCACACTACCTTACAACAATTAGCTCATTTTTTTTACCCTGAGGGTAATCAATAGATTTACAGTTCTACATGGTTCTATCCTCTATCCCTTTATGGAGATTATTAATATAATGTGAAAAGTTAGGCATATAATCACAATTGCTTAGAGTCCCCAGTTAAGAATAGTATTAACATTTCGGCAGAGATTTTGCTCTCTGCCTCAATTGACATTGTTTCTCTCTAGCTTGATCTCTTTATAGTTGAAGGAAAATTCTGGTTACCAGAAAATTTTACAGAGTATGTTACTGTGTCTGTTAATGGGCAGGCAGTAGGGAGAGAAGTTGAGGAAAGTGTATCTTTCCAGGTAAAAGTAATCTTAATAGCTTGAGCCAGAGTCTTTGGCTTTGAGATGCCTTTGAGGGTTGATGGACCTCCTCAGTCTCTCTTATCTACCATCACTTAGACCTGCATTTTCTTTCACCTTTTTCCTATCACCCTCATGCCAATGATTCTTTCTGGTTCATGTCATTAAATCTGGAGCTGGGGAAGCAGACCCCTTTGCTGCTGATTTTCAGCCACAATTTTCTCAGTCTGTCTCTCTCAGACTAAGTGTATGTGTATCTTTAATAATTCTGTGGCATGACTCAGTTCTACCTTCTGACTCAAAGATCAAAGTGGTCTCTAATCACTTCTCAAGGCTGAGAGGGAGATGCTTTCCTGGGACTGTATGTCTTATACTACAAATCCCAAGATGACAGTTTTAAATCCCTTTTACAGTGATAAGACTCATCTGAGCTTAGATTCCAATGGTCTAGCCTTTGAGAATCCAAGCCCACAATGGTATACCATGATATCATCAGAGTATCCCTCTAATGGAGGATCTTACACTCCCAACATGGATAAATAATCTTATTTAGGCACAGATATTTCCTCTTTAGTGAGTTGGGGCTCACAAATGGTCATTGTACATATAATAATAACAGCTAGCATTCAAATAACTTTTTAAGGTCTACAAAACACTTTGTATATAACATTTTATTTGATCTTCACAACAACCTTCTGAGACAGGTGATGTTGGTTATCTCCATTTGACAGATGAAAAAACTGAGGCTGAGAAAGGTCCTAGGGTTATACACCTAATATGCGACGTAGGATTCAAACTCTGGTCTTCCTGACTCCAGATGCAGCAACTCTATCCACTATGCCACTTGCACTTAACAACAGGCATAAAATAATCTTTGGGTATGGAAAGACTTGCACCCTCATTTGGGGGAGATGTATTTCTAGAAGGGAAACCGTGGCTGTTGTACAGCATATGCTAAATATGGGAAGAGACAGCTAAAATTACTCTATTGTGGCTTCTTTTTCCATAAGGAGTAGTAGAAACTACCTTCATCTGACTGAAAGCCTAAAAGGACCTCTGCTGGATCCATGCTGACAGATTATCAGCTGTCTAGCCTGTTTAACCTTAGCATTACTGCTTTGGAAAGGGTCAGCTCTGTTCTGTCAGGAGAAGAAAACTTGTGAGCAACAAAGATGGAAAGGTTCAACCCTCTGGGAACATGAACTATAAATATCCTTGGAGATAGATCTGTCAGTAGGGGGAAAAATAAAGTAGGAACTTGTGATAAAAAAGCTGCAAATGTCCTCTTTGAACAGGATTCCAATTATCCTTACTTGCCCACAGGCTCTACATGTCTGTATGTTTACAGTCTCCTTCAAACCCTCCTCTCACCTCCCTGCAAAGTTCTTTGCAAACAGTTCACCATTTCCCTCTGCTTCTTGCTTTTTGGTGGGAGGGTGAGGATAAAAGTAAAGAAAGTAGTTTTATTCCCTTCTTCAATGAGAGAAATGAGGCAGACTCCATCAAATTTCATGTTCTCACGGTTACTAAATATTTTTAGAAATGGACTCCAAAAAATAGCAAATGGTATTAGATATTGAACATGATTTACTGAGTAGACAGTATGTATAACTAACATTGGCTGAAACTAGTATTAACACTGTGCTAGAGGAGGTAGTATGGGGCAATGAAAAGAGCATAGAATAAGAAGTCAGAAGCAGAGAATCACAACTAGGTGTGGTAATTGACTTTGCCTCAGGGCATTGAGATTTAGAGGGTGTCAACAACCCCATCTAGAGGGTGGACTTCATCCCAGTAGTAGTCAAATGCCCTAACTTTGGCCCAACCTCTCCCTAGGAGTGACCGGTTGTTGACAGGTGTCAAACCTAAAAGTGTCAGGTTATTCTTCCTGCTACTCCTACTATTTATCCTATGCCTTCCTTGCCCAAGGCACAAAAATTCCTAGTAATGTTCCAGAACCAGCTCTGCTGCTAACCCTCTATGTGATACTGGGCAAATCATTTCACTTTTCTTGGCTTTAGTTTTCTGACATAACAAATGAAGAGTTAGAACTAGATAATATCTATAGGGCAGGTAGGTAGGAACAGTGGATAGAATGCAATTCCTGGAGTCAGGAAGACTCATCTTTCTGAGTTCAAAACTGGCCTCAGTCATTTACTAGCTATGTGACCCTGGGCAAGTCACTTAACCCTGTTTGCCTCAGTTTTCTCATCTGTAAAATGAGTTGGAGAAGGAAATGGCAAACCACTTCAATATCTTTGCCATGAAAAACCGAAGTGAGGTCACAAAAAGTCGACACAATTGAACCAATTGAATAATAGCAACATCTTAAGGTCCCTTCTGGCTCATTATATAGTCCTTCTATGGGCTGCTCAAGTGATTAGAGAAAAAATTATTGGGTGGTTAATGTGCATCACTACTACCCTTCTCATGCCAAGAGAAATAAAGACAGGTCATTAGCACACTGGATGGCCTCCCCCTCTGATGGGAAAATTATGAGAAAATTTGAATGAAAGTAAAACACTAGACAAAGTGATAATGAGGGGTTTATGCTCTGCATAATTAAAGGGAACATCAACATCGATGAGATCCTAGATCTACTTGAGATCTCCTCAATAGAGAGGTATTCTGTCCTTCTATGAATAGGTCACTGTATACTTTTGGTTTTTTTGCTTTTTGGAGGGCAACTGGGGTTAAGTGATTCACCCAAGGTCACATGGCTAGTTTTGACTCAGGTACTCCTGACTCCAGGGCTGGTGCTCTGTTCACTGAGCCACCTAGCCACCCCTGTATACGTTTCTTATACATTTAATTATGTTTTGTGATAATTATTCTCTTTCCAATTATTGGGCAATAAGTTCTTTGAGGGAAGGGACGGTTACTTTTTCACACTGATATCCCCAGTACCCAGCATAGTGCCCTAAGGACATCTAAGAGGCATTTAGCACATTTTAGTTGAATTGAACAGAATTTGTGCCAGACTATCATTCCCTTGCTTACATATTTCCTTGTATTTCATCTCTATGCTTTCCTCAACTAAGTTGTCACATGTGACAACCCGCTCTCTACTTCTTGTGTCCCTACCCTGAGCCCTTAGTGCACTCCTATGCAGACAGTAGGTATTTGATACATATTTGCTAAATAAATGAATGAAATTTTATAGAGAAAAGTTAAGCAACTAGCTTTTTTTTTTTTTAAGGGACAACCCCAAACTAGATTATCATTTTTTTAAAATTTTTTTAAATTTTATTTTAGTTTGCATCATTCATTTCCACAAGATTTTGAGTTACATATTTTCTCCCCTTCTTTCCCCCACCCACTGCCCCAAAACAGCCATCCCAGTGTGTCCCCCCTCCCCC